>CM067476.1:12573788-12598120 GCA_034552555.1 Semaprochilodus insignis | reverse complement strand
GAGAGAGAGAAAGAAAGAAAGAAAGAAAGAAAGAAAGAAAGAAAGAAAGAAAGAAAGAAAGAGAGAGAGAGAGAGAGAGAGAGAGAGAGATAGAGAAAGAGAGAGAGAGAGAATGTAAATATTAGTTTAGCCAGATAAGATTTCCTTTCAGGAAAGAGGAAGCAAAACTGAAAAAAGAGAAGATTAAAGAATCTGAATCAGAGAGAGAGCGAGAGAGATATTGGGGCGTGCCTAGATTAACACCCGGGGCTCAGCTCGAGATGAGCTGTTACTCTATGAAGTGTTATGTTCATTGACTTCAACATGCCAAACCCACAAATGTGTTCACAAAATGATAGTGTAGAGAGGTTAAACAAGCTTTACAGCACACTACTTATCAACCTGAGAAACTGTAATATACATCATGTCAAAATACTTAACCAAGTGCGTCATTAATTAATACATTTATTTTGTGTGTCAAAGGTCACACTGCTCAGTTCTTTAATGTAATTGTAAATTACAGCAATTACATCAAGAGTAATTAAAGCAAGAGTAGCTAAACTCCACTGCTGGGCTGTACTTTAACAGCATATTTAACACAATAATAAATCATGAATCAATCATTTCTGTAACATGACTGCAAATTAAACCCTCAATAAGCAATTTCTTTCTGCATTGAGAACAAGAGTAGAGTATACTGTTCTTGTTCCTTCAGTCTCAGGGAACTATTCACATTCTACTGAGAGAAATCTAAACATATACAGAACTACAGCACAACAGCCGAGGTCTAGGCACGCCCCTACTTGAAGGAATGAGAGATCTATGGAGAGCAGTGTCAGCACCTGTACTCAGCACTGTAGCTCATCAGAGCACACCTGGACAAAGAAAATATCCATCTCGTTAGGGTACACACACTTATGCACACCACAAACAGCACCGCTTCATACTGCGGGCCAATAAAGCACACTCCTTCAGATCTTTGCTAATGACAAACTCTAAAACCACTGTCACAATTACACACACTACATTCACAAACTCTCCTCATTCAAAGAATGCATATCCTTGATCATCATTTCCTTCCTACATCAAGATTCATTCACGAGATTGTCTAGCCAAATATATAGGCACATGATTTGCACAGTTCTGTTGTTGCTTCTGTTTCTTACAAGTGTAACTAACTTGTGTAACTCAACTGTATTTTGTCTATTTTGTCCATCTGTCTGTCTAGTTCAATATTGACAGGGTAATATAGGTGATAGGGTCCCCCCCTGGGGGGGGTGTAGCCCAGTTCTAGTGACTCACATTAATAGTAAAGTTTTTTTTTTGCTTCTCCTGCAAAAGTATAATTTTGGAGACAAGGTTTTGCTGTCCGGCAGCAGGGACATGCCTCTATTAATACAGTCAGGACATGAACAACAAAATTTCAACAGCTCACATATTCATAAAAACATGAACAGTTAAATATTCTCCAACTTTTTCTCCACGCACACACAAATAGAGGAATCCTTACCTGGGTTGAGGAGGTAGTCTGCAATATCGTCATTTAAAGGAAGCATCCTCTCAGTAAAACTACATAAATCCCTCCAACACAGTCCGAGTCTGCAATCTCTCCTTATCCTACCAGCACTGCCTTCAGCTCTTTCACATTTTACTTACACACACACACACACACACACACATACACACAACACTGACATTTCCTCAAACAGCTTCTCTTACATAACATAACCCATAGTGAAGAGCGTCCCCTCTCCCTACTGTCCTCCAATAACCTCTAAACAACCCGTATCCCTAAACCCAACACACAGCGTATCTAAACTCAGTTCCTCTGGTCCCCACACTCTGTTCACTCAGCTACTAAACTACGAGTTAGTCCACATAGTTGTCTCCACAACTAAATCCACACTGGGAATCCGGACGATAACGAGCGACTTGATATCAGTAAGAAACATGGTTTAACCTTTAAACTCGAGTGAATAAACAACTGGAAGTGACCTGGGTCAATCCATCTGTAATCTTACTGCTATCTAATGCTACTGCTGTCAGCTGGTTCTATGGTCCAGTGGATGTAACACCACTGATAACACAGCACATCACATAAGATGGGCACCTAGAAGTAGGTCACCATGCTCAAAGAACTCCAATATACTACGTAGGACTGCATTACCGTCATCGCCACAATTTTATAGGGCTTTTTTTTTTTTTTATAGCTGGTGAAATTTGATTCACCATCATTAATCATGCTTGGTATCAGTTTATAACTTTCCTAACAGTTCTCTGTTAGGGACAATTAACATTCCAAGTGTCTTAAATTTACCCTCTTCACTGGAAACCATTGTCAATAATCAAAATAGACACCAGGACGCATCCCATGAGAGTAAGATGGACAGGGAATGGGGGCAGGTTTTATGCTATTGACACATCCACACTCAAATGATTGGTTTTTTTTGTCCCTAGTGGCTGACATTACAGTGTTATAGAAAATTAAATAAATCATGCTAAGCCTGAAAATTAATATCGTTACACCCTGAAGTAATTGCATACATAGTACATAGTGAATTACAATTATATTTGATCTGCATTCTGTATTGACCGGTTTTACTCTGCATGTCTAAATAACCTCTTCATCAAACTTAGTCTTTACAAAATATTTTTTTTCATGCTTACCATACCTAAAAGTCTGCACTGTCCACTGTCCAATGAACCATGAGTGAACTTTTTAATGCAAAGTCACAACATGCTTTTCTCACAAGTGACAACCGCAACTTCTAAAAGTTAATATATAGACACACCGTAGTAGCATGCAAGTTCATTGTTTTACCAACAGACAAATTCAGTACACTGCAGAACAATAAACATGAAAGCAAGATACTGCTCTGCTGTAAACAATATGACCTTAAAAACAGTTGCTATTCATGCAATAACAGAACAAGGCTGACAACATTAAAGCATTACAGCCAGAGCTTTGATAACTCATTTACAACATAACAGACAGGGTGTACATTTACCCTGCATGACATGACAAAAACCTCAACAGAGATCAACACAAGCACAGCACAAACAGCTTGTTCAGCTGCTGCAGGAGCGCCACACACACAGCTAACATATACTGCCCATCAAAACTTTAGGGACAACTATTATGCACTTCACATTTTCAAAGACTAGGAATGCTTTTATTTCATCTTTTGTCAGAGACGAGTTTCTAAATCGTGTCGAATTTGAAATTGTGTCTCAACAGGTGTGAACCTATTGCACTAGTAGCTGCTTCTTGCTAGGGGCGGGCAATATGACACAATACATGTCACGTCACACTCATCGCGGGGGCACTGAAGTCTACCCAAGCATTCAATGGGCAGAGAGCAGGAAACAACCTGGACAGGCCACCGATCCATTGTAGAGCACAGACATACACATTCGTACACACACACACACGCCTACCTAGGGGCCAATTTAGCATATTTAATTCTCTGCATGTCTTTGGTCTGTGGGAGGAAACTGGAGCACCCAAAGAAACTCACCCAGACATGGGAGAACATACACCGGACGCCCTGCCCGGGAATCAAACCCAGGCTATGAGGCGAAAGCGCTACCCACAGTGGGTAGCAGCATTCATACACTAAGCATTAACTCATATTAACTCTACTATCATTTGAATACAGCCTCTGCTCTTTACATTGTGTGAAAATGTAACGATGAATGGACCAAAGCAGATGCATTAAAGGAAAATTTCTCTTCTTTCCTATATAGGTAGCATTTTGAGATACTTGTTTTTCCTCGGACAGGGACGCTACATCTGTGTTCTTGATAGGAAGATTTCCACTTATAGTAGTAATTATTTTGTATATTTTTCTTCTGAAAGAAAATATATTGCAAACTGTTGGAAAATCACATTATGTGGAAAATCACATAATACCCTGTCCTCTCTCTCTGTGCCTCACACCTCTTCTTTATTTCCCTATATAAACTCTACGCCCCCATAGCTTTTTATAGTTTTCCAATTTAAGCTTTGGACTAACTGCTCTCTTGGCTCATCTGTTCCCCTCTCTCCCTCTGACCCCTTTCACTGTTGTGCAGCTATTTACAAACTGTCACCACTGACGCTGGGAAAGTAGACCAAGAGTTTTAACCCCTTATCCCCAATACTAAACTCTCCTACCAACACAAACCACTCATCTTCGTCTGTGGATGTACTAGCAGTCCTTCCCAAGCAGTGCTAGAGAATGCAGCACTCAGACCAAACTCTTCCCTTTACATCCTTCTGCATTATTTAATGACCACAGAACTGAGCAAGACATACATACATTTCATATATATCCATCATGACATGCCATACGAAAAATTCTATCACAACAATTAATTCATTAAAACATTATATTTTTATTTAAAATACAAAAAAAAATACACTAACTATAGCTAATTCTGCCAAATGCCTTGCAAGTCACCCAGTATGCAAGTAAATGTGCACTTTGAAGCATATAAGGCATGACTGTATCATCTGATGGCTACTGCCTGAATGCAAATGTGCGACAGTCACCCAAATATAATATCACATACAGCCACTTTAACCACTCATCTATAAATCTGTTGCAAACATGCCAAGTTGCCTTTCATAGCAGTGACTATGGATGTAACAGAGAATCAAGGTTGTGAATTGTATACAGAGAATGTACAATGTGTCTCCACCGTGTACATTCTCCATGTACAATTCACAACCTTGATTCTAAATCCATGGACAATCAATTAATTATGCGACTGAATGCAACTGCATTGCTGAACACCAAAACTTGGAAACAACCAGCACCACTCAGCTCAGTCCAACAAGTTCATTAGGAAGCTGTGAAACACCAAGAACAGCCTTCATTACACCTCTATCAGAGACGAAATATACTCCTGAGTGTGATTCCTCTCACCAAGACTAAAAGACTTGTAAAAAAAAATGTATCCTGATCCACAACAAACTTGAAAAGGTGCTATTCTATGGTTGTTCACAGCACAGGTGTCTTTATAAGAGGGTTGGGCAAAACACAAAAATGCCACAAACTCATAAACTCAGTTAAAAGGCTGAGGCTGAGTGATACAGTTCTGTCACAGAATACTACACAACATGCTTAAGGTTTTAGGACATCAGATTTATGCCCAAATGTAAATATGAAATCAGCATGGGCACCTAAATATGACATCAGTGCGAGTCTTACTTACTGTTAGACCAGACAAAGAGAAAACTATTAATTATTGAAGATTTATCATAATATTAAACGTTCTTAGACTAAAAATAGGCTCATGTATACACACAAACTCTGTGCCTGCTGTGGATGACCTTGTAGTTGCCTGTCATGCATGCTTTGCTGTACCCACACACACACACACACACACACACACACACATACGATGACCCATACGCACATTCTGAGTCCCCAGTGCAGCAAAAAATGCTCACCTTCTGCAGCAAAATGATCATATAGATCCTCATTCTGAAGCACCGGCATATCTGGAGCTTCTCTGCTTTCCTTCTTTCTCTCGCCCCCACTCTTTCCCTGTCTCTAACTCCCTTCTCCCTCCCTCCACGTTTTTCTCTCTCTCTCTCAGTCCCGTGACTTTAGCCCTGGATCTGCTGTCAGCCGCACTTAAGGGAACCAGAGCCAGACACTGAATAATCCTCATATAAATAGCCAACACTCATCTGCACACTTTTCCCCACACTCAGATACAGTAGCAGCCTAAAGTTTAGACTCTCCGACTCCACAGAAAGGTTTTCCACAATTACGAACAGTGGAGACAGCTGTGAAATAAAACATACGAAACTATGTAGATTTCATTTAAACATGCTAGAAAAGTAAAATAAATCCAAATGACCTTCTACTTTCAAAGTCAACTACTTCTATGTTTCCAAAGTAGACCCCTTCATATATAAATCTATATGTAACACTTTATGAGGAGCCACCTGAGATACTTTTCCAACAGGACTGCCATTGCATGCCATTGTCCATATTTAGGTACATTTAAACACAGAGAGCAGTGTCTATTAGTTGTCTCAATAACACACTCATCAGAGAGATACTAAAACAGCACATAAGAAAAAGCAAAGTTACAAGAGGGGAGGTCAATATTCAAATTAATTTTTTTCTCTTTCTGATTTCGCACTACACAGATTGTCTCAAATTTCACTGCAAAACAAAGGACTGCACATCATGAATAGTGATATTCTAAAACAGCATAGCTATGAAACAGAGAGGGCACAAGCAGTTTTATCACATTTTCTATTTTTCCCCTCAATACTGGACTGCAATCATTAACCCTGAAGACAGATAGCTTGTTTAAACAACAAATACAGATCCAGATCACTTCACATTTCCTGTCTGCCTTCATCCACCATCATCACTTAAACATTCCCACATCATACACAGCTCTGCTCTTTATCACGTACCAACATCAGCTTCACACAGCAACAGGCATACACACGCAAACAGGCGTAGTTTCCACCGGTAGACACTTTTCAATAACTATTCTTGCATGTTCTTAAGTTATCCAGAAGTTGCACTGCAGGTCTGCTCTTACTGTTCACATCCACTACTCACAAATGTGCTAATCAAAATATTATTTTATTCATTTGCTTTGTGCTGACCAGCCCATCAAAGACAACTTGCCATTGTCCGTAACTCTTGAATTAAAACAAAGGAACGCACCCAGCACATTTCCAGCAGCTGTTCCACTATTTTTGCCAATGCTTGGTGTAGCTTATTTAGAGCACTGCACTACTCACTCATGTAGCGGAAGGTTTCCTCAGCCAGCAATGGAGAGATGGCAGTGGTTTCTTCAGGAGTGATGACCCAATCCTGACCCTCATACAGAAACACAGGGTCACGTGCAGAGGAGCTTCCACCATCTCCACCACACACCTTACCGCCATCATCTAAACACACACAGACAGATTCCAAATCATTTGTGTTATTATTTAGTTTCATTCAGTTCAACCGCATTCACTTAAATAAAACACTTCATGTAATAAATAAGGTTTTAACATGATACCATTATTTTGGTATTATTCAGAATAAAATAAAATTACTATAAATTCACAAATGTGACTGTAGGAACTATTTACAGTCATAATCAGCAAGATACGCTTGTATGTACGTTTTCCTATGAGAGAAGGAACAAAGAGAACAACAGCATTCATTTTAAATGGACAGAGAAAAGTGATGTCATAAAAACATCTACCACAAGGTGGCAGTCAAAGGTTTCACAGTGAGAGTTCTCTGTGCACGTTCTCCCCAATGTGGGTGGGTTTCCTCCAGGTGCTCTGGTGCCCTCCCACAGTACAAAGACATGCAGTCAGTTATTTAAAAGACAATTTTTTTTCCCCCCTCCTCCCATTGCTCATGTATAAAAACAGAAAAGCTCAGTAAGCTCAAACACAATACTGATACTGCATTTCACTCTTAAATCTGCCATGGATTGTAAGTTTGATATCTCTCTCTAATCTGATTAATTCAGGATATTAATTGTATTAAAATGTAATTCTGAATGTTATACATCTTTCTCACTTGTATACAGCGTTGTTACTTATCTGCAACCAATTTGGTTTTATATTATTGAAACTTCTGAAAGGTAGCATGTATCCACCCTCTCCTCTTGTAAAGTTTCCTTTCTGGAGACACAAGGTTTTGTTAGGACCGTGACAATATGTTTAAAAAAAAAATCATTTAGACTAAATCGTCCATGACAGCAATTACTAGTATACACAGTGAATATGACTCACTCAGACAACAAGCAAAGGGCAGAGAGAAGGAGAGAGGGAGTGATGGGGGAGAGATATAATGACAGGGCGAAAGAGGTAGACTCTCTGACTTATGTAACATGAGGAAAGTGCAGAAACAGAAAACAGAAGGGGATACATGTGGATCACTGTGAGTGTGTGTGTGTGTGTGTGATGCAGAATCATCCTAGCACACATTCATTCTAGTTGGTTGAGTAAGTAGTTCACTGGAGCAAATTTTAACTATAGCACAGCACATGCATGCCAGCACCCTACCTGTTCCCACTGCAGACTCCTTCTTCTCCACACTCATAGGCTTCACCTCAAACATCCTGACTGACCGGCTGGGCGGAGGAGGGTGGAGCTCCTCATTAACACCCAAAGCTCAGGATGGGGAGAGGTTAAAGCTAAATGAGGAGTTCACATCCTGTCCATCCTCAGATTCAGACACACTGACTGCCACCTGAAAGAGACCCGAAACCCCCACCAGCATTAGTACACATGCATGTGTGTCCAGACTCCATATCGGACATGGTGCTTCTGAAGATGGTGATTCATCTACTTTGGAAGATTAGAACTAATGTGATCAATTACAACAATATTCAAGCAAGGGGTCCAACTATTTGAATAGCCCCGAATAGATGGTTTATAGATGTTCTTTATTATTAATAACTTATTATTACTAATTAGCTAAATGAACAAACAACAGAATCTACAGAAACTCTAGGGTTAGGGTTAATTCTCCACAGCATTAGGATTAGGACAAGGGTAACGCTTATGTTAAGCTTAGGGTTAGGACTGGAGCTAGGTATAGTGTCAGAGAAAATGAAGGTGAATTGAACAGCTATTCAGTTGAACAAGTTAAATGCAAGATAAGCATCTACAAAGCATCGAGAAAGGAAAATAAAAGGAAAAAAGGAGAAAAGAAAGACAAAAAGGCAGAAAGAGACATAATTTCTCTCTCTCTCTCTCTCTCTTCCAAAAAGACAGAGAAAGTCAAAGTGGGACAGAGAAGCAGAAATACAGAGAGAAAACAGAAACAAAAAGTAAACGATAAAGAGAAAGAAAAAATACAGACAAAGAGACAGAAAGAGAAACAGAGAGAGGGGAAAAGACAGAGACAGAAAAAAGAAAAAAACACCAAGAGAAAGAGACAAAAGATGAAGAGACAAATAGACAAAAAGCGAGTGAGAGAGGGAGAAAGAAGAACAGGCACAAGACAGAAAAACAAAGAGACAGAGAAAGAGAAGGGGAAAGAGAGGCAAAGAGAAGAGAAAGAACCAGAAATAAAGAGATAAAAACAGAAAGAGACAGGAAATAAAAGGACAGAGAAAGAGAGAAATATAACCCACATGTTAAGTTCAGTAAATAAAGAGTAATTGTGTAGTACAATGTGCAGAAGTGTGTTCTTTGTAGAGGATGAGTAACTTCCACTTAGCCAGAGTGCACAAACCTCTGCATATGCCTGTATTCCATCATGGTCACTCTTACTGTATCATTCATTCACTCACTTGCACACTAAAACATTTTTGAATTCATATCAAAACAACCAATCTGAATCAGGTGAAGGTGAAATGATGACACTGAATCATTTCCAAAAGAAGTATTGCTAAATCCACTCGGTGTGGTGAGAAAGTCCAACCTTTAAATATAGAACAAAACCTGTCTGATGTCTCAGTGAACAAACACTCATTAATCTGTTCTTTCAGGCTCGTCCTCTTTGTCCCTCTTTTCTCTTTCTGCTTGTTCACTGTTTCCCTCCCTCCTCCTCTCTCATAAACAGAATTTTTCTCCCCACTCCGCTGCTTGTTGATATTCAGCTGTGTTGGCAGTTGTTCCTCCAGCTGTGCCGTTCTGCATGTTAACCCTCAACTTTCCCAGGCATACAAGCTAGAATACGTATGTGTGTAAGAATGCTTCAGCCTAATACACCAGGTCTTCTTATACGGGTGGCTGGTGGATCAGGTTCTATGAACATGACACTCTTATCATCTCTCAAACATGAACATGATACACTTATATGCAGTCAGTACATTCCACAAGATACCAGTCGCCACTTTAGAAACTTCTGTCTTTTAGATTTACAGACTGCAGACCGTCTGTTGCAGATTATCAGACCACCTCTATCACCAGTGGTGGACCACCACAGGGCCACTGCTGACTACATATTTTATTTGGTTGGTGGATCATCAGAAGTGGGTAGTACACACACACACGCACGCACGCACGCACGCACGCCGCACACACACACGCACACACACTGTATCCATCTGTTTCTCTGCATACTCTGTTATCCCCCTATTACCCTGTTCTTTGGTGGTAGAATCACGGGACCACCACAGAGCAGGTGTTATGTGAGTGGTGGATCATTCTCACCACTGCAGTGACATGGTGGTGTTGTGTTAGTGTTTGTTGTGCTGGTATGAGTGGATCAGAGATACCAGTGCTGCTGAAGTTCAGTGTCACTGCTGGACTGAGAATAGTCCCCAACCAATGATATGTAACAGCGTCCTGTGGGCAGCGTCCTGTGACCACTGGTGCTACGCACAAACTGCGTAGCAAGAGTTATTGTCTCTAACTTTACATCTAAGGTGAACCAACGAGGTGGGAATGTCTAAAAGACTGGACAGTGTCTGGTTCCATTCACCACTAATGGAAACAATTCTGACTCTAGAGTTTCTCTAGAGCACTGCATTTCACATGAAAGCACTCTGAATTACTTTGTTTGCAGATTTCATCATGCGGGTATTTTGAAAAACTGGTAGAATTTATTCTTCCAATCAAGTTGTTCACTTGTGTTATCACTTTACCCAGCATCAATAATTTACTGGAGTAGGCCTATTGATTTAAGGCTACTCTACCAACCTCATTATATACCGAAATGTTAGTGGTGCACTAGGGCTTATGGCACTGGTACTGGTGCACCTGGCACAGAGTTCTCAAACACTTCAAAATACCCAGCCAGGCACAGCTCTGAGGTCAGACACTAATCTTTGATGAAGGGCTAGAAAACAGCTAACAATATTCACCAGCACATCCGCTACAACCTCTAACTGGACTACAACAACAAGGTGGAACTAGAACTGACGGGTTTCTAATAAGGTGGTCATTACTAACCCAAGCAACAGCACTGTGTCTAATGTTTCTTTTTCTACTCTGTCTATTACACTGTCTTTGCCTAATGATATATGATAAAGTAACGTATGCGTGTATGCATCGGTGTGAGAAAGGTGCAAAAAAATTGAACAAAATAAACAAACAGTAAGCATGTAGCCAAGCGTACTGGAGGGTGTTCCTGTTGTTCTGCCCATACGGCTCCACCATAGCTTGGAGGAGTAGCAGACAGGAAGCGAGGTCAAAAGGGGAGGTACACTCACACTTACTGTACGACCATCAATAACGACCATGCAGCAACAGTCTATAGTTTGAACCCACATGACTGAATATATGTTCTTCAAAATCTTGAAGAGCTTTAAATCTAAAGGCTTTTGCTTTTTTTGCTTTCAACACAAATAGTGAAGCTAACGTCCATTTATGACTTGAGTTTACAAAGCCATGAAAAGAGAGAGGGAGAAACAGAGAGACAGGAAAGAAAGCAAGCAAGAATGTCTGCATGTTTCCCGAAACACAACGAAACACAAGACACACTTGTGCAAACAGCTGGCATAGCCCTTTATTTTTATTCTTCCTCTTTCTGACAGGAAGAGCTTGCTTCTGTGGCAAACCAAATGATTATATTCATCACTCTTTTAGTAACATCAGACACGCCTAGTGTCCTCTTTAACCTTCACAGCTAGTCTGAAAGATACTAAGGCAAAAGTTCAGTGAAATCAAATTCACACAACCCCCCCCCCACTCAACATTTTAAAGCAAGTGTGTGCAAGCACAATGCTTACTGAGTTACCTTTCATTACTTGTTAGCTTACTAGTCAGATTTAGGTCATCGATACTCAAACAACACTCTCCTCATATGGTGAAAAAAGGCATGCCTTTCATACCAACACCACTCTTTCTTTAATGATCACCAAAATCACTGACTGTTTTATCTACAAAACAGATTAAACAGCTGTATGAAATTTGAATCTCTCATATGTCATAGTACATGTCCTTTGGCCTGAGACTGATTCCTAGCGTTCTGTTTTCAATTAGCCCACCGTTACATGCTTCAGCAGCAAAATCCAGGACTGTACAGAGAGAGGGAGGGAGAGAGAGAGAGAGAGAGAGAGAGAGAGAGCGCACAAGAACAAACAGAGGCTCTGATTACTGTAAACTATGTTAAAAATATCTTTGAACGTTTGGTTATGTACCAAGGCAACAAGACATTGCGATGCAAACCTCTGGCACAACATGGAGAACCTCCATTCTTTTAATTACAGCATCAAAGCAACTGCACTGTTTGAGCACCAAAACTCACAAACAACCAGCACCAATCAAGAACCCAGTCCTACATCTTTGTCATGCTCCACCTCCATTCCAGCCCATTCTGTGGACCCAGAATTATTAAAATGTGAACCCAGTATGGTTTCTGCATACAAGTCCTATCAAAACCCAACAAACAGACGTGCATCCACAACATATTTGAATTTTCGGATGCTAACCCGCATGGACCGAGTTTATATGCAATGTGATTTACATTTTTGATTATGAAAGTTAGGAGTGCTTTACAGATGGGCTAAATGGAAACAAGCTAATGATAGACCCAAGGGCAAAGAAGGATGGAAGATAGAGTAAATAAATCAGTACATGTGTAGTGATTTTGAAATGTATATTGCACCAAGACGCATCACTTACAGGATATGAACTCACTGTATTAACATTCTGACGTGACATGGTTAAAACCCTGCCTGCTCTACGTTAATGCCTCACCAAAAACCTCCACGGAAAGTCATCAGATAAAACTCAGGATTAAACGCAAATCTCGCCTGGCATGTAACAGAGATTATTCAGGCTGGCTGCTGTGGTGGGGCTGTACTGTGAATCGGACACTGCCCTTACATCTCTGTATTAGAGCGCATAAATATGCACCACGTAGTTCTATATAAACCTACTCATGGTACTAACACAGACCTGTATATTATAGAAGGGTTACGTATACATGGTACAGTCATACACATTTAACAGACACTATAAAGCGCTCGCTGTTAACCCCTGCCCGCCCGTGCACATTGAACATTTCAGTGGAATTACATCATTCCACCCACTCACTGTACAACTAGGAAACAATTGATGGGAATTTACAAGAAAGTTATATTTTGAGGGTTTCAGGTCACACCCTCATGCTTTACAAATGATGAATTTAGCTTTAGCCTATATGCGCACAGTAACGTTAAGTTTCAAGCACGCTGAGCTCCGCTAGCAGAGCAGCTAACGCACACACCCAGGAAATATACACAGAACAATGACTCAAAATAAGATGGATTATGTATGAATTAGTACTTACCTGTACAAATACACTATTTTAATCCGTGTTTTGATGTTTATGTTTCTCGTTTTCGCTTTCCCGCACCGCACGGCGCTGTCACTGAATAACAATAGAGCGAGAGGCTTCAACACGCCATCAAAAACGGTCACGGGCGTAACAGATATAATAAAAGTCGAGCGATTTAAAAGCAAAAATGAATTTAAAGTCAAAACTGAAATTACTCAAATTAACTCTATTTTACCACACTGCGTTTCGCTTTTCTAAACCTTAAAGACATACTATGCGCGTGTTGGTTTACATTTGAGTGATAAAAAGCGTTGTAAATCGCGGGCTTTTATTTTGTATGACCCGTGCGATCAGCTGAGCAAAGCGAGAAAAGCTTTTGGTATCCAAACCCACAAATGCATGGTATTCACGTAAGATTTTAGGTACAGTTGTAGACGACTGTGGCAGCTTCAGAGGAATAACATGCTGAGGTGAAATGGAGGTGATCGAAAGCCCAGCTGGATTTTTAGATAAGTAGAAAATCATCGAGAAGGTTGATGCCATCTTCCAGCCAAAACAATGCATGGTGAGTGAGTGAGCATCGCATGCTTGAAGTTAAAGGTTAACACGATCTGGAGGTCAGACTCTTTCTTCCCTTTATGCTCGCTTGAAATGGTTTAGTTTAATTTAATCATATCAGGCGTCTTATTGTGGGTGTCTCAGTGTTATCACACATTCATTATCTTCTAGGACTTCAGTCTAAAGGACGAACAGTTCATGGTTGAACATTGCTGTCATTAATCCGGGGCTAAAGTTTAATTGGATTTTCTCTGATTACACTTTAACTCTTTTAAGTCCGTGTCTTTGTAATGGGAGCAGATGAGGTAGAGCTACTGGTTCGTGCAAGGATTCATTGAGGTCAGTTAGTCATGTATTATATGAAATGTAAATTTAAGATTAAATAAATTCATAATTAAATACTGTAATAAGTGTTTCGGCCCCAGCCTCAGTAGTACTTTAAATATTTGATACTTGATGTTTTAGTTGTTCCTGAGTCATAAGAGGACACACTGTTATAGTAAACAAATAACGATGAAGGTCATGCTAAAATGATCAACAGTCTTACCAGTACATTTTACACTGAAGTATTGAACTCATTTAACCTCTTATATTACTTAAGGAACTTAATTAATAAACTTAATAAACTTTATTGAAAAATAAGTGTTTTTAAGCATCATTGCCATAAATCTGCATGAACATATTCTGTTAGGAATTAATGCTCAAACGTATTGTTATGTTTTGTAACCATGATATTGATAACTTAATGATTTTTCATTGGATATTTTTCTTTCAGTCCTCAGATTGATCAACTAATCTCCTGTAATTGATCGTGTAACTAAAATGTAATGAGCTTTGGGGAGAGTTCTCTCTCTCTGTCCCTCTCTCTCTTCTCAAGAGGCATTTTTAAAATATTTTTTGAGTTGTTTTTAACTGCTGTTCAGAGCTTCATCATATATATTTGAATATAAAATTCTGTTTTTAAAAAAATGCTGTACCACCACTGAAACACAAAGAGTCTTTATTTAGCCACACCCCTATATTTTACAGCAGAAAGTAGGTCTGCATCTCGGTCACTCATATACTACTGAAGTTGTGCATCTTGCATTTTGTAGTCCTCATTATGCCCATATTTGGCACTCCAGATCTAACCTCGATTTATCTACTTGATATAATGAATGGGTTTTTTGAAAAATCGGTGTCTGTGGTAAATAGAAATGTTCAGAGCCCAGTATGTTTTATTCTGTGGATGTTTTTCGCCTGAACATCACTAAACCCTCTGAATTACGGGGTCATTAAGGAATCGTAATAAAAACTAATATTGCTAAATTAAAGCTAATGCTACTGTGCATCAAACTGATGATCAGATGAAGATTAATGCATCTTAACCTGCATTACTTAACAGGGAAACCTGTTTCTCTTTCTTACTCCTTTTAATGTTCCCACTAGTTTCAGGTAGACTGACGCCAATTCAGTGTGCAGTAGATAGGGATGAGCAGATTGATACTTCCGATCCTGGCATTTACTTTTGAAGTAGGTTCTAAAATATCGATATCATTTATTTATTTATTAAGTAAGACTGATGTGTATTCTATCCCTCAAACTAAATGCTGCCATAAATGAAGGTGTAGTATAGGAACTACTTTTCCTTCCACCTTCTTTCTCTGTAACTTATCAAAATGTAAATATTCAAGTGATAATCTAATCAATACACATTTAGTAACTACATTTTCATTTGATATAAAATACTAGTCAGATTGAACACATGATTAACCCATTACTGAGGTTTGTTAGGCAATATAAAAAAAACAAGCAAAGAGAGGATTCTGATTTATGAATTTGTATTTATTATTTATATTATTTATTATTTATAGTATTTATTTGTAAATTATTTGATTAAAAATAAACATAACATTTCTGGAGGGAAATGGCCTGTGTAGTTCATCACTGTATGTGCAGACAGTATGTGAAGAAAACGGTGCTACTGGCTTATATTTCTGAGTGCTGAAAATTAGCTGAAAAATTTGTCACCTGTAAATTGTCACCACCAGAACAGTCATTTTCAGAGGAATTATTAGTTTTGTTAAAATGAATTGTTAAATAATTTGTAGTAATAAAATGCACATAATTAATCTATAGGGTCTTTTATACACATGCACATACCTACAATTATACATGCATACATATATTTCTTGTCCATATCTTGCTGTATCTTTTAAAGGACAATAATGATTCCCTCTCTCTCTGTCTCCCCCCCCCTTTCTCTCTCTCTCCCTCTCCCTGTTTCTATTCAGAGCTTTAATAGAGCAGCCCCCCTTCCCTGTTCTGGCTGAAGATGCGCTGAAACTAGAGACATAAAGCCAGGTAAGCAAAAACCTGCTGTAATGTAAAAGCTCAGATGGAGTCGGAGCACTGAGGCTCGGACTGCCTTTGATTTTTTTTCCGAAGTTGACATTTACACTCTCTTCCCTGCCACGTGCAGCCCGAGACGGATAAATGTGCTCCAGTGCAGCTTCACTACAAACCAAAGGACCTCATGTCGTTCCTGGTAGGAATGTGCTCTCTTATTATTTGTTATGTGCAATGTCAGGAAAATCAACCCGGCGAGCAAGTAGCATGTTAAAGGCCCATTATATCATAAAAATGTACTGATTTGATTTTTTTGGGGTGGTTATATGTTTTTATATATATTTATATGTGTGATCGTACAGTATGTACCAAAAACAGTATTAGTCATAATTAGTTTTTATATGACCATTTTCCAATACCTTTTTGTCCTTAAGAATTAATAAAACTTGCGTTTGTTTGTTTTTGGTATTTTAAAGAATAATATATGTTAATGAGCTCTGTTCTGATTGGCTGCTCTGCCCTTGTTCAAAGTGAAGTCTGTACTAAAATGTGGATCTGACTGAAATCTTCAGTAATAGTGGATGGTTAGATAAGGCTGCAATGAATTTAAAGGCTTTCCCCACATCTTCCACTCCAAAAACTGTGCTACAGACTGTCTACAGGAAAAAACATCCTGCTGTCAGACCTGGGTAACTGTTAGCAATGTGTTTATCAGACTGTGTGCTTGATAAGAATGTGTATTTTAACCAGTTTTGCTATTTAAATATATGAAAATTAAAAATATTCAAACATCACTATTATGAATAACATTTATAGGCATAGATGGGTTAGGATTATTACAAGGGGGAACAGGAAGATTTAAACAAGAGCCTGCTAAATAAGAAACTGACTTGAGCCTCGTAGCACTGGCAGTATTTTTGATAAAGGCTATCAAAATAACCTACCTAGAGGCTTCATGTACAGAGCTGTCTATATACAGACTGTCTGCAGGAACAACACTCTGCATCACTTGGACAGGAATAGGCGGAGCTAAACTGCTATTGACACAGACAGCAATAGAAATTGATCATATTCCAGCTTAGTTTAGAATTCAGAACAGACGATTTGCAGCTAAGTTTCCATATGTGGACCATATACGGAATGCATATATCAAATTTATTTTTTATTTTAAGCAAGAAAATTTTTTTTCCGTTTTCCATGAAATGGGCCCTTTAAAACTTGGCTCTAAGAGTGCATTACAAAAGTGTGGGTGTGAGTGTCTTGTCAAAAGCGGTTACTCTCCGTTTAACAGTGCCTGTGTCCTGATTCTGTGAGCCTGTAGGTCTCAGCAGAGCGTTTAATAATAAATGTCCTCATTAATCTCTCGGAGGGAGTGTTATGGTGCAGCTTCTGCCCTCAACCTTCAAAAATCTCAATTTCTTCTTTCAGCAGCTCCTTTTGGCTCCCCGTTTCATTCATCTTCTCATTTTCACTCCACCTCCATTACCACAGCCCTATATGCTTTTGTTGTTCAAAGACTTCATTAGTCGAGTGTTTTGCGTTTCATGTTGATTTTGTTGCTGTCATAAGAAAACATTATTATGCTGTCATAAAGGGCAGCTGGTGTCAAACTGGCATACCTTCGATCAAGTTTGAATGGTGTAAGAACATAAAGAACAAAACAGATTAAATATGATGTAATAAATGAATTTTTAAAAAATGTATTGGTGAGGTTTTCTCACGACAGCAGTGCTATTGGCGTTTTTGTCCTGTTCGCTTTGGTGTCGGTCCGTCTCTCATCCCTCCTCCGTCTCCTCCCAGGACTGCTCCTGCATCTCCTCCCACACTCAGGTCCAGCCAATCAGCATAGAGGACCAGTACAAGGACACCAGCCACACGCACCTGGTCAGTAAGGTGCCGGGATAACGCTCTGTGCTGCCGGTTACACTACAGACAGCCTCTAGGAAATGTGCCCATTGTTTTTGCTCCAAGTCCCAGTCAGGAAAGCCATGGTTAATGTCTGTATGTTGCTTCTTTAGTTTAATATTGGAGCTACAAGGCTAAAGTAGCTAACAAATAATGTACAGAATGGACAGATGTCCACTGCATAGCTTAAAACCGTAGTAGAGACTATCTAGAGGCCTGAATTTTGTCTGCACTTTACAGGTCACTGTGCTGTAGTCAAGACCATTAGAGGCAAGTCTGAGTTAAGGCTGAAACCAGATTAAGATATTTCAGAATGTAAAAAAGAAGGAAGAGGAAAAATTAAGTGTTTATAGTTAATTATATGTGAATTGTCATTAATTATACATGATATATATTAATACATACTGTAAATTAAGATATTCAGCAATGTTAGAAATAAAGTTTCTTTTCTAGTTGCCTCACATGGAGGCAAGCTCTGCAAATCGCTTCCCACTCCATTCCTCTGTCTGTCTTTCCAGAGAAATTTCAGTGCAGTGTGTACTGTTTAATCATTCAAAAACCATTACCTGCCATAATTCTTTGATGTGGCATTTGTTACTGCATCAAAGAGTATAACCTACAGCACATGTGGTCAAAAAATGGTGGAGAGATTGATAATGCATGTGTGTGCTTGTCTGTGTATGTGTGTGTGTGAGCAGAGCAGTGATGGTTCTCCATGCTCTGTGCTGGGAGCGGAGGACGACCTCTCCGGTCTGTCGGCGGACCCTGTAGATTACCAGCTGCTGTCAGAACTGGGTAACTGTTAGCAATGTGTTTATCAGACTGTGTGCTTAATAAGAATGTGCTATTTAATTCTATGGATTTTAAACTAAATATTTAAACATCGTTATTATGAATAACATATATAGACATGGACGGTTCAGGATTATGAGTTCAACTCATAATCTTACAGCTCGATTGTTGGGTTGATTTAGTGGTTTACCTTGGTGTTTTAGCTGTGTGTGATATACTACCATATGACCTACAGAACAATAGTTCACCACTTTACAATGTGCAAATTTTTTCCTTTTAAATAATTACATATATAGTTTACTGTTTACGTGTCCATTTGGTTTAGCGTTAGACACATGTGTTGCAGATCTTTGTAGCACTCCGCAGGTCAGCACCACCATAATAACATTTGAACACTGCAAGTACAATTTATGAGCCTTGGCTATATTTCCGCATTAGCCTTATTTTGTGTGTGGGCTTCTGTTGCCACTGGCTGTTTAGCAGAAAGAGCCATGCATAATTAGCCTATGCTGCAAGATTTTGGTAAAGGCATAGTAGCAGCGTTCATATACACGTTATGACTTGGATTATTTACACCATTAAACTGCAACACAGATTGCAAAATAATGCATTGATGTTAGCCCACTGGGGGTTACAGTTAGGCTATTCTGATCTTGGCCAATCCTGATACAATATAGTACACAATAGAGCAAGCATGCACAGTCCTAGAACCCAAGCATGATTTCAGTAATACAATAATAATACAATAATGCCTCAGGTTTCTGTTTTTTCACATGTGTGTGTGTGTGCCCGTGCTTGTGTAGGTCGGGGTTTTAATAACCTGAGCCAGGTAAGCATGGCACGTCATAAACCCTCTGGCCGGCTGGTGGCTGTAAAGAACACCAACTTGGACGAGTGTACGGAGGATGAATTGCTGCAGCTAATGGTAAATGCACTCTCTCACAGTCTCTCTGTATGTCTCTCACGCACCCCACTCTCCCTTTTCCCTGTGCTATTTTTTTCTCCTGGCTTTGCATTTCAAACATTATTCACATTTTTTGTTTGTATTTTTTTGTATTAATTGTCTTTCTGCTTGGAGGATTTATATTACAGAGTGTGTTTAAGTGACCCACCTCACACACACCCGTGCCCTGAAACGACCTGGATACAGAAGGAAGGCTGTAGCCCTTAGTTAACTGTTGCAATTATGGTCACATGCCTATGTATCAGATATTGGAGCACACATGAAAGTGTTCACACAAATCTCATCTTCATCCAATCTGATTTGTGTGTGCGTGTGTGTGTGTGTGTGTATGTGTGTGTGCTTTTGTCAGAACGAGGCCCTCTTATCCAGACTTTTCCGTCACCCAAACCTTCTCACATCCAGGCTGGTGTTTAGCTCCTGCTGCCAGCTGTGGGTTCTTTCTCCTCTGATGAGCTATGGTAAATATAATCTCTCTCTCGCTCTCTCTCTATCTTTCTCTCTCTCTCTCTCTCTCTCTCTCTCTCTCTCTCTATCTATCTTTCTCTCTCTCTCTCTCTCTATCTTTCTCTCTCTCTCTTTCTCCACCCCCCACCCCCCCACCCCCCTCTCTCGGGAAATCCATCACACTATCCTCCATCACTACCACACAAATGTAGTTGATCAGCCAAGAATGTTTGCCGTCTAATGTCTCAAACACACAGTGGTGTGAGTGACAAGGGACGTCTTGTTTTTTATTTTGATGCTTAACACCCAGGCTGCAAAGCAGCACCGAAGAGTTACAGTAGAATAGATTGCAGAATAGGTGAGGGGCAAATGTAATACAATAGAAAAGAAAACATTTAAAAATAAAACAAATGAATAAAATTGCTCAATTCATGTCCATTCATTCATAAACAAAGTACTAGCTAAACAAATCAAGCCAGAAGTTGTATGTGTGAAACAGGCATTAGCCTGGCATTTTATAATAATAATAATTGATGATGATGATGATGATAATAATAATAATTGTATATCCTACCAATTAGCATTGTGCAAGCTGCACCCCTAATTTTGCCAAACACCTGCTTTAAAAAGCGTTGTTGGGTCTTAAAAAGAGTTGTTGGGTCATTTCTAATACATATGCTTATGTGGTTTCTGATACTGTGTGATGTATTGTTATTTGTGAAATATAGGACAGAGGTGCAACGCTGTGCAAATTCTGAAGAAAAGCAGAATGCAATGATGAACCCTATATGTAAATTAAAATAGTACAAAGGCAACATAAACAATTTTCTAATTAATAAACTTTATTATTTCTTCAAAAGATTATTATTAACTAGGCTTTTATGTATCCTTTTCAACTTAAGTGTTTTTATCTGGTATTTATTGTAAGCTGCTTAAGGCTTTGTGTTTCAGTTAAGACTGGGTTAGGGGGTTTTAACTGTACTCTTTTAACTGCCCTGTGTGCCCTAATTATATTCTTTTTGTGTTCTTTTCTCTTCCGCAGGCTCTGCAGACTGTTTACTCAGGTCATATTTTCCTGATGGAATGAGTGAATCTTTGATAGCATATCTGCTTTATGGTGTCTTGAAGGCCCTGCAGTACCTACACCATATGGGCTACGTCCACAGGTACATATATATACCCACCATATACACTTCAACAACACTGCTGTGTTTGATCCATTGGTACCAGTGCAACACACAATTGCACAACACTGCAACGTCAGTTTTTCTGCAGCACTGAGAATCATCCACCACCCAAATAACACCTCCTCTGTGGTGGTCCAGTGGGAGTCCTTTTCTTCTTTCTAAATGTTCTTTATTCTTCTTCTCCTCTTTTTCAGGGGTGTGAAGGCGAGTCATGTGCTGTTGTCTGCTGAAGGCCGTGTGTGTTTATCTGGGCTACAGAGTGTGTATAGTTTAATGAGAGATGGCAAGAGGATGAGAGCGGTGTTTGACATGCCTCAGCACAGTCCATCTCTTCTGCCCTGGCTCAGCCCGGAGCTACTGAGACAAGTAAATGCACCCACACTCAAATACACACACATGCACATGTTTCATAGGCATGTACTTACTTATGTATTTACACTCATATGCACAAGTTTGTGCACTCCTGGTTAAATGACATGCTTTTGTTTGATTTTGTAAGTGAACATAAATGGACACTTCCTTTACAGAGAACACACTTCTGCACATTTCAATACACAGTTACTGTCTGTTTACTGTGTTTAACATATTACACAACTAAACACAAAAAGTGGAATATGCACATATTATAGCACATTTAATATGTCATGTTTTATTGTTTCCAATATATTAAATTCACCAAAAAATCATGTTCTGACTTCAGCAGAATTTTACTGTAGATGATATGTTACACTGTTGTCACTAAATGTAATTTTAACATGGGTATCCAAGCACATGCATATTACTAGAAATAAGTACCTATATAATATCTCTTAATAATACGGGTATATCCTAGCTACCTGTAAGTACCCACACCACAATTCAGTTTTCAATAAAATAAAAAGATAATGTAGCTGATAAATGAATGAAATTATTCTATTGTGATGTTAGGATGTTACAACTTCTCAGATTGTAGTGGAAAGCTGTAAAAAAGCTGATGTGTCCATAGTGATTTAGGTGTATTCAGAACTGTACATAATTCCTTAGTGGCAGCTGTAGTGAAAAGCTATACTGCATTGATAGTAAAGATATAATAAAAGAATATCCAGGATAGCCTGATAACCCGTTTCAAGAAGTTTGTATAAACTAATTGCACTCTATTTATAACTTTTTGCTCCCAAAGTCTTGATAAATTAACAGCAAATTCATATAACAAGTGACTAGTATACATACTTTATTTATTACATATATCAAAATATCAATATGAATTAATATGTGTATTTATTGAACCTATGTAATAATAATGTAATGAGAATTTTCTAAGCTAAACCCTAAATCTAATCATAATCTTCAAGAATCAGAAAGAAATAGTTTTAATATTTTAGCTTTTGTGAAAAGAGCTTTGCAAAGTCAGGAGCACTTTGTTGGCCTGTAGGTTGGCACTGTTTCTCTTGTTTTTCTGGTTTTACTACAGTCAAAACATTTTTGTCCTGAAATTGTACAAACACTCAGACAAGTACTAAAATGACCCTGATCTGCTGTGACGAGCCAAAAATCACAAACAATTACAAGTACAAAGCACGAAGGCACAAAAACAACCATGATGCACTCTGACAAGGCAAAATCAGCTCACAAACACATGCAGTTGTATGCAACAGTTTGGGCACCCTTGGCCAAATGACATGTTCTCTGTAGAGGAAGTCAACAACAAAACATATAAAGTGAGCAGGGGTCCCCAAACATTTGCATTGTATATAGAATACAAGCAGGATCTGCTACCTGTTTAACTGTACGCATTCTTGCAGGACCTGCACGGTTATGGTGTGAAGTCCGATATCTACAGTGTGGGGATTTTGGCATGTGAGCTGGTCAGCGGGAGAGTTCCATTCCAGGACATGCCGCCCACTCTGGTACTGCAGAACTTGCACTCTAATTTTTAGTAGTTATATGACTACATAGCACCACACACAGCAAAAGGCTAACATTTGGATCAGAGGTGTCCAGTTCCAGCCCTGGACAGCATCAGCTAACTAAGCCTGCTAAGTGTGCTTCACTATCATTAAAACATTAAAATCATCAGCCATGACATTAAAACCACCACTTTGTTTCTGTACTCATTTTCCATTTTATCCGGCCCACTTTCCTTATAGAAGCATTTTTTTGTAGTTCTGCAATTGCAGACAATAGTCTGTAATAATCTGATTCTCTGTATACTTTGTTAGCACTTTCACCTTGTTCTTCAGCATCCAGGCCCCCACAGGACCACCACAGAGCAGGTGTTAGGTGGTGTATCTTTCTCAGCACTGCAGTGTCACTGACATAGTGGTGGGTTGTTGGTGTGTGTTGTGCTGGTATGAGTGGATCACACACAGCAGTACTGCTGGAGATTTTAAGTTTGAGTGAACGTATGTATACCATTTTCTACAGAATTTCTGTCCACAATTTAAAAAAAAACATGCAATATACAATGGGAAATAACTTTTGCTCAGGCCAGATTTAATGATGTACCCCAGTATGTATGAAAGACCTCTATGTTTGCCTCTCCCTAAACCCGGGGCACTTATTTTGGGTGTTTAATTGAAAGAGGAGAAAGTAGAGACTACTTTCCTGGCATGGAGGTGGCGTTAGATTGTAGTATTGTGGACTTGGTGGCCCCCAAAATGCTTCGTCAAATCTCTTCAGAATTTTTTTGTTCTGTAACCATCATCATCACTGTGTACAAGTACCAAAGAAGACCTCTTCCAGGCAAGTTCACTCCAGCTCTGGTTGTTTTAAGTTTCCTAAGTAGTATTGTGCTAACAGGGGGTGTGTGCAAGTGTGCTTTTTCACATGTGCATCTGTTTTTATAGCCATTGTTTGATTTACAAAAGTCTCCACACACATCATTTGAGTATTCTTGTTTCATTTGTGTATTCCCATCCTCACGTTGATGAATGTCATAAAGGTGGACATAATTGAAATATAAATGGGAACGATCTTCAGTTATGTTTTGTCCATAAAAACTGTGTGTGTGTGTGT
>CM067476.1:12443373-12573390 GCA_034552555.1 Semaprochilodus insignis | reverse complement strand
ATATATATATATATATAGAGAGAGAGAGAGAGAGAGAGAGAGAGAGAGAGAGAGAGAGAGACTTCTCTCAGCTAATTTACCCTAAAACATTGCTACTTGTTTTCTTTTTTTTGTGTAGATGCTGCTGCAGAAGCTGCGGGGTTCTCACAGCTGTCTGCTTGATGTTGCCCCCTACCCACTGGGGGAGCTGGGGGCTCTGAAGGTTTCCCGCTCTGGAGTGGACTCTGGGATTGGGGAGAGCGTGGCAGCCGGCAGCCTGACTCGCAGCACGGCTACTGCGGAGCCACAGAGCCCTGGGCCAAAGAACCATTCTGCCACTCTGCACAATTTATTGCAGCTCTGTCTCCAGCACCAGCCAGAACGCAGGTATGCAGGTATTCCTCTCTCTTTCTTTTTCTCTCTCTCTCTCTCTCACTCTCTCTTTCCCTCTCTCTCTCAGAACTCACACACACACACACACACACTCACTCATTCTGCATTGATATTATTAATGGTTAAACAAGTTGTAATGATTGTGTATATGTGTGCAAGTGGCCGTGTTTGTGAACATGTGTAGTGATGCTGAGTATGTTCGTGTTTCTGTCTTACAGGCCATCTGCATCAGCTCTCCTCAGTCACCCCTTCTTTAAACAGGTGAGCTCAGCTCTAGTTTCAGGAAAAGCTTCATTGGTATAATCATTAAATGATAGTGTTACCAAAGCATTTAACTCCACCAAGATATTCACAGCAGATCCTAGAAGTCCTGCAAGTTGAAAGGCGAAGTTGCTGTGGATCAGACTTGTTAATCCCACACATCCCACAGAGGCATGATTAAATCAAGATCTGGGGAATATGAAGGCCAGGGCATCCTCCTGAGCTCTTCATCATGTTGGTCAAATAATTGCCAAACCATGTGTGAAGTGTAGCAGGATGCAGTATTCATCTGAAAGAGGCCACCAACATCAGGGAATACCACTGCCAAAAAGGGGTGTACCTGGTCTACAATAATGTTGATGTAGGTGGTACTTATCAAACTGACATCTAGGGTTTCCCAGTAGGACACTGAACAGATAATCTTACTCCCTCCCTTCTCACAGTTATTATCACTTCCCCAGGTAAACAGCCCACACGTACCCCGTTGTCAATACAAAAGACATACAAGAAGACAGGACTGAACCAAACGACCTTTATGCTTTAGTGTCTAATTCTGGCGTTCACATACCAGTTGTAGACACTTTTAACTGTGGACTGGGGTTAGCATGAGCGCTCTGACCAGTCTGCATCTACACAGCAGGGTGCAATGGAGTGTGTATTGAGCCTTGAGTGCCTAACAGTCAGTTTGTAATTTGTTCCTACTAGTCAGTAGGTACTCACCACTGCTGACTAGGAGCACCCCAGAGGGCCCCACAAGGCATGATGTTTCTGAGATGCTCTGACCCAATCACTTTCCCATTTCTCCCATATCAAACACAACTGTTCGCTTACTGTCTATTATATCTCAGATCTTGACATTTGCTGTTGTTAATAATCAATGCTATTTGTTTCATCAGTCAGTGACAATATTATTTAGACTATATAGAGTCAGAAGCCACATTTCATCTCAGATTACGTGTTTTGAAAATAAGTTAAGATATCCTATACAGGGAACAAACGTATATACACTCATCGTCAAAAGAATAGTTGCACCCAGGAGGAAGTGTCGGGTTGAAATCCGAAGTAAGATAAAGGTTACCATGAACAATAAATGATGAAATTTAGACTAATAAAATTTAGACTGATATGCTCAATATTCGTTGAGCTTCACATACCAAAATATTGACTCTCAGTATGGCATTGGGCCAACATGTTTGCTAATGCAAAATACCAGACGTCTTGGCCTGGAGTTGTAGCGGTTCCTAGTGATGTCCTGTGATAATCCATCCCATGCAGCTTGAATATTCTCACACAGTTCCTGCAGATTGTGCGCTAGGGGTGGAGGTGGAGTGACACCAGTCCTTCTGGATGTGTGACATGTGACAACAAATCATTCATCTTGGCACTGACCACAGTGCCTCCACACACAGATTTGTTAGTCGTCTCCAGAGGACCAGAAGATGACAGTCTGGCACGACACCACTGGAATCTTTGGCGATGCTGATGTCTTGTTAACGGCTGTTGTGGTCTGTGTGCATGTAGTCCTGCATCATGCAGATGTCTGCCAGTGGTGCTGGCACTAATCCATGAATTAGCATCACTGCTCACTGAATGTCCGCAATCGTGGTTGTCGGGTCAGTCAGGTAGAGTGATGAGGCCCGGCCCTGCTTATGTCACATGCACGCCCAATGTGAAACCTTCCCACCAAATTTCATTCCTGTCAGTTTATTCCTTGTGGGTGCAACTATTTGTGCAACTATTCTTTTGATGATGAGTGTATATGGCATCTACAGGAAACATAAAGCACAATTTCTGTTTAGAAAGAAAGCATACAATTTTAAATGTGCCATGATTTTTACACAGGCCATATTTTAGATGTTTTATTTTTTCAGTATGTTACATTAAGCAAATTAGCCATAAATTAAAATCTGCAGAAGTGTGTTTTTTGCAGAAATAGTGCACTTTTCTGTTTGTACGTAGAAAAGAACCAATGTATTTAAAGATAAATGTTTATTTATTTTTCTTCCAGGTGAAGAAACACAACCAGGACTCTTTCCAGAGTCTGATTTATCCGGCTGTGCCTCTCTCCTGCCCCCCGGACAGTCCAGCGTCTGATGCCCCGACTCAGACCTCCAGCACACCAAACACACCGTCACCCAGCACACCTGAACCTGCAGACGGGGTGTGGGACTTCTCCTAATAAAGCAAAGACCCTGAGCGCAAAATGCATTAACAAGCCAAAACAGAACAACAAATTAGTCAAACACACATGGAACCAAATCAGTGCTGATATGTTTCTGAGTTTGTTGCAGTGTTTTTTGGCTTGTTAATATTTTTAACTCAGGTGTTTCTATGTAATATTCTTTCTCTCCCTTTTCTTTTTTCTCTACTTTCTCTCTTTCTCTCTAACATCTCTTTCTCTTTCTGCCTGCGTACTCCTTTAAAATTCTTTTTTCCCCAATTCTTTCTTTCTTTCTTTCTTTCTTTCTTTCGTTTATCTCTATCTCTGTCTCTCTCTCTCTAACGGTTGGTCCTTTACCCTGCCTTGGTATTATATTTCTCTCCAACGGGACATCTCTGCCTAATTTGAGATAATCAAACAGGAAGTGAATTTCTCCTACACATTCTCGCAGTGCTGTATTTTGTATCCACCATTCCTAGCCTACTTTTATTGCTCGTATTGAGGATTTAGAGTTATGTGGGATGCTGGCTGATATAAGGATAGTGAAGAATTCTGTGCCAAGATTTGACATTTTTGTCTTCACAAATGTCAGTAGCCAGTGACTTTTGACATGAAGTGGATCAGACCACAGCTGCATTATAGAATCAACAAAACTGAGCCATGTGTACTGGGAGGGAGGAGTGTGTGCATGTATACGTGTACGTATATATGTGTGTGTGTGTGTGGGTGGGTGGGTGTGTGTGTGTGTGGCCATTTTATCAGAAACACCTAGCATATAGGCAGTGTGCTGAATAACCCCTGGTATTAGAGGGGTACCATGTTGGCTAGCTGCTAACTCACTTGCCACAGAGGTGCTGTTGCTAACTTCAGTGGCAACACATGGTTTGGTTTAAGTCTCCTTTTGGAAATCTTTTGCCATTTGAAGTGTCTTCCACAGATTAACTGAGATCTTCCTCATCTTCTGCGTTCGGTTTGAGTAACAGTTCACGCTTTCCACCAAACTCTTGCAAGATTAGGCAAAACTGGGAAAGTTTTCAGATTTACAATTACATTACGGTATATTGTAAAGTTTTTCAGAGGGATCCCATGTATAGTTGCAAGGTCAAGAAGGAATCACATTTACTACAGCACCAACTCTAAACCAGACCAGTGCTGTAACTCCAGTTCGTTAAGAATCCCAATGACAGAAGCTTTGGGAAACAATGACCTTCTACTCAATGTGTATCTTTTTTCTCCCGATGAACAGCATGGCTTCATAGGTTTATTTTCAGGGGCCCTCCGGATTTTTTATTTTGAGACATTCAGGGGGTCCAGGAGGTTAATTATGGAGTCCCACTAGTTATAGGTACACTCTGTAGGTTCACAGTAGCTGACTGTAGCCCCTCTTTTCTACACGGTTAGTCATCAGCCCTCAATACCTTCAATAGTAATTGTAAAGAAATCACAACTGACATATAAATCATTTATATCAAGATATGAGCGGTGGGGTATTCTTAGCACAGCAGTGACAATGACATGGTAGTTTAGTTGTATGCAAAAGTGTTTTTTAAAAAATACATTTGTGAACACTGAAAATTAGCTTTTTTTAGTATAATACTGCATACACCTGTGCCTCAAAAATAAACGCAGTAGTAATGGATATAGCCCATCAGCTGATATACAGTTTATGCTGGCCATCCTCTAGCCAGCCATTAGTGGTCAGATTCCAACCACAGACCTGACTTCGGTTAGATTTTTTAAGTCTTATCACTGATGATAATGTGTGTAAAAGCCGCAAATGTGTCTGATACACTCATACCAGCACCACACACTCTACCATGTTCATGTCACTGCTGTGCTGAGAATGATCTTACATGCAAATTATGGTCAGTGCTGGTCCTCTGGTGGTCTCTTTCCAATGTATGGGTTAGAGTGTGGCTGATAAATTGTGCACTCTATTCACTTATGTGATATTTCTGATAAAAAGGCCAATGAGTGTAGGTGATAAACTGGCAACTCAATATATGTGTGTGTTTATGCACAGTAAACGGCATCTCCAAAGCCTCCTTAGGCTCCCAGTAATCGAAACCTCATGTAAGAAAACCCTGTGCTGTAAACCTGTCCGCCCAACACTGCCTCATGCTCCACCCTCCACACCCTGGAGGCGGGGTTAATAATGCCTTTGTACTGTTGAAGAACTAAACAGTTTTAACTGTGATTGACTCCCTGTGTACCAGAGTCATTTTAAGTGTTTTTTATGTTAGCTGTATGAGCCATTTAGATGTATAATAAATATATTCTTACCCATTTTCTTACACAATGTTCTACTGTCATTTTTGTTGTTGCTGTTCATTTTCTGTTAGTGTTGTTAGAAACAGGACAACCGAACTGTTTGAATTAAATCAATTTTAACTATTGTTGAACTAAACCAATGACAGTGTTTGCACTTCCTTTTAGCNTGACTTTAGTTCTGCACACGTCGGTTGGAGTCTTTTTTTCTGACATAAGTACACATCTGGAGATCTTCATTTCAACAGTGTTGATAGATACTTAAGACGTAAAGAAGACGTAATTTAACACTCAGAATGAACTTATTTGTTAGTATTTGTGTATTTGAAATACATAGTAATGCAATTTTCTTATGTGGAAAAATAAGAACACCCAAGCATTATATGTACAGTTGCACCCAGATAATTAGAACACTATTATAGGAAACCTTTTCTTATTTAAACCTCTTGTCTTGTTTGGATCACTCGCTGTTGGTGTATGTGGTACTGTCAGGAACAAAGAACTTGGACTGACGCGCAGGGAGCTAAAAGTCAGAGTCGAGATAACACAGAAAAACCGCTCAGTAATGCAAACGGGGTTTGGCAAAACTTCGCAGTGTGTGTGTGGGGTTTATAAACAGACTGGGTGATTGGAAACAGGTGTGCTAGTACTCTGGCGAACTAGACCGGGAGTGATTGGTAGACTGTAGACATGTGACTGTGACATCATCGGGTGATGTACTCTGGGAAGTGGAGTTCGGGAGAGCGGCGGAGCCAGGGAAACCCGGAAGCGTGACAGTTACCATCATGCCCAGATGTGAAGAGCTCAGAAAGAAAGCTGTAGATGTCCATGAGTCTGGGTTTCCTCCTAAAACCCTAACCAAAGTACTAGAAATTAATCATTTTGCTCTCCGTAAGATGATCTACAAATAGAGGAGATTTAAAACCACTGCCGACTTGTCCAGGTCAACTCTTGCCACTGTTGATGTGAAAGTGCATGCATCTACCATTAGAGCAAGACTGCACAAATTTGGAAGCCTTTGTTGTCTGAAAAAAGCCATGTTTGTCAAAAACTAAAGACAGCACTGGATCAGAAGAGCCTCGTGCCAACCTTAAAGCATGGTGATATAAGGCATTTTAGGGCTGCTTTGCTGACTCAGGGCCTGACCAAAATGGAATCATAGAATCGACTATGAATCCTCTTTCATTGCAGAAAGTGCACACAACTGTACAGTATAAATCCTAGCAAAACACAGAACTTAAAGCTTTGAGACTCCTCTGTGTGGTCCACCATTAAGTCTCTGTCTTCTATTACTGAAAAGCTGCAAAACAATTAATCAAAAAAAGCTGAAAACAAAGAATTATGTATGAGCTGCTGTGTGAATGTATTAGTGATATATCATTTCTCTGCAATGTTTTATAATTGCTACCTTAGTTTAGTTTTTATTGTTTATCTAAAACAATCAACCCCAACCTAAGCTATTAACTGATGAGGTTAGAGTAAAATTAGTGTAAGCTTAGAATTTGTTTATGGCAGCATTTTTTTGTGTTTTAGATATGTGATATCAACAGGGATTCGGGGTTGCATCTAGGGTTAGTGCTGGAGCTAGGATTACTGCTGGATCTGTTTTCAGGGTTTGATCTAGAGTAAATGCAGAAGCTCGGATGAGTCCTGGAGTTAAGGGTAAACCTGAAACTATGGTTTGAGTTCCAGGTAGGGTTAGTGCTTGGGCCAGGGTTAGTGTTGGGGCTAGGGTTATGGTTGGAGCTTTGGTTAGTGCTGGAGATAGGGTTAATGCTGCAGCTACTTTTAGGCCTTGATCAAGAGCTAGTGTTTGAATTAGGATGAGTATAGGAGCTAAGGTTAAGTCCTGAAGTTAGGTTTGAATTCCCGCTAGAGTTAGCGCTTTTGCTAGGTTTGGTGTAAGAGCTAGGGTTCGGGTTGCAGCTAGGGTTAGTGCTGGAGCTAGGATTAATACTGGAGCTGTTTTCCAGGCTTGATCTAGAGTTAGTGCAGGAGCTTGGATGAGTCCTGGAGTTAAGGTTAGACCTGGAACTGTGGTTTGAGTTCCAGGTAGGGTTAGAGGTAGGATTTGGGTTGGAGCTAGGGTTAGGAGTAGGTCTAGGGTTAGGTTTGTAGCTAAGTTTAGGGTTGGGGCTAGGGTTAAGGATTTCGTCCAAAAATATGAGCTTTGTGAATGGAAAATAGATCCAAATATGGCCTTTTATCATGGGGATGGACAGCCACGGCCCTTTTCGTAATATGTCCAAAATGGAGCTCATGTATTTAGCTACAACGTTGGACCCCACACAGCAGCCATTTTGTCCACTGTTATGAAATTCCACTGAGTGGTGCTATTTCTCATATTAAATATTAATGTGAGGGGTGTACTCACTTTTGTGAGTAATTCAGATCTTTTCTAAAATTCTTACGAGCATCTTTTGGCTTTACCTTAAGATTAAGTATGTCGTCACTGCTGTTATTCTAATGTAGAATTAATGTAGTTATGAAACTGAACAAGGCCCATAGAATTGTAAGTTTATTGTATCCATATTATCAGCTCCACTTTCCATATAGGTGCACTTTGTAGTTCTACAACTACAGGCTGTAGTCCATCTGTCTCATATTATCCATACTCTGTTAGCCCCCTTTACCCTGTTCTTCAATGGTCAGGACCCCCACAGGACCATGGGGTAAAAGGAGGTGTTATGTGGGTGGTGGATCATTCTCAGCACAGCAGTGACACTGACGTGGTGGTGATGTGTTAGTTTGTGTTTTGCTGGTGTGAGTGGATCAGAGACAGCAGTGCTGCTGGAGTTCTTTTTAAACACCTCAGTGTCACTGCTGGACTGAGAATAGTCCACCAACCAAAACTATTCAGCCAACAGCGTCCTGTGGACAGCGTCCTGTGACCACTGATGAAGGACTAGAGGATGACCAACATAAACTGTGCAGCAGCAGATGAGCTATCATCTCGAGTGGACAGTGACTGATGAGCTAACAGAGTATGTCGAGAATCAGATGGACTACAGTCTGTAATTGCAGAACTACTAAGTGCACCTATATAGTTAGTGGAGATTATAAAATAAACTAAGAGTGTAGATACAATGAGGTAAACTTGATGAAGTGTCTGGTTGGTGTATATTTGCTGTAAATGTACACAAATTGAGATGGTTAATGAGTACAGGGGGCAGTCTCTTGTGTACTGAATGTAGATACAGTATGCCATAAAAAGGTCAGAAATGTGCTTTGCATTACCTGGTGTTATTGTGTTTTAAACCTTTAAAACAATACAACAGGCTCCACAAATGAGACATCAAATTGACACACCCACAGACCCCTAGAGTTTCAGGGGATTAAACTGAATCTCTGTGATCCTCTGTGTATGTGCTGCAGGTGGAGATTCAGGATATCTCTAATCTGTGCAGTTTCAGACGTCAGAAGCAGCACGTCGTGTGCACCTCATCTGGAAGGTCTGCCGCTGCTTTATGTCCCACTCCAACTATTTCTTCTGCATGGAGAACCTGCAGAGTGCCCAACCTGCTGCAGAGGTGTGTGAAAATTCCAAAAAAGATGATAAATAACACACATATGCGTATTACACAGAGGTTAAGAAAGTGCCATCCTTTCATATATTTCAGCTCCAGTCAGAATGGCTTTTAAGTGCAAGTTGTTTAGTATCAGGGGAAAAACAAAAACAGTACATACACTCGTCATCAAAAGAACAGCTGCACCCAGAAGGAACTGTTGGAGTACAATGCTATTGGGAGATAAAGGTTCCCAGGATCAATAAATGGTGATAAATTTAGGCTGATATGGGCAATATTCATTGAGCTACACATACAGAAGTAGTGTCTTTCAGTATGGACTTGGGCTGCTATATTTGCTAACACAACATGCCAGATGTCTTGGCATGGAGTTGTAGAGGTTCCTAATGTTGTCCTGTGATAATCCATCCCATGCATCTTGAATATTCTCACACAGTTCCTGCAGATTGTGTGGTATGGGTGGAGGTGGAGTGACACCAGGCCTTCTAGATGTGTGACATGTGACGGTGTCTCCATACACAGATTTGTTGGTCGTCTTCACCCATACAAAAGAGGGACTTGTCACTGAAGATGACCTGTTGCCATTTTGAGTCACTCCACGACAGCGTGGCACAGCACCATTGCCGTGGTGTTAAGAGCAGTCGTTGTGACGCTCTGCATATATATAGTCCTGCGTTGTGCATCTGCCAATGGTGCTGGCATTAACAGGATGACTCACTGCGCCAGTACACGTGAGAGTGAAAGGGCGTGAAGCTCAAACAAAGGAGACGCCAACAGTGCTCAAACAAAAGGGAGTATTTATAAAAGAACCGAAACAACCAGGAAAGGGTCGAACAGAATCTTTTTTGGGTTTTAACATTTCTTTCTCTTTCATTGTTTTCTCTCGTTCAGTTTGACCCACGTTTTCTTCTTTATTTATTTGTTTATTTTTTTTCTATGCGTGCGTCTTGTCTCTTTTCTCTTTTCTTTTGTAGCACGGGTCTCTTTTCTTTTCTTTTCGCTACTACCGTCACCGTCTACCCCTCTACAAGGGTGTAGCAGTTGAGGGGAGGCGGGGAGGCGCTGCCGCTGCCGCCCTCTGCTGGCCGCAGGCGGCAGTGCCCGAACCCTTATACACAAACGCATATAAGGTTTGCTATGTTTGACTGGGTTTACTAACTTCCTAACTTCCCGATGAATTGGAATGATGACTGTGAGACAGGCTTTATTGCACAATATCAGAGCCTGACCTCGCTAATGTTCCTGAATGGAAATCCCTGCAGCCATGTTCCAGCATCTAGTGTACAAACTTCCCAGGTTATTAGATGCTTTTAATTCAGCACTGGGACCAAGTCCATATCAAGATGCATGGTTTCGGAATGAGATATTCCACAAGCCCATCTAGATGTTCACGTAATCAAAAAGTGACACTAAGAATCTATGTGATGAATCAAAAATATACCAAATACAAAATGACCTTACTAGGTAAAGGGGCAGGGTGTGAACACTGTTACAGCACACGAAAGGTAAAGATGGAAATGTTTTATTTATTTCACCATTTGTTTTCCTTTTTTATTTATAGCTATTCACTTTATTTGATTTAATTTCTCATCCAACATTGTCATTTCTCTCAACACTTGACAACGAGGGGGCCATCACCTTGCCTTTCTTTACATTGGGGATAATGTTTATATGACCATATATACAAAAAGAAAAATATATACAAAAATATATATACAGAAAACGAAAAATCATTTTTCATACTTGATTATGTGCTATAGTGTCACATATTATTATTATTATTATTACTAATATTTGTATGATCAGTTTTAAAATGAATAATTGTGTGTATAATATCATATTTTCATGCAGGAAAGCAGTCTTGTTTTTGATTCAAACTTCTTCAGAGTGAAAGAGGTAACACTGTGTTATTTGATGTTTGTTGTTTCACATGACCTTGACACTACAATGTGTTTTAAATTCATTATAAATTTGATAAGTGTAAATGCTGGGCTTTATTGGTTCTTATTTTAAATGAAATGAAATATGAATTTGGTGTCAGCTGGTTATCTTGGAATTGCTTGTCATATGACTAACTGTTATGTTATTCAATAATAATTTGTACAGTGATGCTCAATGAGAAAAATAACATGTCGAGTTATCCATCTAAATATTAATTTTATTACAACTTTTATTCTGGTTTTTAGCATTATAATAACTTCACTGTAGGCAAAACAACTTTAGACAACACAATTCTGAATTAATTAATTTAATTCTGAATATATCTTTCATTTTGACTTCAGTTTGGACATAATTTTATTACAACTGTGTTCGGAATGTACATCTTATTAGAACTTCATTCTAAATATTAATCTTATTATAACTTAATTCTAGGTATTAAAATTACTAAAATTTCATTTTTAATGTTTAAGCTTTTTCAGTCATTTTAGATTCATCTGTGTTACCAATGGCCCTGGTATTACACCTCCCCGTCACAGGAGGTCGCACTCGCCTCAGTTTTAGTCTGCTCACCTGTTTCCTGTTTAGGCAATTTACTCTGTGTTTAAGGACTCCTTACCTGCACGTATGTGTGACGTCTTGTTTGGTTCTCCTGCATTTTGAAGCGTTCTCTGTGTCTATCCTTGCCTGGTTATTTGATCTTGTTTCTGTATTTTCGGTCTCGATTTTTGGATATCTGCTGATGTCTGCTTTGTTTGCCTGGATCTCTAAACCTTATTAAACCTGCTATTGGATTCTACCCCTGGTCTTGTGTGACAATCTGCAGTTCTGTTCATCATTCTGGACATCATTCAATCATTCATCAATCCCCCTCAGGTTGGTGCAAATCATGCAGAAGCTTCCAGAGTGCCGTTCTAAGAAAGAAGTGCATCTCCTCTTCGAAATCATGATCTCTTTGGACATCATCTGTCGCTGCAGCGATGCTCTGCAGCTCCTGCTGGCCAGAGTGGTCCAATTCTTATCCATACAATTTTGTGGAATACAACATGATTAGCATACAATTTCTGGAGGAATTAAGAAATTAATTGTGAATAATCAGATCAGTTAAACCATCAAATTAATATGCCATTAAACAACAGTCAGCCAAATCAGAGGAAATAAAACATTAATTTGAACATGGTCAGACAAACTCTCAAAAAATACCCAATATATTTTCATCATAATCAGTCAAAATATTGAGAAAATAAAAAAGGTTTCATATTATTATCATAATTTCATTTTACAATATTTTTTATAATAATAAACAAAGCATTATTTAGACACAATCAGTCAAAATATTGAGATAATAAGACATTATTCTTTTTCGTCATTTTGAGATATAAAGGCATACTGCTGTCAGAAAGATGTATTACAGAAACGGAGGCAAAAACAAAACCGTTTATATTTTTTCTTGTCTAGCTGGCAGGAATGTTTTGTGATGGGCCTGTTCCTGTATATCTCAGTAATATGTGCATTTTCACATGACAGTTGTTTTCTGGCTGAAAAGATGAAACTTGTAAAGTTATACAAAGTTATTTCTACAGGAAGCAAAAATTTTACATTCCAATAACAAGAGGTGGAACAAACACGTATGTTCACACCCCTCTAATAAAAGTGAAGGTGCCCTGGCTCCATGCTCCTGTGAGCATCCAATAATTGTAAGCTATTTTAGCCTCCTAGCGTAAAACTCGAACGAACATGTCTTGACTGGTTGACTGTATTTAGGCTGAGGGGAGAAAACTGGAAATGTTTCGCAAATCTATTTCTATTAAATAATTTGGCCGGATATTAAACAGCATTTTCTACCCAGAGTGTCCTCTGAAGAGCTGTGCAGTGTTGGTGGTCAGTAAGGTTTGTGTCCAGGCTGGGAAGTCAAAGAGCGGTGATAAAAAGAGGTGATGCTGCACACAGCTTCTATTTTGTCTTCTCTGGACTGCTAGCTGTGACAAAAGACAAAGATGGAAGCAGCGCTTTTGTGGACAAAGAACCCATCCTCATTAAAAAGGGCATGAGCTTCGGGGTTAGTATCTCATACCCTTTAAAATAATATGTTAAATGTACATTGTTTCCATATTGCTTAAATACATTATATAAACATAATTATTGCTGAATGTGAGTAAACTGAAAACAAAATGCGTTGATGTACAAACTCCTTTACTGATCACTGTTTTTATTTTCCACTCTGTCTTTCATATACCGTCCTAACTTTTTCTAGAATTTGATTTGTATGTTTTATTAATTTGGAAATTATAGATAAATTGTAATTAAGTAAATCATCACTGTCATCACTGTAAATCATCATCAACTATATCCAAACAGTAACTTTACAGGAGAGGCCAAAAACATTACTTATTGTTTATATAAGTTAATGTAAAGAGATTTTACTCCAAGCTATTTTGGAGGACTTTGGAGGATGTAAAGGACAGCTGCAATTCTGCTGCTCAACGTATGTAGAAAAAAATATATGGGGGGGATTGATTTATAGATGACTTTTTGGGCAGTGACAAAGTTCATTCTATTCCATTTTTCACAGTGACCATATTACACTATAATGGTAGTCTAAAATTCCCAATAAAAAGTTTGGACACATCTACATATAGAATATTTTCAAATATTTGTTTATTACACATTTATTACTATTACACTATTTACATTCATGTTAAGTTTAAAGCATTCCATAGTTTTCTACATACATATATGGTATGTATATTTGATATATAAGTATCAAATATCAAATAATATCAGTCACAAAATACTACATGCAAACCTTGCATCTTCATATAATGTGGTTGCTATATTACCATTATAGCTTTAATTTATATCTAGGTTTATATATTTATTTGAATTTAATTAATTTATCTGTATCTGTATCTTTTTAGAACCTTCCACTAGAGGGAACCAAAGCCAAACTTCCCAACAACTCGAGTTGTTCTTTTGTGGCATTAAATCAAAAAACTCTTTGGGAACATAATTTTTAGGGGTGTGTTGAGAATATTAGGTGTTGCTTGCGATTGGCTGTGCAGGATGTGACTCTGATTAAAGGCTTAAAGAGAAATGCTACAATCGTGTGTGTGGAGGAGACGGAGCTGATGGTGATAGATAAGGAGGATTTCTTCAGTAACAGGATGGATCTGGAGCTGAAGAGAGAGTTTAAGAACCGCTTTAATTTCTTCAGCTCAGACTTTCATGAGTGTCACAGAGGATATATTATACTGAGTAAAAATATATGCTCAAGAAAGCATGTGACTTTCGCATAAAGCTGTAGAGTCTGAATAATCTTCTTCAGTACCAACACTTACACCTTTTTGTTTTTTATGTTCCTGTAAATGTTTACGAGATACTAATTGGCTCCGATGTTTGTTTTATTTATGATGCAACTATCTTTACTATTACAACTGCTGCTAATAGTAAGAATATAAAAATCATTTAAAATGTAAAAATAATAATATTAATGTATTTTTCTTATTATAATACACTATTATTATTATTATTATTATTATTATTATTATTATTATTGACCGGCAGCATGTACAGTGTATTTCCAACCTTTCACCCAATGGGATAGGCTCCAGCAACTATGCTTGTAGTAACTTCAGGCTCCTGCATAACAAATCTCATGCATTTAAAGAATGTACACTGCTACAAATGAATTTTTGTTTTTATTTTTATGCTACAGGTCTGGGTCCTGGCTCAGATTCACCTCAAGTGGTCTTGACTACAACACTAAATTTTATTGACACACCTCACTTCAATAATAATACATTGGCAAGTGAGTTAATCTCAAATGCAGTCAATGTTTTGAAACACCTCAAAATGTCTACTAAAATACTGAGATGATTTCACTTGAAACGATTGACTGCATGTATAAATATACCAGTGCTCCGCTGGAAATGATGCCAAAGCTCTCACATTTTATCTTTTGTTTTGATGGTAGCACTCATCAGCAGTTAATCCTTTTAGCTGTGTAAACTTCCTTAAAGACAAAAGTTGTTTAACAACAAACAGTAGTTCTAAAACAATAAACAATATCTTTGAAAAAGAAAGTGTCCTCATTCTAGTGAAGACACTTTGATAAAGATGAAGCTCTTTGTTAAAGGTAAATAAATACAAAGCATAAGCAGACAGCTGTTTTATACTAACAAAACCTATGCAGCTATTTTTGAAAATTAAACATTACTCATGTAAGGCAAGGAGTCCCTAAACTTCCATCACTATTATGAAATGAGTGATGCAGTGCACTAGGACTACACAATATGACTAAAATACCATAGCAATAAATACCAATAAATAATGTGATATGATAAGCGACCGGTCTGCATTATTTTGACAACCACAAAAATGTCTGAAATCTGGAATGAGATGCTCACAGCACACAGTTATGGTAAACCAGAAAGTTACAGTGAAGAAAAAAATAATCTCAAAAGAAGCCAAGATGTACCCAAACTGTCTGAAAAACCTAGCATATTCAGCCTAACTTATCCTAACCTAACCCACTCTACCCCAGCCTGACCTAACCCATCCTAACTCATCCTAACCTAATCTGACCTAACCCAACCTGACCTAATTTACACTAATATAATCTGATTTAACCTAACGCAACCTGAAGTAAACCGGTCTAACCCAACCTCAGCTAACCCACCATTACCTATCCCAACTCTACCTAATCTGACCTAACCTACCATAGCATAGCCCACCCTTACTTAGACTACCCTAACCTAACTTAACCTACACTATCCTACCCTAATCTAACCCATACTTACCTAGATTCACCAACGTACTCTAATTTAACCCACCATAACCTAGCCTTAACTAGCCTAATCCACCCTAACCTAACATAACAAACCCATACTACCCTAGACTAACCTAACCAACCTATTCTAACTTAACCCACCTTAACCTAACCTTCCCTAACCTAACCCACCATAACCTAGCCTAACCTAACCTAAAAAAGTCTAGCATAACCCATCATTTACCAAACTTTAACCTCAGCAACCAAAAGGTGCACTTTATTCATGTTTACTTTTAATAAAAGCTGCAGGTTTTGGTGAGAAAAGGCATTATGACTGACATTTATTTGCTCCCCTAAAAAACATTCAAGGTTTCATTAAACTGGGGACACACACACACTTCTGCACATTGTTACAGGATTCCATAGTAACAAGAATCCTCAAGAACAGAGAGTCGGGTGAGAGAAAGCTTTTTTTTTTGGTTTATGCTTGCCTTGCTTCAGCCTAACTATCTGACTGATGATCTGCTTACTGTACACTGTGATGTCTAACTGATCAGCCATGATTTGTCCCTCAGCGCTTGCAAGAACAAACTCCACCCCGAGATCAAAGCTCGTACTGACCTGCCCGAATGTGTCTGCTTCCTGATTGATAGCCTGCACCAGGGAAGCACTTTTGTAAGTTAAGGTTCAAGATAGTGATTAATCACTTTATGACCATTTTTCAGTTGCAGCTCTAGGAGATCCCTGCACACTTTAAAGGAATATCAAAATCGAAATTACACAGTTTCCCCTTAGAGCAGATGTTGAACAGGGCAGCTTGTCTGAACTGTACTAGTTTTGCACTGCAGCTATGAGGCTAGTGTAGCTAACACAAGTCATTGATAATGACACTGAACACCAAAAATTATGGTAATAGTATTGTAGCCTGTTAGTGTTGTATGGTTGTGTATTAACTTCTTTTTATTGCCCTTCAAATCTCAAGTCATCAAATTCATAACTTGAGTCTAAGTCACGTGATGAAAGCAGAAACCCCACCAGTCAGCTGCATGCAAACTGCAGGCTTTTAGATAGCATAATCACACAGCATCCACAGCATCAGTTTTTGCTGTCAGTGTTTGATATTTTGTATTATTCTTCTTTTTATTATTATTATTATCGTTAATGTGTTCAACTATGTGTAGGGATTGAATGAGTATCTGTTGCTAGTGAAAAAGAGAGATGGTCGAAGGTTCACGTTGCTTAGTCAGAGTGTGCAGATAGTCAGGTTGGAGAAAACTCGCTTTGATGAGCTGGTGGATCCTGACACACTGAAGAAGCTGGAGAACCTGCAAAAAACATATCCTAGGTGAGATTTGCATGCTTATGTTCATCCAGCAGTGTCTTGACTGGCACAGAGTCTGTACACACAGGCTTCCTGTTAATCAGTGAACTTTAAGTTTAAACTGATTGTCAGCTGCATTATCCTCGTAGCTCCAGTCGCTTCAAACATGTGTTGACTGATAAATTACATTTGTGGTGAGGGGGAAATTGCATAGATTTTACTTTTTACAAGCTAGCAGACACGCTATGATCTCCTGAAGTGATTTGTGCTTGTAGACCTGTTGAAACTGCATGAATCATTGATTATTTTTGTTCTTGTTTTACTGTTCTAGTGATGAGGAGTTATGTAAATTTTTCCTGGAGCACAAACGCTGGCAAGATTACAAACACCGCCTCGTTCAGGACATCCTGTCCCGTTGCATACACAGAGGAAATGTCCCCCGTACACCGTTCCCTTTCACCCGGGATCTGCACACACACAGACAACAAACCAAACAACAAGCCAAGCAGTGCACTGAACATACCTTAAAGAAAAACCCTAAGCCATAATAGATGTGTCTTCCAGTAAGTGAATTAAAAGTGCAATTTATCAGCACTGACATGAGCAAATTGTTTTTATTTGTATAAATGGGGTCTTTTTAATATGCATAATTCAGTCAGTTAGATGTAAATCATTCTGGGTGGTTTACTCTGATTTTTTTTAAAACCAATCCTAATTTAGCCTAACCTAGCCTAACCTATAACCTAACCTAAACTAGCCCAGCCTAGCCTAATGTAATCTTACCTACCCTAACCTAGCCTAACCTAACCTACCCTAGCCTAACCTGACCTACCCTAATGTATTCGAGCCTAACCTACCGTAACCTAGCCTAACCCAGCCCAACCTACCCTAACCTAACCTAGCCTAACCTAACCTACCCTGGCCTAACTTAATCTACCCTAGCCTAACCTGACCTACCCTAACGTATTCTGGCCTAACCTAAACTAACCTATCCTAGTCAAACCTAGCCCACTCTAACCTAGCCTAACCTAATTTGTGGTGGTGATAGGAAGTAGAGGTCGTTATTTGCTATCTCTTGCCTTGCATGTACCTCTCTGCTATGACTGTCTTTTCAAAATACATTTTGTATATTAAAACATATTGCAAATATCTCATAATAACCATTTCATGAAATATATTTGTGTGCGGGAGCTATTAAACCTACAGATGTCTGGTTACTGTTATCACCACTGTTAACAGTTTTAGCTCAGTGAGATTTTCACATCCAATCACTCTGTTCTCATTCTGTTCTCACTATTTGTTTATAGGTTAACTATTTAATGATGCAGAACTTCTATGAAAAATCTACTGGAAAAATCTATGAAATTCTCTTTTAAAGGAAAAGGTGGTTCTTCTTAACTTGATCAGGTCTGAAATGTAACAAAAATAAGGATATTTGAATTAGTGTCCGTGTGATTGGAGGATATAGAGTGGTTATTAGATACAGAATATTTCCATGATCTGCATGAATATTTGCTTTATTCACTAGTCCATATTAACTTATTATTAACCCAAATTATTTCACTGTAATTGTTAATTTCCTACCGAGAACACATTTCTGCACATTTTAATACACTGTTACTTTTATTTGCTGAATTTAATGTGTTGGAGGAGTCCTGGCACATTTTATGTATGTTGCATGCTAGCTTTTGTGATTGCTTGAGTGCCCATCACAGAAAAAACTCTGAATATCTGGCTGACTTTAAGCAGCAAACAAATTCATACAGTACTGTACAGCACAGCACACTCTAAAAAATGAAATGTTGGATTTACTTAAAAATGTTATGTCAACCGATCCCACACAACTGTGTTAAGTAGCTTTTAAGATATTTGACTGAGTACAGCATACATATCGGATTCAAGTCACACTAAAGTGATTTGACTAAGTGCTTTTTAACTGTACAGGTTACATACTCTGTTTTGACTGGACTGATAATTTTTATGTATTCATCATATTCAACTATATGTGGTTATGTTCCACTAATTAAAGAAGAAAAGTTCATTTTAAGTTACATCTATGTTATTTTGGTAGGTTTCTACTGTGCTACTGAACTGACATAGAATTATACTCAGCAGTAGGATGCATGGTAACTTGCGCTAACAGTCAACAGCAATGTGCCTAGGCAGTTAACTGTGGAATACAGAAAGTAGCATACACAGTGGAAGGCAGGCCAGGGGAAGAGACAACACAAAGACGGTGAGTGAAAAAAGTAAAACACTATGCAAATAGATGATGACAAGAGCCAATGGGAAAGACAGTTCTACTTAGCACTATTATACTGACCAAACAAACACTTATGAAGTAAATTGGACAGTTCACTTCATTTCATTGAAACAACACAATTGACTCAGTTTTACTGATATACATACATGTATTAAGTAAAGTCAACAAAAAGAACTGAATAAAAAACCAACGACAGAGAGATTTCACTTCTTAGAGTGTATTCAGTTCGAAGGGTAGTGCATTTAAAGCGAGCTAGTTATGTTGGTTTTAATCTGTGGTATTTTGTAGCCTTGAAATCTCATATTATTATTTTAATGCAATGAAACGTGCTTATTTTTTACTGTGAAAATTAAATAGTAAAGGTAATTTCACCATAAAACAAATATGCAATGCAAACAATACCAGTGTTTCATTTCTTAGAGTGCACTTGTGCTCCAGAAACAGACCGATTTGAATTCATTGTGTTTTTGATGTCATGAATAAACTATGTATTTGCATATGTCCACTTCTTCAGCCTACATCAGCTTAGCTCTGCCCAATCACACTGAACTTATAAATAGTTTTTCATTATGACCAGCCAATTACAACAGAGATCATTCGCATACATCAGTCTTAAAGGCCCAGAAACAGACTGTTTAACAGTAAGGGACAAAGAGCGATTTCAGAAAGCGCAGGTAAAAAGGTTTAACCATTTTTGGTTACCATTTTGATTTTAACCATTTTGATTTTAAGGAGAAAACTGTTCTAAGGAGAAAACTATCTATATATAAAACTATATATGCATAATGATATATATGTATCTCTCTCTCTCTCTCTCTCTATACATATTTTGTGGAAGAGAGGCCTTTCATAACTCAGTGGATCACGATAAGGAGGCAAAAGGTGGAGTTATAGTGTATAATTAGTTAATTAGGTAATTCATGATGTTTTTATGGTTTGTTCTTTTGTTCAATCTTTGAGATACAGTCAGATTAAACTAGTTTTTAATATTGAAATAAATATCAACCAGTAGAAATGATTATCAATAGAAGTAAACCATTTACCAGAAGATGGCGCTATGACTCATCATCTTATCATTTACTGCACATACACAGCCGTAATTGCACTTTACCTGAAATATACAGTAATGACACTGTATGACAGAATTAAAGTCAGTGACAGTGTTATTAGTAGCTAGAAGGATAGTTAGATCAAGGCGTTCTTGCAAAATCTGCTTTAGCTTAGTGTACTCATTCAAAAGGGTCCAAATACATTATTATTATCTGTTTGGAGTCATGCACCAAAAACATGAAAATGTTCCAGTTTATTTTTTATCTTTTCGACTAAACAAGCTGTTTGTGTTATTGTGCCTTCAGGACTGATATAAATAAGCAAATAAGTTCGGCTCTGACTGGCTGCGCAGACTGTGCCTTATTCAAAAAGCAGTCCGGGCTGAAACACTCCTTGTAACTTTAATATGAATGGACAGAGATGAAGGCGTATATGTATTTAAATACTTGATTTATTAATATCTTAATATTAATACGTTTAAAAATGAGATGGTTTTGCAGATATTACATATATATGAACTGTAAAGCCTGGGGGCAGTGAACTATACTACAGTCATTTAGAACGTTTCTGACTGTAAGATACATTCTGACATTTTACCAATGTTTACATGCAATTTAAAAACTTTTATTCAAATGAAAACAACTATATTTTTTGATATGCGCTCATTAACTTCGATTACATTCATGTGGTGTATTTTTAATAAATATTAAAACAATAAACATTAACGATTATTTGAAATATTGCCATGGTGACGCGGAGCCCCGCCTCTCGAAGACGACGCAGCTCCACATAGGCACCGTAAAGAAGTGGGGCACTGTCGCAAAAAGCAGCAGGCGAGGAAAATAAATAAATAAGGAAATAAATAAAGAAAGAAAGCAGAGGAAAAACAGGTTTAGGCCGCGCTGCCCCGCGGTTAAAGGCCTTGCTGGTGCCCGGGTGTAGGTGGAGGGGAGCCGGACAGTGTTGCTTTGAGCTTCGGGATTGATATTAGCGACGCTCCGCCTGAGCTCCAGTGCTGCTGTGGACGTTTGGACATTTCTCTTCTTCTCCGGAGAAAAACAGCACGGAGCCTCTTCCCTCTCTGTCTGTGCCGTGCCTGCTTTTAGTTACATTATTTCATTAACTCTCCTGGACGGTCTGACTTTCCTCAACTCCGTTCCGGTCTGTTGTTGTGGGTAAGTTAAACTAAACCTGAGGTTATTCACTGTCGAAGGACTTAGATATAATAACAGGTAACAGATTAATACTCGCATTAAGCGCTGCATAGCTCCTCTAACTCTCTGTGGCTTGTTATTATGCATGTCCGATGCTGTCGAAGGTTTAGAAGTTCGAAACCAAATCTAAATGGATTTAAAAGGTGATAACGTGTTTAGTAATGGGCAAAACAAAAGTGCTACCTCGCCCAGACCAAGTTAGATCATAAGCCACTTTGTCCTGGAAGGGTTTAATAGATGAAGCGTGCTGTTTATGACCATGTAAAGCAGTTCAGTGTGGTGGAAGTGAGCCTGAGTCACTTAGACAGAGTCTACGTGTAACTCTGGACTGGACTTGTGAACAAGTTCGCATTATATCACACTGTTGGGTTTGGCCTGGATGTATATGTGTAGGTTGAATATGTGATATGTAATGACATGCAATGCGATTAATGATTGTTCTGTGATGTTCTGTGTGTTCTGTGCAGGGTTGACAGCTGCCTTTCTCGTGAAAGTTGTGTCGTTTTGGGGGGAAACCGCAGAGAGACAGACAAAAAAAGGAAAATATTAGAGGTCAAATTCTGACCCCAAGCAGGGCATGTGGTATCGCACACAGGACACAGCTGCCTTCTACAAGGAACGTTTATACTGGGAAATATCCGGTGGATTTTGGGATTTTAATTCACGGATGAGGCATCTACTGTCTCATCTCCAGTCTGAAATCCTTCACACAATGTGGAAGCAAGGATACTAACCTGATTTGTTATTGCCTGTCCCTGCGTACATGCAGAATGGCATCCAGCGAGAGACTGTACGAGGTTTGGATGTTATACTGCAACAAGGTACGGTATGCAAGGCTTTCTATCTCTCTGAGTGATGCATTTATGTCTTTTCAATGAATAATAATAGACACTTCCTTCTCTGGATTGGGTTGTGGTCCAGAAGGTCCAGTCCTTTTGTGGATGAGGTAGAGGGGGACTGAGTTGGGCCACAGGCTGTAATTGTAACATTACAATTTGCACATATATGGCGGGGTTTTCTGATAAAATGGCCAACGTAGGTCCAGAGTCCTGCACAATCTGGTGATTTTCATAACCCAGCACAGTAATAGTGCTTTCACATGTTTGCCATGAAAATATGTTTGGGCCTCATAGCGACCTCATGCAAATTTTGGCGTGATGACAGGATGAAAAAATGGATGGTTATCAGAGGAGAGTTTTGGCAGTATAGCAGTTTTCATTAGTTTGTTTAAGAAGGCAGGAAGATATACTTCAGTCTCATTTGTTCAATGTACAATTCTGGGTTCAACGGGAATTCAATGACCGAGATATTTGACATCCATGACTCACTTTTTAATAAACATCTGCTTTATTAAGTTGGGAAAATTGAACTCTTGATGGAGAGTTCTGCTTAAGGCTATGGTCTATGAAATGTTACTGGTGCCTCCATCTGGTAACTGCTGCAGCTTTTGGAAGACGTCGGTGGTGCACAGTGGAAGTGGCTGTTTTACTGTGTAGAGACTAACTGTTCCTGTAGATAAACTTACTTTCTGTAAGCTACAGTATGTCAGTTTCAGGATGAGTATCCAAAGACAAGTCAAAACTTGGTGAAGGACGTGTCTTCTGATGTCATTGTATCTTAATCAGTATAATGTTGATTTTTCATTTGAGACAAAAACATTGAGTCAGGTCTTTTTTGAGCCTGTACATGTGATATTAATACATTAAAGATGTATGACGTGGCCTGAAAAACTCTACCTAAATCCTACCCGACCCCTCTGATTTCAGGCATTACAGGATGACTCACAGCGGCACGCAGACCCCAAATTTTAGCAAGCATTTGTTCTCCTGACTTAGTAATGTCGCTTCTTTTAATTACAGCTAAATTCTCTGGAAATAGTGCAGATTTACATATTTGTATTTATTAATGTATGTATGTTATGTACTGTTGACAGTGACAGTACATAAAGGTATCAAAACACTGGTGTGCCTGATGCACTCAAACCAGAGCAGCATCCCTTACAATATCACAGTCATGTCAGTGCCACTGCCTTGCTGAGAAACCATCCAGATAATATCTGGTCAGCTTATTATGATCCTTTCCATGATGGATGGTTAGATAGGGGGGCTGAGCGAGAGAGGCTGTGTTTGCAGTCGCAATTGTACACCTGCAAAGTGCACCTACATATTAGTTGTTTCTGATGAAGTGACCAGTGAGAGTATATACAAGGTGGGTTGACACAGTAGAGTGGCACTGTATACAGAAACCATCCTTCTCTGCACAGGTAAAATAATTTGCAGAAGATAAAAAGCTATTTGTAGGTTTAACCAGCACTTTTGAGTCCCAGAAGCCCTTTGGGGTGATAACATGCACTGTACACTTAACTGGGCTGATTAGCAGGTGATTTGAATCAAGTGCATTGGTGTATTAGGCTCAGATACTGGTACTGATGCTGTGTTTGTGTGGTGAAAGTGGTAAATACGATTTTGCACTTGAACAGCAGATGGAATCATATTTACAAGTTAACTAACATGTAAGTACAACATTCTAACAGTCATCCAAATCCACAGACTTGGCTACATGCCAGTCTGTCTTGGTGTAATTCATTTGACTGCACTAGCCGTGATGGTTTTAAACTTCTTTTAGATGTTTGATCAATACACATATACACAGTCTGAAAATACAAACTTCCTTTGGGGCTTATTTTGCTCTCCATTATTGACATTATTTTATCCCACATGTATCTCTCCTCCATGGATATATTAAAAATACAGATTAAGCCACAACGTTTTCTCAAAACAGTCATAAAACAGGATCTCGCTGGGAATCAAGCAGGGTATTCCTAACCTTGTAATCATGTAATAACTTTCAATGAGGGGGCTTTTAGAGCCATTAAATACTTCAAATGTCTGGTTCTTATCTCTATGACTGTGGGCAATTCTGTGTCAATAATTAATTGATTAATCAATCAATCAATTAATCAATTAATTAATTTAGCATTTCACTACGAACAACGCTGAATGACTCTGTTTACATTTCAAAAGTATTATGTAGGCATTTTTAAAAATCTGTGGAATTCTTGTCACTGCTTGTAGCAGACACTTTTTTTTCTTTGATCGAAGTTTGCAGAATTGAAGTGTGTGTGTGTTTGTGAACACATGCTGGTCCTCACGATCAATCAGCCAGAGGCCCAAACATGATTAGCTTCCTAGTCTTGAGATGTGTGTGCTGTTGTAATTTTTTTTTTTTTTTTTTTGTGTGTTGGTACTGCCAGAGGAGGTTTTTTTATGGAGTAAATCAGTTAGCGGGAGATTAATTTGACTGCTGTGGAACGAGGCCTACAGGCGCATTTTAGAGATTTCTAAGGATGGAAACAAGGAAATGGTTCACAATAAACCTACTGAGGATTCACATCATTAGCTTTAATGAAATTAAGTCATGTGGTGCATGATGCACTGTCAGTAGTTTAAATGAATACGTGCTTGCAGCTGAAACAGTTTCCCCCCTTATCCTAAACGTAGTCAGCTAAGACATGTTTGGTGTTTAAGTATGCTTTATACTGAAGTCATGAGGCTAATTTAGCTAACAGTAATGAAACTTATACCACACCGACTAGCGCTGTGCAAACTACTTGCCTAAGATATCACAGCTAATCTTCTATAAACTTGCTTATGTGGTTTCTGACACTGTTTGACATACTTATTTATAGTCAAGAAACCTCATGGGCATGTCTTTGAGACTACTTAAAGACCTGGGGGACCTAGTCTTCTTGCAGGATAACAGTAAATGTTCTGCTCTTTGAACAGGGGTTCACTGACCAAAAATTTTACCAATATATGTCACCATATTTCTCTCCTGTCTAAGTAAACTGGGCGGCGTTAATGTAGGGTGACACTTCTGTAAGCATTCCACTTCCCAATCACAAGGCTGACGTCCTGTCCACACAGCCTGTATAACGTGTCTCAGTCAGAGAACTTAGTGAGCTAAAGCTAACACAGCAAAACCAAGCAAAACCACCAGTCTGTAGCTGCCTGTCACCCGTTCACCCAATGTCACTGATCAGTGACATTTAGAAAAACTGCAAATTAGTTTTTTCACAAAACCTTTCATGACATTATGAAGCGTTCATTCTAGTGTCTGTGCGTTTGAAAGGGTTTTAGAAATATTACTCTTGTGATGTCGGCCTCCTCTCTCAGTGGAATGTCCTGTCAGCCTCAGCTCCTGGAAAGAGCCTAAATGTGCTTGGAGTGCCAGCAGCGTCTTACTGGCCTGTTGCATCAGCATGCCTGATCTAGTGCTGAGAGTCCATTGATTCTTAAATGGTTCTTGACTTGGACGTATGGCTTTAGGAAAAAATGTAAATAGTGTACATTATGTGCAGTTTCTTTGAATCTTCAAAAAGGTTCTTTGGAAACCAAAGGGGCTTCTTTTGTGACTTTTTTTTGTTTTTTTTGTTTAGGGATGTTCCAATTTTTCCTGTTCGCAAATTATTGTTACTTATTTATTTATTTATTTATTTACTTATTTATTTATTTCTCCACAAGGCAGTGTGCACTAAGACTGCATTGATTTCATTACCATATAGATATCGGTGCAGATACTGGCAGTAGCACAGTATTACACAGTGCGTGCTGATATGCATGCTGATGCTTATGGCCGATACCACAAAGCCTTTCTGATTTGTGATGCGTGCTGCTGAGTGATGCATGCATGTGCAACAACAGATGAAAGAACACATCGGCGGTGGGAGTTAATAGTAAAATTGCTCATGACAAAGTCTGTAATGCTAGTATATCATGGAAAGGCAGTAGTAGTGGGTGATATACCAGGTAAAACACTCTGTAAGGTTTTTTTTCAACATTGTGCTGCTAATAAGCCAGTTAACAATGTACATACAGTGTAAAACCCGTTTAGCTGAGTGGCTAAGACTGCCTTCTTTCAATGTCTAGTAATCTTTCATCTCCCGTCTGACTTAATGTTAGTCCAGTATGTTACTGTGGGAGTAGTGTTAGAGAGACTTGGAAGGATCTGTTAGCCTCTTGGGGTAATGATAGCCTTTAGGCTTTGTTTAATCTTTAACATGGCTGCCAGGTAGATGGACAAATGTGTCCACTTGCATGGTCTGCGGTGCGCCTCCTTGGATCAGCAACATCACACAAAGTGGTGTTTTGTGTCAGTAAATCTTTGTGTTTTTCTTTTAATATAACTGGTTAAATCTCATTAACTAACTAACCCAGAAAGCTTTCGTGTCATGATTAGTTGGGATATATTGGGAGTGCTTGGTTAACTGTTCCAGGTTCCAGCATTTAAATAAGGTCATAAGTAAGTCAGAGACACTGCGGCTGATAGGAGGTAGATAGGATAACTATTATATCTGGTGTTCGCTGAAAGTAAAAAAAAAAACAAGCAAACAAAAAAAAAATGTTGTTTTCTCATCAAACCAACATGTTGGCTCATGTTGGAATGCATGATCATGGTCCACTTGAATGATAAAATTTGTCACAGAAGAAGAATGATGTAAAGACAAGTTATACAAAAATGCTAAGAATCTCCAAAATAAATCATCTCTAAATATCTAATACTGTTTGTCTGCAATCTGGTGTTATGTTTCAAATCACTTGTCCCATCCGTATTGTGGTCATTCTGGAAATCGAAATGCATCAATCACCTGCATACATTAATCACAATATTTTAAAAAAAGTATGTGCTAATTTTAGGCCACAATAAAGACAACAGTCATTCTGTTGTCTGTCTTTTTATATAGTTCCTTCAAGTGTATGTACCTAAAGAGATGATCCTGAATTGTACCGGAATAAGTGAATAACAATATGTGAAAATTGAGATTCCTTGTACACTGAATCGTTTCTTAAAGAATCATAATGGAATTGAATCATGGTGAGGTCAGAGATTCACGCCACTGGTCACTGGCGATGGCAAGCAGTAGGGACACAGTGAGCTGCCCTAGTGCCAGTGCATTCCTGGGAACAGAAAGAGGGTTTTGTGTTTGTGTGTGTCTGTGTGTGTGTCTGTGTGTGTGCATGTTTCTTTTTCTTCCTCACAGTGTCGCTGATTTTGAAACTGGCCTCTGAGGTTGATGGGTTCGGTATTTCCTTGTTCACTTATTAATGATTAATTATTTTACAGCAGAGCAGGTTCACATATTGAAAGTTTGTAGAAAAATAATATGATAAAAACGTATGGTGGAACGTTTAGGATGGGCTATTTTTTTATATAGCACAGTCAGCAATTATTTATTGTCTGCTCTAAGATACACTGACTTAGCAACTGTCTCTAGCTAATACTTATCACTCTGAGATTCTCAATAACAAGACTAAAAAGTAATAAATTCATTTTTAAAATAGCTTCTTCCGGTATTACAGGGGCTTTTCTATAAAAGAGCCAGGCTAGGTAGTATAAAACCCTGTGTGAGAAGTGAATACCACAGCTAGTTTTGGTGCTGACAATACACTGACATTCTCAGTGAAGCGTGAGCGCGAATTAGCATTACCATAGCAGTCATATTCTACCTGCTGAGAAAATGAAAATGGCTATAGTAAACACTGCTGTATGGTAATATATGAGGCCATGAAAAGTTCAAAATCAAAGATTTCTCGAACTTCTATCAAAAACAAAAATGGCGTTCAAGTGAATTTGCAGTCACCTACAAGTACCTTAATAATCAAAGCTTGAATTTGTGTCTGTAGTCTTTGTCTATATACAGTGGTGCTAGAAGTGGTGCCTAAATCCCATTAGGATCTTCTGTGTTTCTGTGTAAATGACCTAAACTACTCTAGTCATATTTCATACAAGTCCTAACAGTAGGTAAGGGTTAACCCAATTATATTGTATTTGGTCATTTTTATTGAGGAAAATGATCCAGTATTACATATCTGTGACTGGCAAAAATATTTGAACCTCTGGGATTAGCTGTTGAAGGTATGTGTGTTAAATGTGTGCATGTGCTGTAGTCATATCGCAGGACTCGCAATGTCAAGTAAGGCAAATTAAATCATGCTACAGCTTTTTTGCTGCTTGATATAAAAGAAAAAAAACTTGCACAGTTCCTCATTTTCTATGACTAAGGGCTTGAAAAAGAAAATTAGTCAAATAATGTGGTGATTTTCCCCATGTGTTTTCTATGCCCTAAGTGACATACACCAGGACTAATATGTAGCACTGGGAAATGCTGTTGCGTTAAAGGTGTAAACGCCTGATTAGATCTTTTCTCAGAGAGTAAATCTTTTCCTCTGGTCCTGTTTACAGTCTGAACTTTTACACATTAACCAGGCTATGACGATATTTCTACATCAGGTGATGTACACACACTCATACAGGCACAGGTGGTAGAAGGACTTTACTCTGGACCCTCATGCTATGTTAAATCACTGCTTTGTTTTTGTTTATTATTTATTCAAGCTCAATATTTTATTTACTTATTAGACTTTATTTATTTACTTACCTAGATTTTTTAGTTGCTACCCTTTTGACACCACAAGCTATGTTAGTGGAATTTGTCCTACCCATCCAAAACACCAGTGCCACACAGCTCTGCTCACAAGCCCATGGTTTACTGACCATTACTAAATCATTAATTGATGAACAATCACAGCAGTGGTGTTTTAAACATTGTTTTATTGTTATTAGTATTTTTTATTATTATTTCTCAATGGGCATGACAAATTTAAAGTTGTGCATGAGAGCTAATATGAGATCTGAAAGTATGTGCATGGCATGGCACGATGCCCAACAAAGCACTCTTATTTTTAGCTAACGTTTCCACATTTTGTTATGTTATATAAATTAAATTGTTAGTTTGTTTCTTGATACATCTCTACAGATTGCCATACAGATGTATTTAATATATGTGGATGAGATGCCGGATCCACTTAAATCGGTGCCGTATCCATTTTGCGAGGTGCAGCTTGTTCAGGCACAAATTAAGCCCTGGTTTCCTTGGTATGCGACAAATAAACCAGATAAAGCAACATACCAACAGTGCAAAATATGCTAACACTAGCCCTTTTATGTGAATGGCTGAGTCACTCCTCTGATGCTGTGTAGTCTGGTGCAGACGTAATGTAATCGTAGGTTGTTACCGACGGACATTGTGAGATACATAGAAGGAACCACCTGTTTTTTTGGGTTAATGATAGCCTTAACTCTTGGGTTAGCCTTTAGCATACCAGTCCTCTGTCAGGCTGCTGCATTAGACAGGGTGTGATCACGTGGCCTGGTGCTTGCATTGCTGTAAAATTACTCTAACTCCAAGCTCGCGGATATAAGCCTGAGTGTATGGGACACATTCATAAGAATAATGACTTCTGATGTGATGAATGACGAATGGCTCCTATTAAAGATTGAGCGGGTATTACAGAATAATAAGCCAGTGTTCATTTACAGAAACAGACTGGAGTATTTACCAAAGTGAAATTGTATAAATCAAGATATATGGGCACCTAACCAGCAGTCAGGCTATATGGAGATGGTATTGGTATTGGCTCTCTGTATCGGCTTGAACTTGAAGATCAGATGGCTGTATTGGAAGAGGAAAAAGTATCAGTATAGTGCATCCCTTGGAGCAGCCACAAAGCTAGAATTCTTGTCTGTAATCTTTGTCCATATACAGTGTTGCTTGAAAGTGTGTGAGCCCTTTAGAATTGTCTGTATTTGTGCGTAAATATGACGTGAAATACTAATTTTTTTTTTCCATACAAGTCGTACAAGTAGGTAAAGAGAACACAGTTGTACAAATAAGACAGTGTTTGGTGCAATGATCCCAATGGTAAAGCATTAAAGCTCATAAAAGCAAAAACCACTCAAAAACCTGACAAAGCGGGTTGCTAATCCTCATCAGGCTGAAAATTGTTGCAATAACAACTCTGTAGTTTGGAGTCTTCCAGTCCACTGGATAGTTCAAGTTCAAATGGATAAAATTCAAGACCGTTTTTACTCTGTCCAGGAGTAGTTGACCAACAAAGATAACTCTAAGAGCAAGGCATGTCGTCGTTCCCGAGGTCACAAGGTAACTTGTAAGTAACGACAAGCCTTATTCACAGTGGCTAATGTCACAATTCATGAGAACCTTATCCCATCTGTGATGCATGGTGGTCGTAGTATCATGGTTTGGGCCAGTTTTCCTGTGACTGGCCGCGTCATATCACTGATGGAATGATGAATTTTGAATTATACCTGCAAAATCTAATTAAAATGTCAGGACATCTGTCTGTGAACTGCATCTCAAGAGAACGTGGGTCATGCAGCAAGACAATGACCCTAAGCACACAAGTCATTCTACCAAAGAATGGTTACCAAAAGTAAACATAATGTTTTGGAATGGCCAAGTCAAAATCCTGACCTTAATCCACTAGAAATGTCGTGGAGGGACCAGAAATGAGCTGTTCATGTGAGGAGACCCACTTACATTCCAGAGTTGTAGCTGTACCGCATGGAGAAACGGGCTAAAATCCCTCCAACCTGGTGTGCAGGAGTTTGTGAGTTACCAGATATGTTTAGTTGCATTTATTTCTGCACAAAATTTGTGCACTTTCTTGAGCAGTGAAAACAAACATTTCACTCTGCCGTGTTCAAGGCTCAAGCTCACCACTAACCAGCCTTTATGTTTACACCATTTCCTGCTGCACTAACACTGCTGAAATTGTCCTGTAGTTGACACAAACACACTCCTTGCGCATTGGCTAAATGCTAAACACGTCCTTCCTGATTGCCTGTGTTTGTAGCTGCATCTGTAGCTTCTTAAACTGAAATCCCTCTTTGAAGATCTCAGTGCTGAATGCTATATGCTAAACAAGCTTATGTCCTCTGCTTATGGCAGGTGTAGCTGCAAGTGCTGTCTTATTGATTTGAGCTACGCATGTGGAGAAGGAGGGGGGGTTGTTTACTGAACACTGCATCATTAATCTCCAGCTGAGGAGACAGATGGATGAGAGAGAGAGAGAGAGTTTGATTGAACAAATGAATTAATGAATGAATGAGAAAAACAGAGAGCTTTACATGCTTAATTTTTCTTAAACACAGTATTATTCTCATACTGTACATCTGTATTAACCCTCTAAAACACTCTGCTAGTGGTTTAAGCCAGTGTTCTCTGATTGGTCAGCTGATCCTCTTTGTTCTTTCTGGTGTTACGAGATGGCATCACCTTGTAACAGAACAGGATTGGAATTCCAGTTAGGCAATTCAAGCAGATGAGAGAAATGGTTTCTGTAGGAGTGAGTTCCTTATGTTAATCTTGTGAAGGTCCCAGTTAATCATTTATGGACAGGTAGCCAACAGCCAACGAAAGAAAGAGCAAACGTAACAATGTCTGATGCTCTTGGCAAGAGACCACTATCATAGCTGCTGTAACCACTTACCTCACTTGCCAACAAATGTGTGATATGAAAAGAAGAATAACGATAGGTAACGTTGTTCTTATCCAGTAAAAGGATGGAGTTTGATGCTGAACTCCTACGTTTCTTCTAGACTGGTGAGAATTGATGGGGGACGTGGCAGCATTGTGCATTTTCTGGTGGTATGTTGCCTACTATAGTTTGGAGTATGAATTTGAAAGGTTGTGTGCCATTAGACATTCCTCTTTTAAAAAGCTACTTTTTTGGGTAGTATGTGTTTATTTGATTAAGAAAAAACCAAACATTTGAATAAATACAGATATCAATAGTGCAATAGTAGTGATTTTATGTATAGCAGTGCATTTGTTTAACCAAATCCGAACCTCGAGAAAGCCCTGTATTATTTATAGTTATTATTCAGTACCTGTTTTGTCTAATCAGTGCTTAGTTAAATTAAATCTGGTGTGCTGCTGATGGAATGTACCAAATTTGATGAATCTATAGAATTTTTTTCAAAAGAATACATTTTTGTTACTATGTTTATGTTTGTTTGTATTTGTTCTAATATTGTATATTTTTACATGCTGACACAATGAGATAAATGGGTTTACGTAATGTGCTTAAGTGTCTTTTGCACAGTACTCTGTTAATCCAACTGTGGAGATTTGGAGGATGAATGAATAGAGAGGTGAGAGACAAATTGAATGGTGAAAATGAGAGACTGCAGTAAAGGAGGAAGAAGAATGACTGGGTGAGCCGTGACAGTTAAAGATGCAGGAAGTGCTGCGCTTTCACATATATACTTAAGTAGATTAACTTGACCGCTAACTTGTCGAGTTAACTGCTCAGTGAAGACTGTGATTCACACAGTGTACTGAGCATGTGTAAATGGGACACAGAGGCTCTAACTGTGACCTTTGACCCTGTTAGGTCAGTTTTCTAGGATTGGCCTCTAATAACCGCTTCGGGTAGCTGTTACAGAGCTATAAACAAAACTATTTTTAAGCGCATGTGTACGTATGCACGCGCATAGTGTTGGCTGACGTTTAGCAGCCAACCTTAAAAAGGAAACTGCATTGTAGGCTGTCCTTTGTAAATCGTATTAACAGGTATAACTGAGAGGATTTAGGTAGAATAGAAAACATAGTGCCTAGAGATGTAAAACCATGTCATCAATATGGCCCTCATTCTCTTCACTCTTTGCCTTTGGGGAAACCAAAATGAGTGATTTGTCGAAAATATCTAATTGAGATTTTTCCTGTGTGAATACATTTTGAATGTGATTTTTTTCTTTAAATGAGGGAAAAAGGTTTTTTGGCCATAATGTCCAGCGCCTGTTTTTTTCCACACCAGTTCACAAGCTATTGCGTTAAATTTCTCCACTTATAATAAAGAACATAGTTCAAATTGCAGCTCATTTAAAATGTGATTTTGACTAAAAAAGACAATTATCTTTTAGCTCTAGCCAATAATTTAAACTGGACACCATCTCCTTTCTCATGGTTTTAAATGTGGTGTGCTGGAAACAGGGTGCAGTCTATCAAAGTAAAGTAAGCAAGCCTAAATGACTGAAGTGTTTTTTTTAATTAGTTGGTTTTTTTTTATTTGTGTTATTTTTTGTTTAAATGTGTGGGTGACCAGGGTGCTTTATGTGTGGAGTTTCCATGTTTTCCCCGTTTTGACTCGAGTCCGGTCTTACACTGCTTGTTTACGTTGAAGTGGAAGAGTCTAATGGTGAAGAACACTCCTATCTTGTTGTTGTGGTTTAAGTGCAGTACAACATTGTCTGCCACAAATCTTTAATTGTAAACTACTGATTACTGATAAACTGTTAATAAACGATTAAACTACTGATTGAACTGATACAGTCTCACAAAGAATAATAGAGTGGTATTTGATATCTTTTATATTTTCCTACATCTCTATGGAATAGGCTTCCTGGAGGATAAGTGGTATGGATGATAGTATTTGGGAAGCTAATTTATTTGTTAAGTAGATAATTACCGCTGTATCAATAAATATGTATATGTAGCTCAAATATAATATTGCAACATACATACTCATTATAGCATCATTATAGCAGCTTTTAATTTTCTCTCTCTTTCTCTGTCTCTCTGTCTGTCTCTGTCTCTCTGTCTCTCTCTGCATGAGTACAGGCCACACCTCTGGTTTCTGTGTGTGCTCACCAGTCTCGGCTCATTCTTTCTCTTTGTTTACCTGTGTAACTGGTCTAGCCTCCCATCATGACTGTTGCTTGGGCTAGGAATAGGCATTTTAACCATTGTGGCGTTTGTAAAGTCTACAGTTTACACATCAATATCTCAGTGTGAAACTGTTTTAGATTTTTATTCATTAAAACAAAACACGTAGCACAGTGTTTCAACATCACAACTGTGGTGATGTACTGCAAACAGGTCACAGCCACAGTGATATTCACCATGACGTACAATCATGAGTCTTCTATAGCTTAAGTGAACTTTGACTTGTGGGTTCGGTTGTGTGTTCAGCCTCATAAAACCCTTACAGAATGTATATCACTTTTTATCCACTTTCCTCTGCAGTCCTCTGTCTCTGTGTTTGGCATTGCAGGCTGTGTAATTACAGAGAAGAACGGTGGTTTGGACTTTGAACAGAGTGGAATTAGGGTCTGAATGGTATTAGGACTGAAAGTGAGAGCAAAGAGGGAATGTGACGTTTCACTGTGCAAAGCCAGCTTAAAAAATGCTTCTTCAGTTTTGCATTTGAGCTGTGAGACTAATGTAGCTAATAAGTGAAGGATAGTTAAATCCCACCAATTAGTTGTACAAACTGCATGCATAAATCTTCACATGCTTGTCTCAGTTATTCTGTAACCTCAAACAGACTTGTTAATGTGGTTTCTGACATTAGATGACTTACTGTACTTCACATGGCCAAAAACCCCAGTAGCAGCAGTTCTGTAGCCTGAGTTTGTCAGTTTTTGGGCTTTTTTTGTTTGAGTGTCTAAACAGCTTTTTTGTTTAGTAAGGTGCGTGTAAAACGTCACTGACACAACCGACAAAGACCATTAATTAGTATCATTTTGAGAAGCTAAGTCCCCCCAAACTTAACTATGCATGACAAACAGATTTAAATGCTTTGACTGTAACTTAATATGTTTAATAAAGCTTCTGTGAGTTGAGTTGGACAGTTGTGGTCTGAGCTGGTGGAGCTTCAGGCTGTTCACTGACAGGCCCCTCCTCTCTTAACCATAGCAACCCGACCTGACCGCTTGTTCTCATAAACCACACAGAGGGTCTGATACCACGTCTTACAAAGTCTCACATGCGCGCGCACACACACACACACACACACACACACACACACACACACACACACACACACACACACACACACACACACACCACACAGACAGTGGTTTGGGACTGGGCAAAGGTGACACACCCTGTTTATTTTGGGGCAGGGCACTAGGACCATAAGAGAGAGTGTGCGCCACCCTCAGCCACATTAGTCTGTTGTTAGTATAACTTTTACTGCTGTTACAAAAACGGGGCAGGGATTTAGTGCTGAACTGTCTGACCTTTATTAACAAAGGCCAAAAATACAGCTTTATATGATCAGATCATTTGCTACAATAAAACAATTAGTTGCTCAAGTGGAACAAAAAGTGGAGCCTTATATAAAACAGCACCAGAATACAGTATGATAGAGTATCCCAGTGTTCAGTAAATACTATCTTGAATTTTTATGATTAGGGGCATTCATTATGATGGGGGTCAGAGAGGTTATGAACTTTAGCATGTTGCTACCAATGCATTGTTAAGGACGTGACTAAGAAAGCAGAAATAGCACAGTTGTATCGCTGATGTTAGCTAGGTCCCAACACAATGCAAATATGTTTCTGTTGGCACATTGTGCACTAAGGAGAAAAGAATACCATGTGTCACAGAGCGAGTCTACATCAGCATCCAGCATTATACTAATTTGCTGTGTTACCTAATTGGTTTCATCTGACGATGCGGCCTATGTTGCTCACCCAACTCAAAAACCTACCAATGTCCAGTCAGTTGTTTCTGAACAATAAAATATATTGAAACATGTTCCACATTGAAATGTTAGCTGCTATTTTTTTGTGGAGGGCTTTTACCTAAAAAAGCTAATGTACAGCCTATTTTTTTTCATGTAGTTAACCAGCTCCATACATGAAGTCTTACAGTTACCAAATGTCAGAATTTATTTGGATATATAATCCTAATCCTGCCATACTTTTAAGGAAATTTACCAAATTAAGGACAACCTAGTAACAATCGTTTGTTTACCCTTATGCAGCGCTATCATAGACGTGCCATAAATAGGCATTATGTCTTATGTTCAGCACAAGGAACGTTTTCAGAAGGTGAAGCGATTTAAATGCCTGCAACATGGAACTATTTTCAAAATAGAAAATGATAACTTATGTAATATCTGCAGTTCTGTTTCATCAGTGTTTTATCTAACCTCGTTTTTCTAAATGCTGGCATGGCTGCATCGTGGATTTTTAAAGTGGCTTGTGGCATTGGTTCCTTTCTCCTATAGTCTTACTCATAACATCACCAGTGATTAGTCAACGTCACCTGGACCTTCATCACATAACCGTGGACTTAAAAATGTGCAAAGTCATGCGCCTCCTAGTGTGCAGTAGCAATTCTTTCTCTTGGTTGCTACTGTGCGCTACTGTGTGTTTAACTAGCCTCATTTTTCTACATGCTGGCATGTAAAATGTGAGCATGCAGCCGTTACTCTTCTAGTATATATTTTTTTGCCGTTTGCTGCAAGCCACTTGCCACCAAACCATGTGGAAAATACACTTGAGAGTCTCAACTGGATGAAAATGATAGTATCACAGACATGTTCTGTTTTACTGGCAGAAGTGGTGTATAGCGCTTATTATAAAAATCGAATTATAATATAATTAGAATTTATAATAATTATTGTAAAAAATTAAAACCAAGGGAAAGGAGCAGCTACTACGCACTAGGGGTTACACTACTTTGACACTGTTTCTGACAGTTATGTGATGAAAGTTGATCAACCCTGACTAATCGTTGGTGACATTGTGAATAAAACCACAGGAGAAGGAAAAGCTTTGCAACAAGTGGCTGTAGAAATGATGTGGAGAAAGGACAGAATGAAGCCAAACTCCACAGAGCAGTAGAGTGTGACCTTTTCAAAGAGCCCTAGATCACATTGCTAGGCTTCAGGAAACCAGAGATACAGACCAGGCTCCTCAGCTGTTGTTCTCTCTGAGGCATCCACGTTGTCATTTGTTTCAGTTGACATCAAGCTTGAAGCAGCATCGCTGAGCAGTAATGTAATGATTAAAGGTTATTCCATGAGCAGCACAAAGATTTTTAATAATAATTGGTCAGATACATGTGTATGAAGTATTACCCAGTGGTTTTATTCACGAATGTGGCCAGGTTAATCAAATTTTAGAACTGGCTCTATTTTCCTTTCTATTTTATACTAAGACATCAGACTTTATCGCTGTATAAGAGTTAAAGTGAGTAAACGATATACATGCAACGGTTAAGAAATAGAGACTAACCAATAGCAGAGCTTCAGCTGAATTTTAATTCTAGTGATGAGGTCATAGGGTGAGGGTGCGGTGCCTGTGTGACTGAGGTTATGTGACCAGGGTCATGTGACTGTGCTTAGAGACTGGCCGTGGTCACATGCTGGGCATTAGGAGTGGACTCAGGGGTCAGAGACTTACTGCTCAGCTGAAAACCGCAGTCAGTCTAATCTACTCTACAAAACATGGCTACAGGTTATGGTTAAACATGTTATGACTGGGGTTGTTACTTTATTGACTAAATACAAAGGATATAAAATATATGCGTGATAAAGGGAGAAAAATATATCCATTTTATAAAAGAAGAGTAGTAATGTAATGGTCTGTAATCACATTCTTATAAAATAGTTATTATTTAATAATTAACAATAACAATAGTAATAGTAATTATTCTGATAGAGATAGGGTATCAGTATCAGTGGGTTTTATGATCTTAGGCCAGGGTTGCAGTACATCAGCAGTTCTCAGACTTCATTAGTCTAAGACCTCCTTTGTGAATAGTAAGTGGCACCGTGACCCTCTGCAACTGCCCTCTTCCACGCTCTCCCCCAGTCATTGCTTTCATTAGTGAACGGGGGCGTCTTACCAGAACCATGTCTGTTTTGCTGGCTATAGCTAAAGACATGGCGCTGTTCCATGACATGTAATTTTTCTGCAGCCGCTAGTAGCTCCACCAAAGGGGGCCCAAGCCCCCAAGATTAAGAACTGTTGCACTATGTGATTTTTACCCCAATTTCTGCCCTGATTCTTAGTCTGGCCAACTCTGGTTACTAACATAACGGGTATGACAGAACTCATTCCAGAACAAGAATTTCAACCAGTATACCAGATAAACCGGTATACCATCCACTGTTGTGTCAACAAACCTCTGTTCAAGTTGGCTGTCCTGTATTGTGACTCATTCTGAATGGGTAGTTATGTGTTGGTTTTTGGTGTCATCACACAAACAATCAACAAAATTTGTGCTGCTTTTTTGCAACCTAATTTCCATATATGGACCGTATAGACAGGGTAGTAAATGATACATTTTGGAAAAATGTTTTGGAACATTTATATTACTTATATTACATAAAAAAGAGAATGAAACTCAATTGTCTTTTATATGGGCCTTTAAAATAACCCTCTATGATATGTGATCCATTGCTTCACAACATTTGTCTGGTGACATTAAATTTTCAGTGAACAAGATCCGTCAATTTAGCACCAAGTTAATACTTTACAGCAGTGGAAGTATGTGGCACACACACGCACCCACACCCACACACACAGGCTGGTGGTACTGGTGGTGCCCTATGAGAGAGCAGCACAGGCCCAGAATAAACAGCAGGGTGTGTCACCTTTACCCAAACCCTAACCTCAATGGATGTCTGTGTACTGCTACTGAGTTTAGAATGAATAGAGCTATTCTGCAGAATACACACACACACACACACACACACACACACACACATCTATTCACTTTTAATGATATATAATCTTGGTCATAGTTCACAAATTCTCTCTCTCTCTCTGTCTCTCTCTCTTCTTTCTGAAGGGCTACTCCACTGAATGATCAACCATCCATGGAGGCATTCATTGTGTGTATAAGATGCTGTCCACAAACAAGAAATATTTTTATTTGATTTATAGTTTTCTACATCATTTGAGCACGGCACATGCCCTTACATTCAGTGACCAACAGACATGCTCCAAAATGACTTGAAATAAAGTCTCTTTAGATTGACTTGCATTAAAATGAAAGAAAGTCCTCCACTGTAAAGTCGCCATTTTGGAGATACTTGTTTTGCTATGGACAGTGATGATATGCGGTATAACAATGCAACATATTGTCAGTTCAATACACATGGACATCAAACAATAAATTCAACAGATTGGACTGAATTAAGTGCTCAGTTTAATATATAGCATGAAGGAAAAGCACCCCATGCACAAGTGCATCTGAATAATAACAAGTGAACTTGTTGCTAGCTCATTATTAGAGAAATGTGATTTTGTACTTTTGTAATGTTGAATACTGTAATGGAAAAGAATCCATGAACATATTAATGAGCCAGATAACCCCCAAAACATAAAGATATATTAATTTTTTTTATACCTATTTTGAATTCCTAGCATATTTGTAAGTTTATGTTTGTTTTATCATGTTGTTATACTATAATGCACACTGACTGATCTAAGAAAACACTTCTCAAACACATTCTTTGAAGAATCTTAGTTGACCGATGAGTCTCTGGCAGATGATTTGACTCGTTGGCTTTCAGGGGGCAGAACTGGCATCTCATAAACAGACACTAAAGCACTGATACGTTCACAAATTCCTTTCTTATTTTTATCCAGCTGATTTTGGATTTGCTTGTTGGCATGGACACAGGCTCTGTTCTGGTGATCTCACCAGGAGGAATTTTAGCATGATTTCCTGTTCTGGAGCTCTGTGTGCTCTCTCTCAAAGGATCGCTCTCTCTCTCTCTCTCTCTCTCTCTCTCTCTCTCTCGCTCTCGCTCTCGCCCTCTCTCTCTCTTGCACTCTCTCTCTCTCCCTTGCTCTCTCTCTCTCTGTCTCTTACTCGCTCTCTCTCACTTGCTCTCTCTCTATCCACACAGAGAGGCAAACAGTCTTGAAGCACTTCACAGGCTTCAGCAATAAGAACCTAAAATGTAAAGTACTGTAATCTCTCTCTCACACACACATACACACTTGCGCTGTTCCTGTGTGTGAATGTGTGAGCTTTGCGTTAACTGGAGGTAGCTGATGAAAGATTAGAACTAGAATATAAGTCAAATTCTGTGTGTGTGTGTGTGTGTGTGTGAGTTTGTGTGCACATATATATTCACGTTTTGCAGAGCTTTTGCATGTGTTGACTTGTAAAGATGCATATAATTTTTGTATACTGACTTGAGACACTAATAGCATTAGCAAGAAAGATTGCATGTCAGCAGTCCACTGATACTACTCAGGGTGGGTGAAGTAAGCCAACACCATAATAAGGCATGTTCACAATATGTTTAATGGTATTTAATTTTCCTAACTTTGGAATACTTCAGAACAAAGAAAACACAGAATAAAAGACTTTGTTTTAGTTCAGTAATTACAAGAATTAAGTCCTTAGAATAAATGTATTCATAAAATACATAATTGTACATTGGACTTTTGTTTGGTTTACTTGTTAACAACAACAACAACAACAGCAGCAACTAGTATACAGTAACTGTATAAAGCGTTTTCTATGTACCTCAATGTTTGATCTAAGTTAGGACTGTCAGACATTTAAAAATAATGCTATGTGATTCATTGCTATCATTTATTGTGTAGTTATTCATGATTCATTACGTTTGTTAAGCTTGCTCTTATTTGTTTGAAGCACATTTATTGAGACACATCATGGGTGTTATGAAACCAAGAAATATTCTTTTGAATGGTGCTGCTACACCTGTAGACGGCAGCGGTTAGTAATTTTGGTTATTTGAGGCTGAGCTATGTCTGTTGGGAATATTGATAGCTGGGAAGCAAAGCAGCCAATTAGACAATTCGGCCACTTCAGGCTTGAGTGTATAATTGCATAAAATATTTTTTTTCTAGGCACTTAACGTGGTAATTGTAGTTTTTTTATTATTTAATTTATTTAAGTTAATGATCAGAACAGGCCTACCCCTGAAATGCACAGATATGGCACACCTCCTTGTATCAATGCTCATCGTCTCCTTTAACCCTGTTCTTCAGTGGTGAGGCCCCCTCGACAGGTCCACCGCGGTGCAGGTATTTTGGGGGTGGTGGATGACACTGCAGTGACACTGACTGGACTTAGAATAGTTCACCAACCAAAAATATCCAGCCAGAAGTGTCCTGTAAGCAGTGCGTCCTGTGACCGCTAGTGGTAATGGACTAGAGGATGACCAAATCTGTGCAGCAACAGATAAGCTGTAGTCTTAAACTTTACATCTACAGGGTGTTTCTTTATTCTCTGGACTACACCACTAAACTGGTCTCCTTCCTGCTGTCTTGTGCTGTTGGAATGTTGAGAATGTGTGCGAGAGTATTCACGTGAGTTCCGTTGGTGATGGAATGAAGAATGTGGCCAAGCCTGTTTTCTGACACACTCGCACCCACACACAAACAAGAGAGAGATAAGCTAACCTCGGTGCACACAAAGAGACAGTTAGATAATGTTTGTACATACCTTTGTTAACTGATTTTGGCTACCGACCTAGCACCTGCTGAAATCCCACCTTTACATTTCTACACTCTCCGGCCACTTACAAAACCACTTAGAAGTTAGAAAACTCCCTAACTTGCACTTTCACTCACTGGCCTCTTTATGAGCTCCACTTATGGGTCGACTATACAGGTGTACAATTACAGACTGTAGCCCATCTTTCATCATGCACAATGGTTCTTCTTCATGCTCCGTCCACAAAGGTGCTCTTAACTGTGGTAGGGTTGGACAAGCTGTACAGAACATTGGTAAAAAAAAATTGTGTAGCCTAAAGAGAAACACGCCTCTGTGTTTTCCCGGGAGGATATACAGTCAGGAAAGCCAAACAAACGACAGTGTGTATACATGATGGAATAACTAGGATCTTATGGGTCCCATGTCTGAAACAAGTTGATGCTCTCAAGGCATGCCACAAGCTTATATTAGACAGCCTAATCAAATTTTGAATGTCATAAACAGTGAGTATATCATGTTTCAGGTTGTGAAGGATCGTTTGAAATGGTTACCATGGGTGTTGGCATTATGAATAAGAGGGAGATGAGTAGACGTCAGTAGGCTGTCTGTGTAATGTTAATTGAAGCTAACTGGTGAGGCGTGTTATGAAGGTACATGGTTTTTCTGTGAGTTGTGGCTGTACAGTTTTGTGCATGTGTTCATGTATGATGAATAAATGACATTTATACAAATTTCATACAAAGACCGAATTAAGACATTATTTGTTTAATATTCTTCTCACTCAACGTTCTGAAGCACATGAACAAAAAAAAACACATTAAAGTCTTCTCTCTCTCTCTCTCTCTCTCTCTCTCTCTCTCTCTCACACACACACAGAGGGATCCTGATTATCTGAGGCTGTGGCTGGAGATCTTTATCGGCTCGTACGATCGGTGCCTGGATGTGGATTTTGAGAAACCACCGAGCAGGTACGCTGCATCTGTGTGTCTGTGAACATCTGCGGGTGTCTCGTGCAGACATTCCGTAGGGGTCTGCCAACACTGTGTAATGTGTACACTATAATGTACAGAAAACAGAGGAAATTCTCACAATATCTCATCTTTTTCTTTGTCTCTCTCTTCAGTAAGAATTACTGTTTTTGTTGTTTGTGTAATATTTTGAAGATGGATTATATAAATGTTTGTAAGGTTCCACCTTTTCTGACAGCTGATCCTTGGACTGTTCCGTTTGACTTTCCGCTGGTCTCGTTTTGGTAATGCTTGGGTCTCTTCTTGTTCCCAGTGATACCTGATAGCCAGTCAACATTTGCTCAGTGTTTAATTGAGACTTGAGGTGTATGTCGCTACTGATCTGCCTCCCTACCCCAGCAACTCTGCACCACTGTGACACATGTGTACACTGTATTCTGTGTAATGGCGCTGCCCTATCTGTACCCTCATGCCATGCTTTTTAAAGACATTGCATTAGCAGATTAGCTTGGGGTGTTTAATGCTGAAGGCACTGTATAAGCAGTTTAATTCTTTTTCGTTGTATGTGACCTCACACTATGCTCCTTTCAGTGCCTGTAAAAAAAAAAACCTGCTCAGTGTTGGTATCATTTTGGTTTAGCATGAAAGAAGCTCTGTGGCTGTATCCCCACCCCATCTCACTACCCCATAGTTCATGAAATAAACTCTTCTGTGTCCAGAAAGTGGCAACCAGTGGTGGACAGTAAAGAAGTAAATGTTATTCATTACTGTACTGTGAGTAGGGTTTTCATGTAAATTTACTGCAGTATTTCCATTTTGAAAGTTAAGTCAAAAGTTAAAGTCAATTAATTTTACTTTAAACTGTAGTTTCATCTTACTTTTGCTCCACTACTTTATGCAAAATCTGTCACTCGGTTTAGTTTATGTGTCCAAACAAAAGTAGCGTGAAGCAAGACCACCAGTCAAGGTACAACATACAGCTAATGGAAACTGTTCTCCTTCAGTGTTTTGTGCTTACGATCATTTTAATTGACATTAATGTCAGACTAATTAATGACCTTCTATTAAAAGACTGGTGGACCAAGAGTGACACTAGAGTCTTATCACTTAAAATGAGTTGATAAAGCAAAAGTCTTGTTGAAATGATAATAGGATAATTAGTGCCATAATAAATCATGCTACTTTTACTTTCAAAGTACATTTGAAGGAAAATACTTTTGTGCTCAAGTGGAGGTCTAAAGGGAGGAACTTTTACTTTAACTCATATACATGGTTTTTTGTACTTCGTCCACCACCGGTGGCAGCATGGTTGCGTAGTATAGTGGCAGCATGGAGTCACCTCACAGTAAGAAGGGCCTGGGTTAGATTCCTCTGTTGGACCAGCAGGGCCCTTTCTGCGTGGAGTTTGCATGTTCACCCCATGCGGGTTTCCTCCGGGTGTTCCAATTTCCTCCCTCAGTCCAGAGACATGCAGTCAGGCAAATTGGAGATACTAAATTACCCCTAGGTGAGAGTGTGTGAGTGAATCTATATATGGAGGGTGTTTCTGCCCACTGAGCACTGGGATAGGCTGCAGCACCCTCCATGGACCAGAATTATAGAATCTAAGTGGCTTAGATGATGAGCAAATGGATGAATAAATGGGACTTAATGTAAATAGATACATAAATAGATAATTAAACTGTAAATAAACAGACAATTAAGACCTTTGAATCTATGCTTTATAAACATGATATTATAATTTTATGTTCAGTCAGCATGCATGTCTCTTCCCCACTATTCTTGACTCCTCTAGCTTGCTGATTGACGTTTTCACTCACTAGCTGAGACCTTCACTTCTGACCTTCTGACACCGCAGGATGTGTGAATGTTTTGAGTAACAAATGGACAGACAATTCAGGTTTAGCCAGGAGCTGCAATGTGAAAAATTATTTGTAGCATGCCCAGCAAGTATTCAAACTGTCTTTAAACGGTCTAAGGTGTGTTAAAAATTACATAGCAGCTTGAAACAGACAGTAATCCTGAAAAGGATTTCTAACTGTGAATATGCAGGACTGAACTGCTGTAATTTGTAACTATCAGTATTGAACTTAATGTTAAAGGCTGGCTACTGACTCAGAACCTGTTTTGCCAGTATCCTTGGGACACCATTTTACCACTGCTGGTCAGTGTTACCCTAAAGGCAGTTTGTGCTTTAAAGTTAGTGCCATTTTAAGTGAAACAGTTTAACGTGTCCTCCGCAAATATCTCAGAACTGTCGTACAATGATGATAATTTGGCTGACACCTTTTCAGAGGCAGATACATTCAGAGCAATAAATTCCATAACCGTTGCTATAACAGTTATAACCTTTGTCAAATGTCAAAAACATGCATGTCACATGGAGAAAGAGAAAAGACATATGGGGGAGTGAGAGAAAGAGAGAGAGGGAAGGAAAAAAGAAAGAGAGAGAGAGAGGAATTTTCCAAATAATCAAATGAAAATCATGGTACAGGTTAATGACGCATTGCTTCGTTTCCTCAAGACGTGCGATTTAATTACATCACTGTGATGTCAGAAATGACACTCCTGTAATGCATGTTTAAACATACAGTATATGAGGAAAAAGAGAGAGTACAGAAGACACAGAAAAACAGTAACCGTAAATGCATAAAGGCATGCGTCATACGGAGAGAGAGGGAAGACATGGGGGTGTGGGGGAGAAAGGGGGAAGAGAGGAGAGAATAAGGAGGAAAGGACCAGGAGCTTTTCACTGGCAGATTTCTCTCAGTCTCTCCAGCTGCAGTCATGTGACCAAAGAGCTCAGCCTGTCAGATTATATTACATAACACACTGCACGAGGAAACAGAGAGAGTGAATGAGAGAGCCAAGGAATGAGAAAAAAGAGTGAGAAGGAGAAGTGTGTGAAGGAGAGCATCTGAGAGTGAGAGTCAAAACGAGAGAGGATGACGAAAGACAGAATAAGAGAAGAAAGTAAATGCATGTAAAGCATATATAACATCATCAAAGAACGTGTGATGAAAGTGGGGGAATGTGGGGGAGTGAAAGAGAGGGAGACAGCAATGAGTGTGTGTGTGAGATGAGTTTCCCACCCCTCCTCCTCTCCAGCTGTGCAGCTGTCACACATTCCTCAATGTATTAAATACTCTCTCTCTCTCTCTCTCTCTCTCTCTCTCTCTCTCTCTCTCTCTCTCCTCACTCACACGCATCGGTAGTGACAGTTCTTAATGTTATACACTGATTTTCAGACATTTACTTCTAAACAATGTGGCCCTGAGGGACAGGGATGCCATCTCACATCCTGCTCTAAAATGCAGGTGTGAGGCTACCATAAACTCCGCACATGGACTAAACCTCTTTGTGTTGCAGGTAGTGACGTGACACCCTGTTTGTTCATTCCAAAATTATACACATAATAAATCTAAATCTCTCCACTTTAAAAATATGATAATTATGAAAGATATGAAAAAAAAAATGAAAAAACTTTTTCACAAGCTGAACGCCTCCCAAAAGAAGGTGTAAATAATAATTTTGATCATTTTGATAATCGTTGTCAGAACAAATGATCTCTAAAATGATTACAGAAGGAACTACTTTACAGAAGGAGGATTTTTTTCAGACTTCTTTGCCAAGTATTTTTTGGCCACTTGTTTTGTTCCACTCATCATGAAATCTATACGTAACGTCAAGTACAAGAGTTGTTTTCAAATTTACACTTGGCTAACACTTGGCTTTACTTGGAACAAAATGAAAGTTTTTATCCCAACAGCAGCAATATATTTAGCTTTTTACTATCTCAATCAATAGCTTGGGTTGGAGTCATAATCTTCAGAAATATCTAAGGGATGAATACTTAATAGTATATTCATTTACTTTTTTCCTTTTTTACTGTGGGTCCCCAGTTTGGACTAATTCTGTAGAATTGTCCATTATTACAGTAGTGTGTAAAAGCCTTGGGCAGCCATTAAACCTATTTAAATTTAAAGCACACAGAGGAGTACATGTGGAACATTTTTCATTCAAAAATTAATGGACTTGACAAGATGATCAGTTCAGACACACAGTTCTGTGCAAAGGTATTGGTACCGAAGCCATTTATCTTGGCAGCAAATGTGTCTCTGCCTATATAGAACTGGAAACAGATGGCGATAAATATCAATGCAGTAAAAAGTACCACGTGTTCCCAGTAGTTTATATGTTGTGAGAACATCTTGCCGTACACATAGAACCAGTCAACCATCATCAACTTCACATGCAAAAGCTCAGAAGACAGGTTAATTTGCCATTTTGGATGGTAAAAATCTCTGTATTTGTGGTGATTGCAACCCCTGGTTTCTGCTACCACCGATGTAAGAAATCAGTAATTGTCTTTATTGTGCACTTATTCACGTCACTCCGAATGGCAATGTTTACTTCTTCAGCAGTTGAATTATGTGGACGAATTGGTGGCATTCCTCTTCAAAAGTATTCATTTAGATAACTTCCTCTTATTAATTAGAATATTGATTAAATGAACACAGTTAGAAGAACACAGGTTTGGTTCCTGACTTCTCTTGTGTGGATTTGTTGAATTGAATCAGCAGCAGACCTGATTTAATATCAGTAATGGATTTATTAGATAAACTAGGTATTGAATGTCAGCTGTAAATACTGGGCTTTCTCAAAGTAGAGGTTAGGAGGTGGTAGAGCTAACACACTGTAAGATGTAATCATATTTCTTTGTGTTTATTCCAGTGAAAGTGCTGTTTTTAACACACAAATGACAAATTTACTGTCCAGATGAATAGCTTTACATGTAATTTTCTAATATTCTAACACATTTGGCCGTGACTGTGTGGAAAGCCGTGCCAACCCCAAGGCAGCTAACAGCAGGCTTTCTTTTCACTTATTTTCTGCTCTGAATTTAACTTCTGTGTGAAATGAATGACTGATAGCTTGTAAGTCATCTTTTCTTCATTCCTGCAGCACATTTTACTCAGTTGCTCTGGAGGTTTTTGAAATAAACTTTAAAGTATGTATGCCGTCTACTGAGCATTTTTGTGAGCATTTTTTCACTGGTGGAGAGTAATGAAGTAAATGTAATTGGTTGTATCTTTACTGAAGTTTTTCCATTTCGGGTGACTTTTTACCTTAACTCCACTACATTCTAAACTCAGATATCTTACTTTAACTCCACTGCATTTTAAACTCAGATGTCTTACTTTAACTCCACTGCATTTTAAACTCAGATATCTTACTTTAACTCCACTACATTTTAAAATCAGATGTCTTACTTTAACTCCACTGCATTTTAAACTCAGATATCTTACTTTAACTCCACTACATTTTAAAATCAGATATCTTACTTTAACTCCACTGCATTTTAAAATCAGATATCTTACTTTAACTCCACTGCATTTTAAAATCAGATATCTTACTTTTTACTCGTTTGTCAAAACAAAAGAAACGTGGAGTGAGCCTACCAATGGCAAATCAATGACTGGGAAACCACAAGGCACACATCATGTGATAGGGTCTAGCTGGGGCTTGGCGTCCATGATATACGTATAGTAATACACTTATACATTGTAACTGTGTACTCAGAGGCACTCTAACTAGTGTGGTGACTGGTGGTCAGCATCATGTTCTTAAATCACCCCACCCTTGTTACCTACATTTCTTACAGCAAAGCCACAGATTAAATGCATTAAAAAATGTTCTCGCTCTGTGAGTATATTTTCTTTCATTTGGAACTGCAAAAAAACACTAAGAGTTTGTCTGTGTGTCTGTGTTTGTAGGTTGGAGGAGGTTCCCCCTGTCCTCTCCCTGCTTCCAGATAACATCCTCCAGGTTTTGCGGGTGCAGCTGCTGCAGTGTGTTCAGAAGGCCTCGGCTGGACTGGAGCAGGAACAGCAGCATCTCGCTCTACTGCTGCTGAAGTTCCTGATCATCATCTGCAGGTACACACACCCACACACATACACACACACACACACACAGTGCAGCAGAAAGAGCAGAATCTCACTTCATGAAAAACCTTTCTATTAGATGAAGCATATTTGGTAATGCAAGCTCAGTTGCTGCCTTTGGTTGGGTTTTCCTTTGTGGTGGTGGTATTAATGTCTGCCTGGAAGCGGTCTATGGAAAGAGCAAAAATTAGTTAGGGAACAATGTTTTTGAGAGAACGTCTGCCACTACATGTCCTGTAAAAGAGATGGCACACACTTGTCATAACTAGTGCTTGTGCGCTTGTGCTAGGTTAGAAAATACTTCTAATTGTCTGAAAGCTCTGTAGTCTCTGTAGCTCTGTACTCATCCTGCGAGAATGCAGTCCCTTACTGTATGGGTCCATAAACAGACAAACATGCAGAAGAATACATTGGAAAGAAAAGCTGTAGTATTCCAAAATAGCTGAGGAAAATCTGTTTATGTTACATGAGTAACATCTTGAAGGCTGCCTCAGATTGCCTACCAGCTCTGTGTGCGTGTGTGTGTGTGTGTGTGTGTGTGTGTGTGTGTGTGTGTGTGTGTGTGTGTATTATCATGGTGTGGGTGCACAGGGCTAAGTGGAGATCAGGTGAAGGCTGGCACAGGTGACATGAAGTGAACTCTTTTTGCTCTGTTTTAATGTTTAATGCTGCTGGAGCCACAGTTACTTTTTACCCCAAACACCTGCTGCCCAAATCTCATGCTCTAATAGGCACACACACACACCTGACCACTAAAGGGAAAATACATATTTTTGCTGGAATAGGAACACTGAAAAAATAAACTGTATTTGGTTGATTCAACTGTGCACATTGGTTTCACACAAATAAAACATTTCAAATCTAGACAATTATCAAATAGTTGAAATTCTAATGGTGTGATGTTTTATTTACATTTATTAATCCACTAAGGACAGAGTAAATTCGATGTATTATTCAATGCATTGTTTTTCTTAATGCATCACTGTTAAAACATGTATAGTCATTTTCTGGAAGAAAAAATAAAAAAAGCAGAAAATATATTTTACATAAAATTACACGAAGTCTCCGACATCACACAGAACACCAAGACCCTCAACATTTAATGTGTGCACTCGTTGCATTTATGGAAGCTTCTGTTCTTTTTGGGAGGCTTGCTGTTTTCACAACCCAAATAATCCCAAACACTTTCAGTGATGTCCAGGTCTAATCCATTGTTCTAAAAACCCTAGTAGCTTCTTTTTTTGACTTGCAAATGTTCTTTTTTATCTTCCTCCTGTTACAGCTACACGTCCTTTTACAACCCATACTGTTGAGTAATTTTCTTACAGTGGACAGAAACACCTGTGGATGGGTTTTGTATGGTTGTTAGGAGTCCCATTGTTTCTATAACTTGATAATAAATAATAATTAATCATTTTAATAAATAGTTTTCCTTTTGTTCATTTGTTATGCAAATTGATATCTTAACTGTCTCCTCAAAAATATATTGGGAATGTTGAAGAACTTGTGCTTAATGACCAAATGAGGAAATGAAATGTAAAAAGGGTGGTCTCTGACTTTTACACAGCATTGTATACACTTACATACACAACCATTCTTTAGCTTCACTGAAATTGTACAGTATATTTTTCACAAGAATTCTCTGGAGGAGAGAAAATTTCCATTGCCTCACCACGCACACATGTACTACACTCCAGACACTCTCACACTCCTCTCCTGTCCCGGTCCAGCTGCATCCTTGTGTGTGTGTGTGTGTGTGTGTGTGTGTGTGTGTGTGTGTGTGTGTGTTGGTATGAACTGTATTCATGGCAGCAGAGAGCCACACTGACTGTGGAACTAATGACCTGTCATTCTGCAGGAAACCGGCTGACACTCACAAACTCTCACGCGAACACACATACACATGCACTCTGAACTGACGTGTGTGTGTGTGTGTGTGTGTGTGTGTGTGTGTGTGTGTGTGTGTGTGTGTGTGTGTGTGTGTGTGTTTGTGTGTGTGATCTCTCTGATAGGAACCTGTCTAATGTGGAGGAGATTGGCACCTGCTCCTACATCAATCAAATCATCACCATGACAACGCTCTACATCCAGCAGGTTTTCTCTCTCTCTCTCTCTCTCTGTATCTATCTATCTATCTATCTTTCTGTCTCTGTCTCTCTATATCTTTCCCTCCGTTTTGCATCCCCTCTTGTGCTCTCTTTTTATATATCCAAAAGTTTGTATACACCTGCATAAATTATATATCTTCTGAAATCAAGGCTATACATACTTATGAGAAGGCTTTGCTCTAGATATTGGAGCATTCAGCCACTGGAGCGTTAGTGAGGTCGGATACTGGTTGGTTGATTAGGTCTGGATCCCAAACGCTACTCCAGCTCATCTCATAGGCAATAGATGAAGCTCTGTCACTCCATAGAATGCACTTCTGCTACTCCACAGCACAGTGCTGCTTGGCATTGGGCATAGTTATCTAAGGCTCATGTGCTGTTACTCCAGAACTTTCCATTCTATGCTTTTCTGTGGAGATTATATAAGCTGTGTGCGCGCAGTTAAATGCCCCTGTCTACAATGGGTGCACTGTTTATCCATCGATCTGTTCTTTCCTCAACTTCTGTTCATTATCTTCCCTTGCCTTTTGTTTTTGTATGGATTATGACTGTTTTAATGGTATCTCTCTCTGTCTATCTATCTCTGTCTATCTCTCTCTTCTGTAGCTAAAGAGTAAGACTAAAGAAAAAGAGCTGGCAGATCAAACCCAAGCGGAGGAGTTTGTTCGTCACGCTTTGGCCTTCTGTGAGAGTCTTTATGACCCATATCACAACTGGAGACATCGAATACACGGGTATTTATAATTCTACTCCATGTACGCCAGAAACCAGAGACATCATGTGTATGAGTACAAATCTTACAAATCATAATTTTGCTCAACAAAAGTCCAGTAGACAATTGCCTTTGTTTTGTTTGGCTTGTAACAAGAAGACCTTGGGTGGCACAAGAAGTTCAAGTTTTGCATTTTGAGCAGCAAACATCCAGAACATCACAGACCCAACATCCTGCAACCAAATAGCAACATTATTCATCATGCACTAAACAAACACCATTATTTACCAAACACATTGTATGTTGTTATATTTTCCAGTATGTTAAATTTGGCACATAACTGTGATTTTGCATTAAATCTGCAGAAATTAGTTCTCTGTAGAGGATGTGTGACTTAACATTCAATTACAAAATAACAAAAAAAACATTATTTAACCAGGGCATCTGAACTTTTGCATATGACTGTATATTAGATGTGTGTGTGTGTGTGTGTGTGTGTGTGTGTGTGTGTGTGTCTTTAGGCAGCAGCTGGGTGCTGTGGAGAAAAGCAGGCAGAAGTTTAAAGCAGCCCCCCTCACTGTGGAATTTGTTCCTTTTTTCTACCGTGAGTATCTATCTATCTGTCTGTCTCTGTCTGCTTGCTGTCTTTCCATGTATAGGGGTTGACATTTAACTCCTTCAAGTACTTGTTGCAACTGTCTCCAGAGTTTTCTTGTCTGAAGGCCAAAATCTCTTATCTATGGAAAATAACATTTGCATATGACTGCTATGCTGCATATGTTTATTTAAATGTTACCATTCAGACTGAGCAATTTATAATGTGTGTGCCTCATTCAGCAGAGAGACGGAGTGACATGAATGTTGGCTTGATATTTCAAAATTGTACCGTACTTTCTTAAAAATAGAGCCATACTGTCTCTAAATTTTGATTTAATTTCTATAAATAATGCATTGTTTTAAATATTGACTCGCTAGATTACTATATTGACTTCTGACTAGATTGACGTAAGATTGACGTCTTAAGAATATTTTCTAAATTATTGATGACCTTTGTCAAAATTATGACTCAAAATAATATCCCAATATCCCCAAATTATTCCCAATATTACTTTCTTGAAATTTAATTATTTACTTTCTAGAGATTTTGACATATTGATAAATTGAAATCTCTAGATAGAAAGTCATCTTTTTGAGACACTACTTCAACAATCTAAGAAGATAAATCATTGTTTTGAGATACAAAGTCAATATTTTGAGAGACACTATTTTGAGATGCAAAACTAGTAGCACCACAATTAGGAAAAAAAGGTCTACCTGGAAAGATTGGGCTCCCTTAGAGCATATAATTTTTTTGTTGTCAGCCTGTTTGTTATTTTCACCTTGATCAGATGTTCATCATCCCCTTCCCAATAGCTCTGTCTAACTGTCTGTCTGTCTGTTGATCTCTCTGAATTACTTCTTTGTGTGTTTCTCTAATCTGCTGATGATGCGTCTGCTTTTGCACCAGTCACATCCCACAACAGTGTGTATGAGGGAGAAAAAGAGATTAGTAAAGTGTTGTGCCAGAAGTTTGTGTGTGTGTTTGTACTCCTCCCTCTCAGCCGCCTCACACAGAGGTTCCATTGAATGCAGCACTGCAGCTCAAGGGGGCATATCAAACTGAAGTTTCTTTTTTGCATAGATAACAAAACACCACCAGGGGCTGATTCTGCGTGTGTGTATGTGTGTTGGCAGAGTGTTTCCAAGAGAGCGAGCACCTGAAAGACAGTCTGAAGTGTTGTCTTCTACACCTGTTTGGGGCAATAGTGGCTGGAGGGCAGGTGAGGGCGGTGCTACGCATGCACCTGTGCACCTTCGTCACGCAGTTGTCTGACTCCTCATCTCCACTTTCAGTATATAATGACAAAAAGTCATGGTTATGTAAATAATATACTGTACTTATCTGTTTGCAGTCATTTGGGCTGTCGTTGTGTACTGAAATACAAGACATTCTGCATGTAAATTATAATTTTATTCTGGACATTTATTTTCTTATTAAACTACTTTAAATTTGAATAGAATGGTCTTTAACTTACCTGTAGTTCACCATTCTTTTCAAATTGACAATCATTGTTAATATTATCTGCATATATATTAACTAATATTATTTTTTAATAGTATCTGCGTGGTCAGTACCCTACAGGATCACCACAGAACAGGTATTATTAGGACAATGTAACCCACCACCACCACATCAGTGTCACTACAGTGCTGAGAATTATCTCTCCACCCAAATGTTATCTGATCTGTGGTGGTCTTTACGGGGCCCTGGCCAGTGAAGGACATGGTAAAAGTTTACTATCCCTGTCTTTACAGCGTAATGCTCTGTTGGCAATCTCTCCTGCCACCCTGGAGGTGTTGTTGGCTGTGTTGGGAGACAGTGAGTGTATGGGTGGTGTTGGTGATGGAGAAGATTGGGACAGTGAAGCTCCGGACCGTAAGGCCTTGCTGACCCTTGCCTGCCTGCGTGAGGTGGTGCACAGCCTGCTGGCCAGCAGCTCTGACCAGCGGCAGGTGGAAATCAGCTCTGTGCTCGAGAGCTACTTCAAGCTGCTCAATTCTGACCCCGCTGCTGCTGCGCAGGTCAAAGGACGCCCGACCCCTCCTCGTTCACGCCATTGGGAGAGCCGCTTTGTTGCCCTGCAGGTCAACATGCTGGGTGAGTAAAACTATGGTTCCTCTGTAATGGCCGTTTACTTGACTGTAGCTGTTCAGTCTTCTTTCCTTATCTGTTCTCATCTTCTCCATTCTTATTGTTTCAGAAACTATCCAGGACATGTTTGAGTGTTCAGATCGGCCAGTCCTGCAGGCCATCTTCCTCAACAGCAACTGTTTTGAGCACCTGACACGTCTGTTACAGAACAGCAAGGTGAGCTGCAAACAACACATTCATATTCTGTGCCAGAATGCCTGAGAGCAGACTGCAGAGGTGTCCAGTTCTGGTCATGGATGGCCTTATTATAGCACAGTTGGGGTGATTTCCTTGCTCAAATGTCTTATTCAGTTTATACCAGAAACTCACCCAATACAAGCATGCAACTGCAAACATGTACACTTCACAACATTGATTTTTACAAGCTGAACATACCTCAGCTGTCAACTTGTATTGTTGTATTGTGTGGTCATTTTTACTTTTTATATCACGTCAACGGCCAGGTGTATATACGGCCAGGTGCATATACGGCGTATAGAAAAGTGCTAACATTGTGGGTGTTTTTTATCACCATCTGGGGACGTGATGGCACTCACGTGTACTGTATGAAGAAGACATGCCAGTAATGGCAGTAGGGGGGAAATCCTGGGCTTAAATGTTCATGTGGCTGTCAGTTTTACATGTGCAACTTACCTAAACATTGTTGTGGACCAGGGACACCTCTTCATGGCATGGTATTCACGATGGTAGAGGCCTTTTTCAGCTGGATAATGCACCCTGCCACACTGCCATGTAGATAATGAATGGCTTGTAGAACTTGACAACTTAAGTTTAAGGTGCTGCTCTGGCCCCCAAATTCCTATCTGGTCAAGCTGAGTGATTGCGGTGCGCTGGCTATGCGGTTCCACTTTGCAATGTACAGGGCTTAAGGAGTATAACGTCTTGGTGTCAGATACCACAGGGCTCCTTCAGAAATCTTGTAGAGTCTGTGCCTTGGTGAGTCGAAGCTGTTTTGACAACATGTGAAGGACCAACAGTATAATGTTTTGGCTCATCGGTGTACATGTTAAAGCATGTTTATTGTGCTTGTTCTCTGTCATGTGACTGCTGGTGAGCAGGCAGTCTTATGATGTCACTACCGGCCCCGATAGTACCTGGAGTTCGACCTGACAAAGACCCTAATGGTCATCCTTTGCATGTGCATTTCTTTTCTTTGGCATGTTCCTGGACGTAATTATCAGGTTTAGTTTGTGTCTTTGAGCAGGGAAATCACCAAACTGTACTGGACTGTGACCTCCCTGGGCCCATGTTTGCCCTGCTTTACACAACATGTTGTTATAACTGTGACTATAGCAGCCCTTTATACAGGTGTGATATGATCTGACAACAATATTCCTGTATGCTTTGTCAATAACTTTTGTCATCTAAATGAATGACAGAATGTCTTTGTCTATGCGAGAGGTGTTATTTGCATACTCTCATCATTCTGACTGTGTGTACAGCTCTGTGTATCTGGTGTGTGTGTTGTGTTTATATCATATCCTCTCTCTATGTATTCTACACAGAACCTGTATGCTATCACATGCACTGTCTTAACCCCAGGTTTTCCCACTGAATGTGCATGTTTACATCCCTCAGTAGGGATCACTTAAGGCACTGTCTGACGTTTGACCTTTTTTTATATTTAACCCTTTGCACTCTCCTCTTGTCTAACTGCGTGTTGTGCTCGCTGTGGTGGACCTCACCTGCAGTTGGTAAATGCTAGGTGCACTTCAGCAGACAAGGAGCAGAAAGATTTAACCAACAGGTTACTGACAGGAGAGAGTGAGACCCAGGTACCGCCCACCTGTCACCTGTCACCGCCCATCTGTCACCTGTCCCCTGACCGCCGCCCACTGGGCCACTCCAGTACAAGGCCAAAGCCCTATCTCATCTTTTAAATGCCACAGATAACCAGCCAGGCTCGCAAACAAACTCTGTTTACCTGACCTGTAGCAGAATTCCTCTCATTACTTTTGGCATGCATAATGGTCAAAGTGATGCTTTGGTGAGAAATTTAATCGATGCAGTTTCCCCTCCCATACTACTTTGTTTTTGCACAAGAGAACTGACAAATGATGGAACCTTGTACTCCACCAGTTAATGTCCTGTAATCTGCATGTGGTTGAGACAGTGACCTACTGTTATTTATAAAAGTGGACAAAAGTACTGACGATGTGTCCAGTGATTTTTTTAAATGTATGCATAGTTCTGTCTGCAAGAAAAACAGGTTATTTACTATCCATAATAATCAGTAAGCGCACACGTCTTAGTTTTTATACAGAATGTTGATGATGCGAAAAAAGGAGAAAATCAGAAAGCAGACGTTTTGTCTTGCCGTGTAAGCATGTACCTCTCTGCCAGTAATGTATTTTAAAAAAGGCATGCTTTTAAAGTCATTAATTCATTAATTCTTCTGATTCAAGTTTTAAGTGTAAATGTCATTTGCACAAGATGTCAGGACATTTATGCATAGAAATGCTCTACAGCAGGGCAGCAATAGTATACATACTAACTAAACGAACTAATAAGAGATATATTAAATAAATACAAAATACACAAAATATACACAAAATACAGAATATACAGAATATACATAGACAGGAGGTTCTGTGTAGAAATTCTCTGATATGTACGATATATTAGACAAGGATAATCTGAGAGAGAGGGAATATATATTTGCCTGTTGTTTAAAGTGACTCAGTGATATTGTCTGTAGCAGTGATATATTAATAATAAAGTGTCAGAGTGCAATTATATTGGTGAATATAGCACTGGTTCATGGCACTGGTTCATACCAGCATCTCTGTGAACAATTCTGACTAGTTTCTCTAGAACATCATATTTCACGCTGAAACCTCTGAAGGAGTTTGTTTACTCCTCGATAATCTAATTATGCAATAATGTATGCAGAATTTGGTGGATGTAATTAAGTTTAGGCAAGCAGTTTAGTTTTGCAGAATTCTTTTTGGTAAGGTAAAGGGTTCTATCATTTGTTAGCTAGTCTTATAACTCTAGTGCAAAACTAAAAAAGCCAACATGAACACTTTTGAACCCTGCTACATAACATTGACACTGTCATGCCATAAAAATGTTCAGTAATGTAGCAGTGTGATGTTTTTGTTAATTGTCAGGACAGATGTCGTAACGTTCAACATCCTAACTGCTTATGTTGCATGCTAAGTGAACTCTTGTTAGTCTTCATGACACCAAACGTTATGACTTTTGACATGACAGTTAACAGTTATGGTGAGAAGACATTGTTATATTACTGAGCAAAATGTGTCATGTGTCAAACTCATGACAGCATATGACCTCTGCCACTACATGTTTATCACTTGTTATCGTTCGTTATGTAGCAAGGTTCAGGTAAAGCATAACAAAGCTTTAGGCACCAAATATGTCTGAAATGATGAAGTGTTGGCTGGATGGGGGGGAAACTGTGTAAATTAGATTTTTTGCCTCACTATTCTTTGAGGGGCCCATAATATGCAAAAGCAAATTTCCTCGCTTTTATAAAAATAAGTCTCTGATGCGCATGTAAATATTATTATAACCTAAGTGCTGTTCTTTAGTCCATTCAGTCCATGTATGTATGTATACTGCTGTGAAAACATCCCAGTTTAAACAAATATTTGTACATTCAAACCAGGCAGCCTACAGCAGTTTTGGCTCCACCCATTCATGCTAAAGTCATAAGGAGCATTTCCGAAACTACCTTTTGAACAAGGCACAGTCAGAGCGGGCAATCGAAACATAAGTTGTTTACATATAATCATCCCTAAATTCACAGTAACAAAATAAAATGTTGTATATATGAGCCCAGCAACTGAATAAAGTCTCCTACTGTTACATACAAAAACGGGTTCCTCCTGTCACGCTTATCAATACTTGATGTCAGTAAGAAAAATGCAGTCTATCTTAGAAGTTCCACTGCCATGAACTGGCTGGTCTCTAATGGAGTGGCCTGCTGCTCAGTTATTAATACTGTCAATGATTATTTTAGTTCACCCTGCTTGTTCAATCTGTTTATGTTCTCTTTTCACCCCTTTTTTGTTTTGGTTTGGGATAATGCAGTTTTCTTGCGTGACCTGAAATGGTGCTTACTGGCTTTGTCTGTATGTGTCAGCTTCTGGATTTAAGAATATTTTCTTTTGTGCATCTTTTTTCAGTTGTTTGTCTGTTTTGCTGTATGTTTGTTGCCATCTTTTCCAGCCTGTGCTCCAGATACATATTGTGTTCTTTAACAGTCAAAGAGAGCTGCCAGTTGCGCTCTAGGGCTAATGTAGATGTATGGGGAGCGGCTGGACAAAGATACGTGTGTGTGTGTGTGAGTATGTATGAGTGGCTGATTTTGATATGTATGTGTGTTCATGTGGGTATATGTGCTTCTTACACAGTTACATGCAAAACAAACACTTTTTACACTTTGGTATTGGATGTAGTGGAAGACGTCATAGTAGGGAACACATTACAGCAATAGTGGCATTTAGGAAGAGAAGAAAGAAGTAGGCTGCTGACACCTGCTGCTTCAGCACTGGATGAACGAGTGGTACAGGTTTAAAAAAGGCAAAAAGCTGTTTGTTTGTAGATAGTTGTCTGGCAATAATAGATGAGTCAATGAACTGTGTGGTGATTGTGCTAACATTAGGTTTTGCCAAATTTCCACAGTAAATATTTAGTGATATTAATGCTCAAACACTAAAGTAGCTTAACTTAGTAAGTTAAACAATGTATGTATTTACATGCATTTAATAATCCAATTATAATCAGTTTTCAGCAGTTCTGATTATTTATATGGTCATATTAACAGGATACTCTGATTTCTTAAATCAGATTTAGGCCTAGAAGTCCAATAAATGCAATAGGGAAAAGCTGTATTTTAGCTCAGTAAGCATGTTTTGCAGCATTAGCATATTAGTCAATTGCAAATCAGAATTCTGATTACAGCCTGACTCATGTAGAACTGGATCTGAATACACAAGAGCATGTTAATGCGTAGAACGGATTACTTAAATCTGGTTTTCTGCAGTCTTCATATTTTTTAGTTCAAGTAAACTTGCTCATTGTCAGGTCAGTTAGCATACATGGGAATAGCGACCATTTACATTGGAACAATGGACTGTGAACAAAACGTCAGGCGAAAATGTAAAAATCTGAAGTACTATATAGACAACATCATACGACCAAACAAATGTATGTTAGCTATGTTAACTTGCACCCAACCTGCAGCACATTGACTGTAGTTATATAAACGTTAGACAGCTGAGATTAGCTAACCTAGTCAGATAACTTGTAAGATCCTTAACTTAGCTTTGTAGTCATGCAAGTAATTCTGAAAGAACAGAGTGTAGACTTTGTCAGCCAACCAAATGAGTAGTGTCAATTGTCAACGTTTTCATTTAGAAACAGTGCCACTGCTGTGTAAGCTTTTCCTTACTATAATGACTTCTGCTGCACTGAGTACGGATGTGTGAAAAGAGTCCATAAATAATCCCACACTGTCCAGCTCCCTGCTCAAAAGACTGTTGGCCCCTTTGGCCATATGTATTACTCATGTTGTCCTACACAAAGTGTGTTGTGGTGTATTATTAATGTTAGAGCAGGAAACTGTGACATCATACTGAAAGAAAATTTCTTATAATCAGTCACCAATCCATTACAAATGTTCACGCAGTAACCTCTACAATGATGGCTTGACAAAAAGGTCAGACTTACACAGTTTGTCTCTTATACTCCAAATGTTATCAGTCATCAAGATATTTTGGGTATGAAGCTTGCTTCTTTAGTTTTGGAGCTATAGGTTAATTTATGTATATATTTAACATGAAGGAAGCTTATTAGGCACTGTTTAATTTAACACGTGGTGCCTCAATTCTAAACATTTTTTTAATGCAGCAAAAATGTGGCCTTACATCAATAAGTTAATGTTTCTATTTCTATTTATGTTTATTAGAGCATTAGAGAATCTGAAAGTGTAAAAAAAAACAAAAAAAAAACAAGGAGTACAATACTTACAAGTTGCGCTTTAGTGTCCCAATTTATCCAGTTAACCACAAGCTACGGTTTACCCTAAGTTAACACACCAACCACATGTTAACTTGCAGGTTATGATGCAGTGGTACATTCAGATATTCTGCGATAAAACATGATCCAGTATGACATGCAGTGATGAACTGCAGCAATTAGAACTAGACTCTTTAGGTTGTGCCATAAATGTAATATATGAGGAATAATAATACAATAATGACAACCTTGCGTGCCTGTAGAATTCTTGTAGTTTGATATTTGATATTTGACGCTATTTGTAAAAGCTGAAATTAGCTTCTTATTTAGATTTTCCGTTCCACCTTAAATGGCATTTGTATTCTGGCACATTCTGCTGCACCAGGATGCAACTGCTATAAAGGTGGAATGGAAAGTTCTAAAAGACTAAACGCATTAGTCTGTCAAACATTTGAAGCTTCTATTTGAAGCTTGTGACAGACATATTAGCATATAATTTGCCCTGTAACAGTTTCACTGTGAGAGCTGTGAGAGAGAGCTGTGGTATCAAGCTGCCGCTACTGTTTAGGATTAAATAAAATAATATAAACCATGCCTACGTAAGCCTCATAGCACCTGCCAAAAAGTATAGAAGCAACCTTCAGACAGGATACACATGTTTTGTCATATTTTCATATTGATGACATTTGGTATAAGGAGCCAGTTGTGTACATTTGACTTGAATCAGAAGTACAACAATGTATCTAAGCCTCATTCTATTTCTGTCTTTACTGAGGATAAGCATGGTGCTAGAACATCATTATTACAAACATGATGGTGATGATGGCATTTCATTTTTGCTCATCATCTGTAATTTGCATGCCAGAAGAATATATGTACAGAAAGGCAGGAATAGAAGAGCTGGCTTGCGAAAGTCAGCAGGCTGCCTTTGTTCATTCATGTGTTTTGTTCTCTTGTTAGGTGTTTCAAGGGAGGTTGGACTCTCTTGCTGTAGCAACAATCAAAGCCCTTACAACAGTGATGCACAAATCACCAGCTGCCAAGGTCAGTGTTCCTCAACACCTGGTCCTGGAGGTGTTCTGCCCTGCACATTTTAGAGCCTTCCTTGCTCCCAACACACCTGATTCAACTTATCAGCTCATTAATAAGACCCTTCAGAGTTACAGGGGGTATGTAAAGCAGCAGGAATCCACTAAAATGTGCAGGGCAGGGTGCCTCCAGGACCAGGGCTGGTAAATTCACTGGTTTACAACAACACTAAAACAACTCTTTATATAACCAAAAGAGTTTGACTAAATGCAGTTGTAGTGTTTAACTGTTTTTAAAGGGGACCCATTATGCTCAACATTCGTTTCAGCGTTCATATTTTTATTTTTGGGATTTACTAGAATAGATTTACATGCTTCGGTGTTCCAAAGACACCGTATTAGAGACAGCTGTCAGAGCATGCACAAATAAAAGGTTGTAACAACAGTTTCCTTACTTGTCCAACCCCTGCAGGAGGTGTTTAAAGAGAGGATAGGATACACACACCTGTATGAGGTACTTGTCTCTCTAGGCCAGCCGTCTAGGCACCTGCTGAAGGAACTCATGAACATGGTGAGAAGCTGTCATTTCTGTTTGTCCACTTATTTAACTTTTACTCTGGACGTCCCAGTTCATTCGAGTCTGTTTAATTGTAAGTAGCTTAACTGGTTAGAGCATATTAATATATTGCTCTCAATTGCAATACCTCATATACTACACAATTTAATGTTTTCTAACAACTCATTAATCGTTCTCATTTTATTGATTTATTTATTTCATTACACAATATTGTAATTTGTTGTTAAACATCAGCCTTTCAGGATTTATGGCTACTCTTTGTAGGATTAATGTCGCTGCTGATATATTGATATTGTGGATGCCTTGCTTTTGTGAAATCATAAGATGGTGTTCCAACATATGAAACAGAAAAAAACAAGACTCTCGGTGCAGTGGATATTTTAAGCCCTGAAATGATGATTGTCCAGTAGAAGTGCCCCCAGCTTTAATAGTAATAAAAACTCAGTTCTGAAAAAAGTAAGGACAGTAGGTGAAATGCAAATAAATGCATTGTACCTTGTATACCTTGTATATATGCCTACAAAACCTTCCACAATGGTTGGTCAGAGACATTACAAGAAGGTTTATGAAATGATCAAAAAGCCTGTTTTGGAACTTGGAACCATACACATGTCAACAGGTGAATAGGTAAGGTGATTCAGTCTTGATGGAGGATTAAAGAGACAACATTGTGGAAAACTGCATGAGCAAATGGTCCAACAGTTTACAAACATAATGCATGACTGCAAGGAATATAGGGGTTTCACCTTTTACAGTCCATAATAGTGTTAAAAGAAAGAGAATCTGGAGAAATCACAGAGTAAAGGGCGAGACTGAAAACCGGTACCAAATGCTTGTGACCCCTCAATCCCTTAGATGGCATTGTATTAAAAAATCGACATGTTGCTAAAAGAAATAGAATCACAAGTGTTCAGAAATACTTCAGAAATCCCTAGTCAGTGGACACAGCTTGTCAATGCATCTGCAACTGCAAATTAGTACTCCACTAGGCATAACCATGAGCTCCAACTCATCTGATATGTACTGGCGCAAAGTGGAAACAGGCTGTGGTCTAATGAGTTCTGCTTTCACCTTTATGAAATAATGGACATTATGTTTTCCGAGCCAAGAGGTAAAGGACCATACCAATTGTCACCAACACAAAGTTCAAAAGCCAGTGTCTGTCATGGTATGAGAATGCTTTAATGGCAGTATCGGGGCTAGCTTTAATTAATGCTAAAGGTTGCATATGCATTTTGGAGCAACAAATGCTACCATCTATGACAACATCATTTTCAGGGACACCATGAGTTCTTTTAGCAAACAATGCCAAGCTGCATTCTGCATGTTACAACAGGGTGGATTCATTGTAAGAGAGTGCAGGTGCTAGACTGGCCTGCCTGCAGTCCAGACCTGTCTCCCACTGAACATGCTGCACATTATGAAGCGTAATATACGACAATGGAGATGCCAAATGTTGAGCAGTGGAAGTGTTAAATCAATCAAGAAAGGGGAAAAGGTCCACTTTTATAGAAACAACAATTGGTGTCTTCAGTTGCATAATGATTACTGAACCTTGTTAAAAGGTAATATGATCTAACAAACACATTTATCCGAAATGTTGCAGGCATCAAATTTAGAATAAGTGTGTGTGCATGTAAATAAAACAATAATACGTTGGTTAGTTGAAACATTACATTTCTTGTCTTGTACTGTTCTGTTCATCTGAATACAATTCAGAACAGATTTGCAGATCACTGTTGTCTGTTTTTAAGTTTTCCTACTGTCCCAACTTTTTTTGGACTGAAACGTAGGGACTCAAGGCTAACATAGCTAACAAGTAACCAGTTAGCACTGTTCAAACCACATGCCACTGTTCAAAGTCACATCACATTTGCTTTAAATTCTGTGATGTTTCTACATAATCTTAAATAGATTTTCTAACACCATGTAATGTATTGTTATCTGTAAACAAGGCCCAATGCATATTACATAGCTAAGAACAGTAGCAGCAGTTATCTTGAATCCTGTTTTTTGTCTGAATGTTTCTTCTGTTATCCATTCTGCTTTGTGAAATAACACGCAATAGGATCAGTAGTGCCAAGTGATCCTCTTTGTCTTCCCCCTGCAGGCGGTTGAGGGTGAGCACTCCTCAGTGGGTTTGCTGGGCATAAGTAATGTTGACCCCCTTCTGCTGCTGATCCAGTGGCTGCCAGAGCTGGACTCCTCCGAGCTGCAGATATTCACTGCCGATTGGCTGCGGCGCATCTGCGGCCTGAACCGCCGCACACGGGCCACCTGTGTAAATGCCCGCATGTCGATGCGTCTTCTGTCCACGCTGGAAAAGCACACACAGCTACATCGGGTCTGCGGGGAGAGCCTGGTGGCCCTGCTAGGGTCACTAGGTGGTCAGTCTCTGAGCGGCTCTGAGCTTCACCAGCTGCTCAGTTTCCTCCGGCAGGACGACCCCAGCAGGCCACATCCATATGTAGGCCCTGTGTTGCGCTCCCTGCTGGCCATGCTGCGGAAGCATGGGCTGGACAGTGCCATGCAGTATTTTGACTTGACCCCACCCATGGCTGGCATCGCTGTGCCGACTGTCACCCGCTGGCCAGGCTTTGCCTTCAGCTTCCTTGCCTGGCTCTCATTGGACCAGGATCAGCTTGGACCACTTAGTAAAGGAGAGAAGAGGAAGCAGCTGTACAGGTAAAAAATAAATAAATAAATAAATATATATATATATATATATATATATATATACACACACACACACACACACACACACACACACACACNTGGACCACTTAGTAAAGGAGAGAAGAGGAAGCAGCTGTACAGGTAAAAAATAAATAAATAAATAAATATATATATATATATATATATATATACGGCTAAATGATGATTACTTTATTCGTCCTACAGCCATGTTACACCAAAGGATGGGAACAGGGTAATTAGTCAGCTGTGTAAAAAATAAAATAGAAGGGGGAACATTTTTATGCCTGACCTCCATCAAATGCCCTGTTCATACTTGGCATTAACATCCGTTTTGAGTAATCAACAAGTGGTCAGCTGTTCATATCTGTTATTTCCATTTGGCTTGAATGCTTCTCCAGTGACTGCATTTAGTAACTGATGGAAGAAGACCACCCATATTTATTGTATCACCCTCTCACTGTATTTGTTCTCAGATAACAAGTTATCAGGTTGATGCTCCTGTACATGTATGAGATGTTACGTATGTATAGACCTCATACGTTTACTAACACCAATTGTACAGACACGGTAGAAGAGACAAAGAACGGTTCACATAGCTGCTTTTGACTCTGCTGTGACACAGTTAATAGGTGGTCCTCGAGATACATTTGATCCCATTTACACCTGTACCTAGTTTTGCCCACCTACGATCAGATCACCAAAGACATTTGTTAATGGTGTGAAGGGTCTTTGACTTCAGTAACAAAAACGAACAAATGTAAAATTATAGAAATAATTTGGCAAATAAATACTTTTTCATAGTAATAATACTTTCTTATAGCAATAATACTTTCTCATGGTGCCTGACTGACTATTTACTCCGTTCCTACCCCAGTTAGTTGTGATGTTATTCAACGAGGACTTAAAATCTTAAAAAGGTGGTAAATAGACATAATTCGAAACACCTTGGTAGACCTAGCTAAGAGGTGGGACTGGCCATGATTGAACTGATGGAAAACTTGGTAGACATCCAAAAAAAAAAAGTGTGTGAGCCTTTTGGCACTTTTCTCTGAGACATTTTGGTATTTACTGAATGTTTAGAATATGCACTTTTTACAGCATGGCTCCACATGGTTTAATAATCCTAATAAGCTGAGTAAGAAATAATAAATGTAAAACATGTTTTTGTCATCACTGATATCAAGTCTGGGTGTCTGTGTGTGTATGTGTGTATGTGTGTATGTGTGTGTGTGTGTGTGTGTGTGTGTGTAGTTTCTTCACACCAGGAGGCACAGGCTTTGAGGCGTTTATCAGCTCTGCCGGAGCGCTGGTAGTGGCTGTGTGCAGTAAGAAGGAATATGTCACAGTCATGCTGCCTGACTACTGCTTCTGTGACTCACTGTGGGTGAGTGACCGCCATTGACACTAAACAATACTCACTCACCCAGCATTCCTGTCAGTGTTCCAAAAAATAACAAAGCGGATTATGGAGGCTGATTCTTTTTGGCATCTCAGCAGGATCCTTTGGAACTTGTTTTGGAAATGATCCAAAACTTGGAGTCTGTGTATCAGAATTATAGATGTTTACAGATATATGTCCTGCATAGTTCTAAGGAATATGATGGTAATTTTTTTCCTGTTTTTATTTATTCATTTTGCAGCACTTTATTGGTGTTGTTCATGTTCCTGGGAAAAGACCGTTTGGCCAGAGTCAGGTATACATCTATGTTGATGGCCAGCAGAAGCTTTCAGCGCCTCTGAAATACCCAAGCATGACTGAGGTAAGAGCGCGAGAGATTGTCATTTCGGAGTTTGTTGCAGACTATTCTTGAAACACCATTCTTGTCAGCCATCCTCTATCCATGTTGGTCAAAGTTTCTTTAGCACCTTCTTTAGCAATTGTTTACACCTTAGCACCACATTGTGGCTTTTAATGCGCCGCCTAACACTTTCACCAACATATTTAACAGGTGTTTTGACAAGTTAATCTTCACCTGTGGCAACATTTTAGTGTCACTGCTGTGCGGATATGTTATCATAATAGTAAATATTATCATAAAAACAATAACAGTGGCCCTGTGGTCGGAAACTGACCATTGATAACTGGGCCTGTTGTGCCACATATTGAATTGTTGTAAAGTCAGAGACCTACTATAGTCCTGCCATATGTTGTAAGATGGTCTTATAAAGTGAGGGTGCACATATAAGTAGTATAGGAGTGATAGAGGAGTGGATATTTATTTAATGTACTTTATCATTACTTGTTTCTGTCTCTCTCTCCAGCACTTTACCTCCTGTTGTATCGGCTCTGCTGGTCACCGCACCACCACCCCTCCTCCTTCTCAGATTCCTGACCCCCCGCTCTCTGGTGCCCCCTCTGGCCGCTCCTCTCTGGGCGGTATCCTGTCGCCACAGACATGGGGTGGCCTTCTTGGAGGAAAGCCAGAGTCTCTCACTAAACTGATCTCCGCAGGAACACAAGACAGCGAGTGGGGCAGCCCGACTTCACTGCAGGGGCAACTGGGCAGCGTCATGGTGTTTCATGACGCACTGCAGACCAATCACGTTAAAGCTCTGTTCAGCGCAGGTATGGAAGGAAGTGGGTGGAAGGGAGAAAAAGAGGGAGGGGGAGAAGGAGAGGAGGAGGGAGAGGGGGAGGGTGGAAGAGAAAGAGAAAGGGCAAGTAAAGCAGGATTGAGTGGGAGGAGGTAAAGGAGGGAGGGAAAGAAAGTAGGAGTGGGCTGAGGGAAGGACGTGTAGGGGAGGGAAACAAGTAGAATAGGGAAGAAAAGAGCAAGAGATGCGGCATTCGGTAAAGGAGAGATCAGAACAGAAGAAGAGGATGCGTGAAAGGAGGAGGAGGAACGGAGAAAGGGACAGCACAAAGATGTAGGGATGGAAAGAGTGGCAGGGATTTTTAAGAAGTGAATTTTTGGAAAGTAAATGGAAAAAAATGAAATGATCTTTGTGTATTTCAGGGCCCAATTGTATTTCACCGTTTAAAAGCCAGGAGGCGGAGCTGGGAGAGCTTTCCTCTAAACTTCTCCTACACTACTCTCCAAAAGTGAGTGACGTATTCTGTGGTCTTCAAGAAGAGTTTACAGTCCCTGATATGTCACTGTGTATACATAGTCGCTCCACATTATTATGGCCATTTCCTACTTTTGACGGTGGCAGCATATGAAGAAAGTCACATTTTCGTGGCATTCTCTTGGTCAATACATGTGGAAGTCACTTGCAGCCGTACATGCTGAATGTCTTCCTTGGGGCGGATGGGATCTTCTAGGACAACCGTGCACAACAGCATGACAGTGTTATATGTTATAAGGTTGGAATGTTGGTTGGAAGAGCATGACTAGACTTCCTCAGTTGAGCAGTGCAGTCAGCAAGGCTCCAGAATCGTATTGAGTCTCTCCCAGCCCATTCAGCTGATGTCTGTACTGCACACGGCAGTTACTTTGGATATTAACTTGGCCATATTGGTCATGATAATGTGACTCAACTGTGTATAACTGTGTAGAGTAAGGGTAGAAATGAGCTTTTCTGATTCTGTTAGGCAGCAGTGACAATGTATTAGTATTTTTTGGTCAAAGTTAATTTTTCACGTTTCAAAAATTGTGGTACAGCTGAAAAAGTGATAAATGTGTATATTTTGTACTGTGTAAACAGTTCAACTAGTTACATTTGTTGCGCTCGATCTAAATGTTGTTGAATAATTTAAAATGACATACCAAATCAGAATACCAAAATAATTGTATTCAGTTTAATCTAGGTGAAATTTGATACATTAAAGGACTGTAATTGAATCAGACTGTCAGACTCCTGGTCGATGAGTTTTAAAGTGTCTTCTCCACTACAGGCCTGTAGGAACCCCATCTGTTTGGACCTGTCACCCAACTTGCTGCATGGCCGCTTAACAGGAAATAAAGTGGTTAATTGGGACATTAAGGTATGGGAAGAGAATGTTCTGGAATCAGACTGAATGATTTGAGAAAATGTGCATTTGCAATTTTTATGACAATTGCAAAATGTAATGTAAACTTATGTGATTATTATCTATAAATTAAGCTTTAGTCCTGTTTTTTTTCCTCAAGAAGACCTGCCCTTTTTTCAGACCCAAACACTGATTGTAGTGTACCAGACTGCCTATTGACGAGCTCTGTGTTCCTAAGTAAAATTTTCCACTGTTAAATATTTAGTTTTAAAAGGTATTGATCATTTAGCCGTACCCCTGCAATTCCTTTACAGTGTGGTGTTCTTTATTTCTCTCTGACCTGGAAATTTCCAAATGTCCTCTTTCCATATCCAACTGCGGTGACTTATGACTGACTAGCTTTCTCTCTCTTGCTCTCTCGCTCTCTCTCTCTGCCTCCCTTACTCTCTAGGATATGATCAACTGTGTTGGAGGGCTTCCTGTGCTTTTCCCCATCCTAGAGCAGTTTACCCTCCTGACCCCCGACCCTGCTGACACCTCAGGGTCAGAGTTCATCACACCGGAGACTGCAACACCTGGTGATGGAGACTGGGTCATACTGCCTTCAAACAGGGCCTCAGGTAACGGCAGCCTACTGTATTTGCATACTCTTATGTGTGTCTTTCTATTTGCTATGGAACATTATCACCAGTATTGCGTGCTGATATTTAAACCGTTATTCAAAATGTTTATTTAAAGACATCCAAGTTTTAAAACCATCTGTTTATGATTGGAGAACTTGTTTTAAGTAATATATGTCATTACATTTACATGTGTGTGTGTGTGTGTGTGTGTGTGTGTGTGTGTGTTTTTTAGAGGCTCGTTTGGAGAAGAATCTTGCAGCCACTTTCCTGTTAGTGGTCAAGCACTTTCTGCAGAGACACACAATAAACCAAGAAACGCTGCTGCACTGCCATGGAGTGGCTACGCTGGGAGCTCTGCTGCAGAAGGTGAAAGATTTACCTCCATCTCTATAAACCAGTGATCTGATTATAAGCGGAGTGTGAGACATGCACGCATTTGTTGTCAGATAGAAATGTCCTGCACGTCATGTACAAGAACAGGTTCTTACAATCATTTAGATTGCTAACAAAACTTCTAAACAAATAGATGAGGAGACAAAGAAGCTATGCAGCTGTGATGATGCAGGCCTTAATAGGTGCGTTAGTGTTCACACTTTAGTAATCAAATCAAAGCTACACTGGACCCTGGTAATACCTGTACTCAATTCAAGGTACAATTGGTCATTATTTATGTGGCACTGTAGACCATTACTAAGACCTAGAGGAACAACGAATCAAGGTTCAAAGGGGGAACCCACGAAGAATAAAGATTTAACAAACTATATACAGGATTGAACATGGAAAAACGGATAAGAAATGGGTCTTTCATTGAACGGAGGTCTTTAGATTAACTACTGATAACTGAAGACTACTGTTACATGCAGCCAAGTGCAACATACTGTGTGTATATGTTGGGGCTGTGGAGGCAATTGAATCGATAATCACAATCACAAGTGTTTTCTCATTTTTGTAGATATTGCCCATGCCTACTGTCTATTTTTCTATATTTCAGTATCCTTCAGATTTGCCACCTGATCTGAATTTCCTTGAACAGTTTTAATCTTTATCGTGTACTGGTCTGTTTCTCAGTCCCGTTTTCTTGCCTGTCAGTCTATCTGTCTTTGTGTTGACTCTTTTCATACCTGTCATGTGCATTTTATATCGTTTAATTTGTGTGTGTTTGTGTGTGTGTGTGTGTGTGTAGCTGCCTGCATGGCAGGTGGATGTGAGTGTGTTAGTTGCGGTTCAGTTGCTGATTGAGCAGGTGACATTTGAGAAGAACCCACAGCTCCTGCAGCAGCTCCACACACACCTGCTGTTCAACTTCAACATCTGGAACCAAGGAGACTTCCCCTTGCGCATTGGTCAGTGTGTGTTTGTGTGTGTGTGTGTGTGTGCGCATGTGCGTGTGTGTCTCATAAAACATTACTGTACACGCTGACGCAAGCAACGTTGTCTGTTGGTGCATTGATAAAGAAACACATTTGATTTACACAATTAAAAAGTAAAAATGTCTAGAAATATTACAGTAGATATATTTACTGCGTTTAAGATGCTTTAACTTAGAAGATGATTTTACTTAGAATTAAATAATTTTCTTACTGCTGCATGATATGTACAGAATGCTCATCAGACGATTATGTTGCTGCATATGAAAGGTTTTGTTCCAAAGCACATTAGAGAATCCTTTCAAGAATTGCAAGTTTTTTATCATGAGAACATTGTAGGGAGCGTGCTTTATATATGCAAAAAATATCAGTGCTACAATTTGGTTAATACAATCCCGTCTGTGGAGATCACATGGCTATATACCTGTTAGCCATAGCTGTAGCTGAAACACCTGAACTCAGTATTTAGAGGTCCAGTGACACTCGAGGGAAAAACGTACATGGGATGTGTGGCAGCAGTAAAAACAGCATTCATTTTCGTCCTAGAGAAAATCTAGTTAGACCTGGAGTTCTGAATATGTGCATGACACCCACTACAGAATGATACAGGGTCTTACAGGTCTGTGGAGGTATGACCCACTTCAGAGTGGTTAGTTGAAGTAGGCAAGGGCATGGTAAATATAGAATGGACACAGGCCCATGTCTTCTCTTGTGTGACCCTTAATAAGACATGGTAAAAGATGGGCTTCCATTGCTTTGGCCTAATTTCTGTTTGTTTGTTGTTCCATGCGAGTTATTTGATTCATTAAGGCACCCAGTGATGTGCACAGTACACAAAGATATATACTACTTGGTTCTGTGACTTATTTGTGGAATGTGGTCCTCTGTAATTAGTATTATTAATGCTGATCTCAAGATAAAGTTTCATAAACCATACATTGAGCAGCCCTAGTAGCCTGAGTGTGCCTGCATGCGTTGTGTTTCATTCACTGTTATGTTTTGCACTAATTATTGTTTGTATTTTGGAATGATTCGTGAATTCCGTTGGTGCTGGTAGTTACACTGTGCATGTTTATGATTACCAGTGAGTTCAAAGTGTGTGTGTGTTTGTGTAGTCAGTACGTGTTTAGTTCTCCTGTGTTAAGAGTGGTGTTTGTCACGGTGAAGGTCACATCCAGTACATGTCCACCGTCATCAAAGACAGCAGGAAGCAGTTCAGGAAGAAATATGGAGTCCAGTTCCTGCTGGATACAATCCGCCTTTATTATGGGTAAGACTACATTTCGCACAATCCTTCACTTCTCGCACTCTCGTGGTGTCGGTGTTATTTGTGCTTTTACTGCAGGTATTACACAGTAACAGATACTTTACACAGTTTTTCCCTTACTTCAAATCTAGACAGTCTGGAAAAACATTTTGGGGTCTAAAGTACCTCTGTCTAGTTTTGCACTGGAGCTATGAGGGCTAATGTAGGTTCCAAGTAATGGGAGCTTATACTACATCAATTGGTAACGTTCAGAATGAAAGCCAAAAATATAGAATTTTTGAGGTAAGAGAAAAATTGTGTAAATTATATTTTTCACCAAACCTTTGCTTTAATTGCTGTTGTTTTTTTATTTTTTATTTTTCTTTCTCTTTTGATACCCTTCCTTCCATGCTCCAGTAGTGGGAACAGAGAGGTGGACCTAAGTGAGGATGACATTCGCACTATTAGAGCATCTCTTTGTGGCCTTCTGAAGTATTACATCAGCAAAGGCACGACCCAGGAGGAGATCCAGAGCATTCTGGGATACATCTCTGCTATTGGAGATGAGGAACAGGTGAGGACAGAGCACAGAAACATACGTATCTCTACACACACTCAACTCATTATCATAAGATATCATTTTTTTTTTATTGTGCATCAGGCAGAGATGGCAATAAAATGCAAAACATAAATAACATAAGATAAATGTAGTAAACAGAATACACAAATGAATTACTGAGATATAAAAAGATGCTGAGTATCTGCAAGGAATACAATAATAAAATCTACATCTAAACAATACTTACACATCTGTATAAATGTATAAATCTATATCTAAACAATACTTAAACGTCTGTATAAATCTATATCTAAACAATACTTACACGTCTGTATAAACGTAGAAATCTATATCTAAACAATACTTACACGTCTGTATAAATGTATGGTCTGTATAAATGTATGGTTGGTGTAGCTCAGCGGGTAACACCACTACCCACCAGGGAGGCACCACATGTGGGAGACTGGGGTTCGAATCCTGGTCTGGGTGACTGTGCTGTGCTACACCAATAAGAGTCCTTTGGCAAGACTCCTAACACTACATTGGCCTACCTGTAATATGATTAACCTTGTAAGTCGCTCTGGATAAGAGCGTCAGCTAAATGCCATAAATGTAAATCTATATCTAAACAATACTTATACGTTTGTATAAACGTAGAAATCTATATCTAAACAATACTTATACATCTGTATAAATGTATAAATCTATATCTAAATAATACTTACACGTCTGTATAAATCTATATCTAAACAATACGTACACGTCTGTATAAATCTATATCTAAACAATACTTACATGTCTGTATAAATGTATAAATCTATATCTAAACAATAGTATGTGTTTTTTGAATGTGCAGAGAACAGCAGCGCTCTAAATATCAAATGTCCAAATGCTCTTTCTGTACTCAAGCACGAGTATACAAGTCTCTAGCTCACTATAAACAGAGTTCACTGACCAGCCAATTAATTACGTCTGTTTTCCCTGTAACCCCACAGGAGCTGCCACGTTCCCTCTTTACCTGTGTTGTGCATGAAGCTAATTTTAGTAAATGTCATGTGCTACATTAGGGTCCAGTTTGACCTGAGCAGGGGTGTAGCCTAGTTTGTTTTGTAGCTGTACAGTACTTATTTGGACACATTTGTTTGAATATACGTTACAAACTAAGTTTTATATAAAACACGGTTTGGATTTGTTTCGAACATTTGATCTGTACACCTGCAATGGACTGATGGTCTGTCCAAGGTTTTTCCTGCCTTCCACCCAGTGAGTGCTGGGGTGAGCTTCAGCTCCCCCTGACAGGATAATTTGCTTAGATGTTTGAATGAGTTTTGATCAGTACATAATGTTATTTCTTCCGTAATATTTTAGAATATAGAAAACAGTTTAAACACTGAAAGCCCTCCTGTAGTTAGGTGTGTCCAAATGTTTGATTCTGACTGTGTATTGTGCTGTATTTTCTGTATGATTCTGATTCTGAATTTCATATATTTGTGTTGTATGTTTGTTTTGTCTGTGCTATAATAGTTGTGTGAGATGTTGGAGCTTTTGCTTTCCTTGCTTCACACGAGTGCAGCGCGGGACCAGCTGTTCCTCCTGCTGTTTGAGCCTGGAGCGGCGGACTCCTGCTATGCCCTGCTGCTCAACCACAAACACACTGACCGCCTCCGAGAGCTTGTCTTTAAGGTCAAATACCTTCTGAGTAACTCCCAGCGATTCTGCAGATGACTATATGTTATATTATATTTCAGAATAAGTGAAGCTAAGAAATTACATTTATTCATTGTATTTTTAAATGCTGTCAGTTTTGCTTGGTTTTATTTAATCTGACTATAATCCAGGAGTTTCTTTACTGATTTATGATTCCTTACTGTGCTTTTATTATATAGCTGACTTTGTCAACTCTGCCATCACAAATCACACGTCTCAACTCCACCAAAAGCAGACAAGTCCAAATGTTGTGTTGTATCTGTGACTGAGCAGTTCTCTTCTGTTCTTACTGGTCCGTTTGGCTTGGTATTTCTTTTACAGTTTTACATAGCGAAACCAACTGACTACTTTAGGATGGTGCATATTGGAGAGTATTGTCGTGTTTTAGATAAATTAGTATGAAGAATGTTCAGTAGAGTAAACTGGGCTTAACATATGACCTTTTGAGATCATGCATTGCTCTTCCATGCACTTGCGTCAGGTCTGTTTGCCATGCAGGGGCGCTTTGTAATTCTACAGTTACAGACTGTTGTCCATCTGTTTCTCTGTATACTTCATTAATGCCCTTTTACCCTGTTCCACAAAGGTCAGGACCATCACAGAGAAGGTATTTGTTAGGATCATTCTAAGTAACTGCACACACTGACGTGGTGGTGGTGTGTAGTGCTGGAATTGGCAGCGGCATGGATTAGACACAGCAGTGCTACCTGGAGTTTTAAACATCTTAGTGTCACTGCTGGACTGGGAGTAGTCCACCAACCAAAACTATCCAGCCGGCAACAGCGTCTAGAAGGACTAGAGGATGACTGCAACAGATAATTTCTGACTGTACGTCTACACAGCTACAAAGGTAGCTCTAACAGAGTGGACGGTGAGTGGACACAATGTTTATAGACTCCAGCAGCCCTGCTGTGTCTGATCCACTCAGACCAGCACAACGCACACTAACATACCACCATCACGTCAGTGTGAGTGTCAGTGTCACTGCAGTGCTGTGTATAATCCACCACCCAAAAAAATCCTGCAGGGGTCCTAACCGTTGAAGAACAAGGTGAATAGGGATTAATATGCAGAGAAACAGATTAACTGTGTGCCTGGTCTGTAATTGTAAAGCTACAAAGTGCACATAAGGATAATATGGGCAATGAGTGTAGATATAATGAGGTGTCTTTAATGAAGAATCGGTTGGTGTGTGTGTGTGTGTGTGTGTGTGTGTGTGTGTGTGTCTGTCTGTCTGTCTGTGTGTTAGTGTGTGAGAGTATCAGCCTTGGCATTGATGGATAAAGGCATGAAAAAGGCCCTGATTTTTATTCATTGGCCCTGCGCTGAATTGTGCCGTTATTGATTGATTGATTGTGTGTGTATGCAGGTATTTGAGCGGATGCTGAAATGTGATCGTGTATATGAGAAGAGTAAGCAGCGATTGAGGCTGAGGGAGGTGGGATACTCTGGCCTTACGCTCCTCTTCTCCGACCTCCAGGTCACCCCCAGCCTTGTGAAGTGCCTCATCAACCAAGTGCTGCACACAGGTCAGTATGAATCTGCATTTGCAGTTGCTGAGCAAACAGTGTGTTTGAGCCAGAAGACTAGAATAGACAAGAATATTGAGCACAAGAGCAAGTCTGGGGCTACTGGCATACTGCTTTGTGCTCAACAATCAATAGCAGCAACACTTAAAATAATTAGGTCGTCTTCTTAATTTAATGGGCCTGACCTGACCCTATGACCCACAGACACTGCAGTGAACTATAAAGATCTGATGGCTCTGGTGCAGCTGACACATCGGGCCGGGCCCAGCGTCCGCCTACTCGTCTGTAAGAGGGTAAGAGAGTCAGACATTTCTACTGTCGGTATTGTGCTTGCTGTATCTTTGCATAGAGGCACATGCACAAATACAGACAGACATACTCACTCACTCCCAGTCACAGAGAACTGCAGCAAAACTTGCATTTAAAGGTGCATATGCTTTTTTTGCATGCTCTTCAGATTATTATATTATATTAAATTATTATATTTTATTATTATATTATATTGTATTATATTATATTATATTATATTAAACATATGGCTTCCTCACAACATGTCATGAAAAATCCTTGTGCTGTTAATGGAATAGTCTGCAATGCTGCTTGCATGGTCCATCAAGTGTACTGATGAAGTAAGAACCTGGTTTGTTTAAACTGAGGGACTGACAGACTTTTTTCTTAACTTGAACAAAGGCTGATCAGATAGTTAACAGGCTAAACTCCTCCATTAAAATCACAGGCTTTGAATTAAAGTACACAATATATGATTTCCTGTTAAACGCATGTATAAAAAGTTAAGACAGTATGTCACTTGCAGTTCTTTCATGTTTAAATGCACATTGATCTGCTTTAAGCAGGATTTAACTCAGACTTCAGCCTCAAATGGCTGAAATAATATTTATCAGTTGGTTGATGCAGGAGCCAGTATTTTAGGATATGCAGGATATACTCAGGAAAGTATACTGTGGCATAATTAACTGCCATGTTTTTTTTTCTGTAGAGGAACTTGATCCATCTTTCTCATACTGTATAAGTATAATAGACATGTGTGTGTTTGTGTGTGTGTGTGCACGTGTGCTTGCAGTTATACTCTCTGCTCCAGTCTCAGTCAGATGCTGCGCTGCAAATTTCTCGTCAGCTATGTTGGCAAGACACCCTCATGCGTCTGTTGGTCCGGACCCCCGGGGGCGAGGGCAGTACTAGTTCGGGCCGGGCTGACTCTGCCAGTCTGGGTAGTCTGGAGCTCGGCCGCAGCAGTGGGGGAAACAGGCTGGAGCCTCCCCTTGACCGGAAGATGCTATCAAGCAGCGTGGGGAAGCTGAATGACGAGAAAGACAGTGTTTCAGACAGCAGGTCAATAGACAGCCTGGACAACGGAGACATGCTGTCCCTCACTGAGACACCAGGGGACGCTCCCTTTAATTATTATGTAAATAGAACCCCCAAGGCTGGGAAAGCTGGCGGCTTGAGTTTGGACCTGTCCCAGGTGCACCTGTTCGATCAGGGGGACAGCGGGAGTCAGACCCCTGGGAGCATGCCCAGTACACCTTCACCACTGGAGAACTCCAAGCCTTTTCCTGGAATTACAGTCGAGCGAGAAACAACTTCCTCTCTGCCAGATGACAGCTTCCTGTTCAGTGATAACGTCTCTCTGGGAGAGTCTTTCAACAGCGCTGAGGTAAGACATTAATTGTGTAAATGTGCGCTTTTTTATATTTCAAACATGCAGTGGTGTAACAGGTAATCCTGGGGGCCCTATTTTTGTGCCATTAATTTGAGACACAGTCACAAAGCGAGCCAGGGTCATTGGAATACAATGGTAAAAATATTAAATGGTACAACAGTGCAAAAATTGAATTGCATGCATAATAGCAAAGAACAGGCACAATCTTGCAACTCTTTCAAGTGAAAGCACAGAACTGGCACAGTGTTTCTATAGCATTCACATCAATCACACTTAATAATCCAGAGCAGTAGCTTTTTCATTTTAGATTAGTAGAATTTACCAAACTTTTTCAGTCATTTTCACATTCGTCCCCAAAATACAGTTTCCATTTTTTGTGTCAACTTTCACTTAATAAATGACCTCACCTTTCACACCTCTCAGGGTGTTGTGCTTTCACTTAAGAGTCAGGATTTAATCTAAGCAACTGAGGATCTGAAACTAAAGATAATGTACTCTCACAAAGCAAAAGAAGACTACAAATGTAACACAAGCAGAAGTTCTCTTTGTCTGAAATGTCATTAGGAGGTGGAAGTTGTTAATCAAGACTGAAACTCATAGATAGATAGATAGATAGATAGATAGATAGATAGATCACTTTATTAATCCCAGAGGGAAAGTGACGTATTGCAGCAGCCGAAAAGTACAGTAAAGAACAATAGTGCAATAATAGAATATGTACATAAATACTAGAAGAAAAAGAAGTAGTCTGATAATAATAATAAGCACCACTATGAGTGGGATGGAAGTAAAACTGTTATGAAAGTCTAATGGGTATGCAATGAAAATATAGTGACTATGTAAGTATAATGCTTTGAAAGTATGATTACCATGAAGAGTGTATGTACAATAATAAAAGCATAAAGCATAAATATTATGCAGGAGAACAGTGCAGCTGTGTGTTTCCTCATTCACGAGTCATCTAAAACCATCCAATCAGAAAGCCAGATGACAGTAACGGGTAGTTATACACTGTCAACAACAGTACAGAAGGTATTGTAAATGAATGTGCAAACTTATAGGCATAGACAAAGTGGCAGTGCACAGTGATATGAGTATGGAAAAGTGTAATGTGTAATGTCCAGCTGGTGCTCAGTTAGCCTGAACTGTTAAGAAGCATTTCATGAAAAGAACCCCCTGTCAACTGTGTGGCAGCCAGTTGCACAGGAAAGTTTGTTGGGATAATGGGAAGAAAGATTTCTGCTACACAACACCAAATCCTGGAGGCTAATGGGACACAGTTGGAGAAGAAACTAAAGTTGATGAGAGTTTGGGTATTACAACAGGCAGTGATTCTTTACCAAGTCAACTTCTAGACATGAAAGATGGTGGTTTTCCCTGTTCCCAAACTTACATGTCAAGAACATCAGGCATAGTAAGGCTGTAAACTGTCTATGCGAAAGTCAAGTAAGGCTCTCGTGTTACATGAAATTGTATATTTTTTTATCTAGTTAAGTATTGAACTAGCAAACTCCATGCTGCTTGTTTGTGCTGTTGTGCCTGAATGGTTAAATTCCTTCCTTCTTTCGCATAGAAGTCACACAGCACCACCTAGTGTATTAAAATAGCAACTGGTCCTAGTCATAGCCATTGTTGCTAATACTATTTTTTGGAACCAAATCACATGCAGTTTGATCAAAACTGCCCAATGTTGATGTCAGTGGAATGTTTGGCCCATGGGTTTTCATACATATATTATTTTTAAATGGGTTACACTGAAAAATAAGTTGAATTCCTCTTTAAATTTTATTCAGTTGCTTTGTGTAGCTCATAAAGAGAGAAACTGAGACTGTGCAGTTGTCATTTGAAAGTGCTTGTGCATGTTCCTGCAGCGTGCGGAAGAGGAGCTGTGGCGGATACTGTTGGAGATTATGCTGTGTGTGATGTGGAGAGGTGTCGGGGGTTCGGATGATACTGCCTGGCTGGAGAGAGGGCAAGTGTTTTCTGCCCTGACCAAACTAGGCACTGTCAATGAACTACTGCTACCTGTTGACCACATCAAACTCAGGTATGACAGAAAGAGGGAACTAAACTAAAACGTAGTGTCAATTCTCCGAACAACCTACTGTTCCTTATGGACAATAGCAAAATTGTCACATGGTTGCAGGATACTTTTTTCCAGTTTTCTAGGTAACAGTATGTGTTAGACGGTCAGAAGACACTTTAGCAAGTTCAGAAGACAGAAGACACATTAGCAAGTTGAGATTGCTTAACAGCTTTGCATGGTTTGTGGCAAGTGTGTGACCATTTATGTGCCACTTTAGACAGTTTGTGGCAAGTGTGTACAAAGCAAAATTATTAATGGAAGCGGTCTGCATCTTCTGTAGTGTGATAAGCAAAGTGCTAGTCCACAAAATGCTCTGATTTCACATATGAATGTTGTTATATTCTCTGTAATAATCGCACATTTTTCTTTCCAGGCCTAATTCTCTGTCTCTCTTTCTCTCTTTCTCTCTTCATCAGTCTTTTGGAGCGGATGTTGGAGTGGGCTGTAAATGATAACCGAGAGTCCACAGCGGTCACTCTGCCCCAGCACACAGAGAATGCAGTGCGTTTGCTGCATGTGGTGCAGGATTTCCTGCAGGCTGAGGGTTTGGTAAACCCAGCATTGTGGACGGAGAAGGTTCTGGAAGAGACGGTCACTCTGATGGATGGCCTGATGGTGTGGTACACAGCCGGGTCACAGTGGCTGCAGCTCTCTCAGGTCGGACTCAGGCTGCTGCTTGGGTTCATGGCACAGCCAGACCCTCAGGTCAGTTAGACCTGCTCAGCCCTCACTCCATTACAGAATAGAGTTAGGACTGGCCAGTTTAGATAGAATGCAGTATTGAAATGTGAGAAGGAATATGCTATATGCTGTTGTTGCTTAAGACCTATCACTACCTTTGCATGTTTGTGTGTTTCATTCTCCCCTCTCCAGGTGTGTGCTATGGCAACGGCTAAGCTGAATGGAATTCTGCAGACAAAGAGCGTGGACTCTCAGGATGAAGCTTGTTTCCTGCTAGGCCGCGTGGAGGGCATCCTCAGGCGCTCCATTAGCGAACAGAAAGAAGAAACATACTCTTTCCTTGTTCCTCTACTGCGGACGCTTCTATCCAAAGTGCATAAACTCCTCTACATGGAGCTTCACTTGCCCTCACTGCCTGACACTAACGGCAGCCCATCTTTCTTTGAGGATTTTCAGCTGTACTGCAACTCCCCCGAGTGGAGAGTCTACCTAGATAAATATGTGAGTGTCTATGGTGGCAAGTTTATTCAAATCGTACAGCATTTGTTTTAAACCGACCATTCCAGTGCTGTAATGTCTTTTTCTTTTTTTTCTTTTTAGTATTGGTGTTTCTCAGATTGTTATAGTTTAAACAACTTCTTCTGTGGGTTTGCATTGAACATATGTTGTTACAACATATTACGATTTTAAAATCACAATCCAATTAGTAAGCACAAGCTCACTAGGCCAGGACAATATCTAACCTCCCCAACCCAAACCAATACATGTAGTCTGCTATTTCTGGTTTAGTTATTGAATTTTTATATGCACTTTTGATCATAAATATTAACCCAGCATTTATTGAAAACTACACTCCTGAGCAAAAATAAGTGCAATGGTTTTTACGGATTGTTTTAGCCATAGTTCAGATTTAAGCCACATAGAGAATAGTTTGATTAAATTAAATACATTAAACTTGGCAGTTTACCTACAACACTACACTTTTTAAAGAAGTTAAAGAGAAAAGCTTCCTATACTACCTTACATTATCTGTGTGATGATTTGTTATTAAGACCATTTAAAGCTCTTTTGTTGTTGGTGTTTTGCCATTTTGGGCTTGGCCTGTTTTTTGCGCAGGTGTACTTCACCTGGTAGTTTACCAGATGTTACTGCAAGCATATTCGCTCATGAGCTCCTTCTGGTGTAGAGTCAGGGTGACTACAGAAAATTCCTGTAGTTAAAGGACTAAAAGGCCCACGGCTAGAGCTAACCTAGTTGCTCTAAGGTAATACACAGTCGCTTTAGTCTGGTTGTGTAACTGAAGTTTCAGAGCCCGTCAACATTTTTTGTTCCATGCACTTAAACATAACATTACAGGTAGAAGGAGAAGAGCTGTAAGATAAAACAGTGATTCTTGCCTTTTAAGCATCATCATCAGGTTACTTGTCAGTCTTCGACAATATCCAATATAATGCCTATGCCTATAATAACTAATGCCAGGCCTAAGGCTCACCAACATTGCTGTAAGAAATTCAAACCCAGGCTCTTTGCAGTACATGTTGGAAGACTTTCTCCACACAGTCTACCAAGTTTCTATTGTGCAAAAAATGTATATTATTGTAATTCATTTCTGAGATCATTTGGTGACCAGATTTCGAATTCTTACACAAGTGTTGTAATTAGTGTATGTAAAGTGGTAAATGCTTGAGTGCTCCCCCTGTGTCTTGGGTTTGTGATGGCAGCTGCTGTTTTTTTTCCCCCACAGATAATCCCATATATGAAGCAGTATGAGATAGAAACGTTCAGCCAGGGCCATGAAAACATGGCTTTATACTGGAAGGACTGCTATGAAGCCTTCATGATTAGCCTGCATCGCAGAGAGAGGGAGAGGGGAGAAAGCAAGATCCGCTTTCAGGTAACACAGACACAAACTATACAGGCACGTCACTATATTTGTGGAGATCCTAACCATCTGAATGAGTTTTTTTGTAATTCAATTTTAAACATAAAAAGGCCAAACATTTACTTTTCCTTAACCTCATATGAACATATTTTTAACCTTGTAACTTTAGTTGTGAGTATAGCTGTAATCTCTATCATAAGTCTATTTACCAAAAACCAAAAATGAAAATCTGCTTTGTGTCCTTCAGTCTCAACACTTAGAGGTCTAGTAATTAATGCTGTTTTGCTGTACATTCCAGTGATATGACAATTATTTTACTGTAATTACACAGTTATATTTCAATGGGAAATCGTTTATCTAAAAATGTTAACATTTCTTCTGGAGTTCCACAGGGTTCAGTTCTGAGGCTGTTGCTTGTGTCTCTGTACATGTTACCTCTAAGTCATGTCATTAGCAAGACATGATTGATATCACTGTTTTTTTAGTTGTGCTGATGACTCATAGTTATACGTGTTCAGTTCTTCAGACTCTGTTCAAAGGATTACCAGTTGTGTGTCATAGATTTCGAAACTCTGAAGGAAGGAAGAAACTGTGAACACCTTCAATTCCACCTTTTATTAGACAGTTTACATTTGAAAATGAAAATCTCTTTAATTGAATGTTTATTTGAAATACCTCTTTTTGGCATGTTTTAAATTTTAAAAATCCTGTTCCACCTACAAACATAAAAATCGAATCTGCAAAGAATTTTTCTGTTTGTTTTATTAAGCTATGACTGAAACAATTCATGTAGAACACTTGCACAACAGGAGCAGTTTGTGGAGCCGTTTTCTCGCCGTGGCCGGCAGGAGAATCTGCGGTATAACAGCATGCTGAAACAGATCCACACTCAGAACAGTGCCTTCCTCAGGCAGTGGAAGGCAGCACGCAGGGGTCTCATGTGTGAGAGAGGACCATGGGTTGACAAGTGAGTGTTTACTCTGGAGTTTTGTGTGATTGGTGTGGCAGCAGATGTTTTAAAGCAAATCTTTTTTATCGCCAGTGAGCACTGGGACAGGCCCCAGCACCCTCCGCAACCCAGAACGATAAGTGGCTTAGAAGATGAATGAGTGAATGAATGAGTTGATATTGATTTGTTTATAGCAAATAAAAGATCAGTTCTTTACACTGCAGAAAAAGGAAAAAATCACTATAAGATTTAAAAAGCGAGTAACTTGCTTGTTTTATTTGAGGTGCAAAAGCAGGGTACCATTCATTAACACCCTCCAGAAACTGGATTTTATGTGCACTTCAGACTGCTTGTGTTTTGGCTCACCAATTTCATTCATTCATGCATGCTTTTGTTCAGTAAAGGCACTGACAATAGTAATTTTTTACCTAAAAAGGCAATTAATAAATAATAGGGAAATATATAATGATAAAAGTACATGGTGTGTGTTTGTGTCTGTATTTAGGCAGCGGAAGGAGATGTACTGGAAGTTGTCCAGTGCAGAGAATTACTCTCGTATGCGCCTAAAGCTGGTGAGGAATTATAACTTCGACCTTCACAGAGAAGCCAGCGCTCTGCGAGATAACCTTGGTAAAATTGTGCATACACTTGTTCATTTACTTCACATCAACAGGTAGCTGTATAAAAAACAGTTTAAATAAGTTGGGACAGTTTGAAAAATGTGAATAAAAGCAGATTTAAGTAATTTGCAAATCCTTTTTCACCTCTGTTTCATTGAGAACACTACAATGATAAAATGGTTAGTGTATTGAACATGTTCAATTAATTACTATTTGTAAATTTTATACTTCTCACACAAAAGTGGGGGCAGGTGTATGTTTTAACCGTGTTACTTCACCTTTCCTTTTAACAGCGTTCAGTAATCACTTCAGAGCTGAGGACAATAGTTAGACAAGTTTAGTTTTTTACTTGACACTTTAGCTTCTCAGTAGTCCAGGATCTCAGTTATGATATATTTCACTTCATAGTGTGCTATATATTTTCTGTGGGACACAGATCTGGACTGCAACACAGTTATGGACTCTTCATGTCATGTGTCATGCGCAGAATGACATCATATGTTTTTCCAAAATGTGTACATACCACTCAGGATTAACAGTACCTTCAAAGATGCCAATTACCCATTACATTGGCACTAATACAGCCCCTTACCATGACACACACAGCCCCTTACCATGACACACACAGCCCCTTACCATGACACGCTCATCCCCTTACCATGACACACTCATCCCCTTACTATGACACACACAGTCCCTTTCCATGACACACACAGTCCCTTACCATGACAGACACAGTCCCTTACCATGACAGACACAGTCCCTTACCATGACAGACATATCCCCTTACCATGACCCACACAGCCCCTTACCATGACACACACAGCCCCTTACCATGACACACACAGCCCCGTACCATGACACACACTGGCTTTGGAACTTTGTCTTGGTAACATTCAGGATGGTCCTTTTGCTGTTTTGCCAACAGAACACTACATCTATTATTTCTACCTTTATTTTGACTTATTTAAAAGGTGGAATTGTCAGACGACACCACACATTTCCACTTTGATTTTGTCCATCTCAAATAAGCACCAGCCTAGGAGCAGCATAGTCTTGCCAGTTAGGGTTGTGCCCAAGGGCATAGCTTATAATACCCTGTCAGTTCTGGGATTTAAGCCCACAATTTCCTGGTTGCTAGCTCCCCTCTCCTGCCACTTGTCTACTTGCCACCCCATGTCAGTACCACTCCTGTGCTGAGAATGATCCTGAGAAGGTAGAAGGTTGGGGATAATATTTGTGCTACGAAGTGAAAAATAGTGACTCAAAAAAAGATTACATCCATAAAGTTAAACGTCAAAACGAGAGAGAGAACGGACCATTCCAAGACAGTCTTTTGCGTTTTGGAAAAGTAATCGTTCTAAGGGCAGCTGGTGTGCTTCAGATCATTGTCATTTAAGAAATGTCTTTTAAAACTTCTGCAGATTTGCGTTAATGATCCCTTCAATAAGCACAAGCTCACTGGCTCCATTATAAAACTAACAGCCCCACACTTTGGCCCCACACCTTGTTACAGTACTCTTAGGGCAGTCTGGTTGGAGCTCCTCTCCCGACAAATTCTTCTCCACACAATTAGTCCATTGTCAGTCTTCGATGCTTTTCCCTGAAACGAATCTCATTTTGTGAAGTAACTGAAGGAAGATGGTTAAACAGTCAGTTGTGTATGGTAGGTATTTCTGATTTTAAAAAAAGTGTGTCTAGAAGGCAGGTGTATCTAATAAACAGGCAGCTCAGTGTATATGTAATGTGAAGTAGTCAGCAATGAGATATTTAAAACAGGTTTTTATGTGCAGGTGTGCCGCAGCAGCAGGTAAATGCTGAATCTCTGCTTTTGGAGGCGGTGAAGCAGGTAAAAGTCAGTGATCTGGAGGAGGAAATACTGGATCTACCAGAAGAGGAACAAAGTGGGAACACACAGTGAGTAACACACACAGACACACACCTGACCTGGGAGTTTCTAAATGTCCACTTTCCACATCCTATTGCAGTGACTTATGACTGACTAGCGCTCTCTCTCTCTCTCTCTCTCTCTCTCTCTCTAACTCAGGGCGGATGATGAGGACGCGAGTCAGAAAGAGAAGCTGGTGATGTCGGAGGATTGTGAACTGGTCACTGTGGTGGACGTTTACCCTGGCCGGCTGGACATCACCACACACCACATCTACTTTTATGACAGCAGCACAGAGAAAGAAGAGGGTGAGGGGATGTGTAATAAGAATTATTAAAGAATTATTATTACAGGTTTTTTATTGTTGTATTTAATGGCATATTGTGTACACCAAATGCAGCATGCAGCAATGATTCATAAAAGATTTAGTAAATCTCTGAAACATTGTGAAATTGTGTAAAAGATTCAAGGATAATATCAACAAATAAACATTGACTAAGTTTAAAAATGGAGGACAGCTGAGGAACGCCTGTATAAAAATAACAGATAAAAGACAAATATAACACACCACCATAAAGCAGAGTTAAAGTATAAGCAACTAAATAGCTGAGGCACCCAGGAAATGTGTTAAATGAGCTTTTAAAAGAGGGGAGAGTGGAAGCAGGTCTGGTGTCATCAGGACTGTTTTTTCCAGGCGTGGGGCAGGACTTTAAGTGGCCGCTTTCTCAGATCAGAGAGATTCACCTGCGCAGATACAACCTGCGGCGCTCTGCACTGGAGATATTCCTTATAGACCAAACAAACTATTTCCTCAACTTCAAGAAGGAGGTCAGCATATTCTTTTGCACACTCTCTTTCTCTTTTATTTATTTCTGTTTTTTCTCCCTTTATTTATCTATTTATTTATTTATTTATTTATCTCTCTTCTGTTTACAGTACTTATTTAATTTCCCCTATTTCTTTTGTCTTTCTGTCAATCTCTTCTTTTTTCTCTCCCTGTTCTCCTCTGTTCTCTTGTACTCTCTCTTTCTAGCCTAGCTAATAAACAGTAGCATTTGTTATTGAAATTGAACATTTCTTTGATTGACATTTGTATGGCTAGTATGCCATTCCGCTCTTCAATTCAGTACAAGAAACAAAAGTCTTGAATTTTTGGAACAGTTGTTACATCTGTACACTTGTCCTTTCTCTCTTTCATTTTGCCCTCTGTTTGATTGACAGGCACGTAATAAAGTGTACAGTCGGATGCTGGTGCTTTGCTCTCTCTCTCTCCACGGCACTCGCTCACCCCAGGAGCTGCTCAAGGCCTCTGGACTCACACAGGTCAGAGATCGGTCAGCAGAACAAAACTGAAACGAACCACTTTTATTAAGTAGACTTCTCAAACTCCACTCATGACGGGGGACACAGCGCTACACAGATTACCTGATTAACAGTCTTACCACCAGCAGCACGCTTGATTCATCTCTAATGGCCTGGCTTGTTCAGTTGTGTCAAAGCAGGAGGAATATTAATTATTGTTGTTTGACTGTAAACTTTACTTGCATAATTACTTCAATTAGAATTAGATAGTCACATAATTAGTTATATATTGAATTAATATTACACTGACAGACTCAAAGTGTGTATTTCTGATTTTCTTCCTAATAGTTTTGATGTAAAAGAGTGTTTTTTTATTTTCATACAGTACCATAATTCTCTAAGACAAGTGATTGCAGAGTTTTTAGGCTGAATTAACTTTTTCTTTGGTTTCAGAAATGGGTGAACAGGGAGATCTCAAACTTCGACTACCTGATGCAGCTGAACACCATCGCAGGGAGAACATACAACGACCTGGCACAGTATCCTGTGGTAAAACTGGACACATTTAAACTGCTGTCATTCTGGAGTCCCTGATTTTACTCTCTCCAGATTAAATGTTGGCCTCTTTTTCTCATCCCTGCAGTTTCCTTGGATACTGTCGGATTATACCTCAGAAGAGCTGGACCTGTCTGACCCGAGGGTGTTTCGGGATCTCTCCAAACCTGTTGCTGTCCTGAATGAAAAGAACGCCAAGGCTGTGAGAGAAAAGTGAGTTCCCTTTGCTTTCTCTTTCGGTTGAGTTCAGTGCAGTTTGGTGTATTCACATATTAGTTCACTTGCATGCCTAATAATAGCTCATGCCAAAACTGTGTTCACTATGTAAAGCTAAAAAGAGCTGTTAGAAAACACAGAGCATCTGTTTCTCTCTGTAGGTATGAAAGTTTTGAAGACCCTACAGGCACTATAGATCGTTTCCACTATGGCACGCATTACTCTAACGCTGCAGGAGTGATGCATTACCTCATCAGAGTAGAGCCCTTCACCTCGCTGCACATACAGCTTCAGAGTGGCAGGTAAAATAATCCTACTCTCTTTTCCCCCCTATGTCTTTACTCGGTACCCCCATTTCTCCATGCGCTGGAGGTTAGGGAACCAGCCTTGTGACCGGAGGGTTGCTGGTTCGATTCCCTGAACCGACAGTAACGACTGAGGTGCCCTTGAGCAAAGCACCTAACCCCCAACTGCTCCCTGGCCGCTGTGGATAGGGCTGCCCACCGGTCCGGGCAAGTGTGCTCAGTGCCCCCCAGTGTGTGTGTTCACTAGTGTGTGTTTATGTGGGTGTTTCACTTCATGGATGGGTTAAATGTGGAAGACAAATTCCTCTGTGTGTAAAAAGCACAAATGGCACAAAATGGCTGAAAAACTCTCTACTCAGAGAATGATTGGTCTCACTGAAATTTCTCCCCTTAATGCCTTTTTCTTTGTTCAACTCTCTGCATTTCTCTCTTTCTCTTTCTTTCTACATTTAGTCATTGGTTTTCACTGGTTTGAACTCGTTGAACGTTTAGGCTTGGTTCATTTCTTTCTTCATAATTCTCATGGTTAATGTAATTTAATCTTGAGTGTGGGTTACGCTTTTGTGTCTTGGATCCCCTCAATGTTTCCCCATGTTCTTAGGGAGGTGTTCCCTCAGCTTGCTTATTTTGGTCCAGATGTCTAAAGAGCTGCTTTGTGGCTTTGATCAGAATTAAATGAAACTGAATTCTCTCTTCTAGGTTTGACTGTGCAGACAGACAATTCCACTCCATTCCTGCCACCTGGCAAACCCTAATGGATAACCCCAATGATGTTAAAGAGCTAATACCGGAATTCTTCTACTTCCCAGAGTTTCTTGAGAATCAGAATGGTGAGCAAGACATGGTTCTTGAACAGGAGAAGTTAGTATAGCATGAAAGAACATTAACATTACAGTTATGTTCCACAAAAGCATAGAGACTCTGATGGCATTGACACAAAAGCCTGGGCACATGGACATTAACCTGATGTTTGAAAATAGCATTGATCATTTAAGTAGATGTACTTAATTTCAGCCTTCTGTCATTATACCAGTGCAGTACAATCGTTGGATATTAATGAAAACTTTGTCAGGACTTTTTTATAGATAACAGTATGTCATAGAGTGTCAGGAGCTAGATAAGCATGTCTGTTAGAGAGTTCTCATAAACTTGTTTAAGAGGCAAGATGACTATGTTTGGGTTCTCTTTGTGAGCTCAGTTTTTAAATTCTTTTCTTTCATTTGTTCCCCACCCTGACTCTTCTTACTGGGTAGGCTTTGACCTTGGTCGCCTGCAGATATCTAAAGAGCATGTGAATGGTGTGGTTTTGCCTAAATGGGCCAAATCTCCAGAGGATTTCATTTACAAGCATCGCAAAGCACTGGTGAGGCCATTTCTTACCCCATCTTTTCATTTCTTACCCTACTGACCTGAATCCAATTCCACTGTCCCAGTATTCTTCAGACACTCTTATTCTGTTCTTGTTCCTTTGTATCAGATGACCTAAAATGCTGAAGGGCATAGAATGTAATGAAAGGATGAACCTGTCTGTTGAGAGATTAAATATTTGTGCTTTTTTGCTAAGAAAAACTGTTTCTCTTTATTATGCTTTTCACAAAGAAATGTAGAGCATGCAACTTCAGAGAATCTGAAGTCTTCTTGCAAGCAGTGATCTAAAATGAACAGTGTGTGTAAGGAGACAGGAGAGAAAAGCAGTGCCCACGGTCTCTTCACAATCAAACTAATTTGGTTTGAACGTGAGCGCTCAGTGATAAAAGTTTTCTTGTTTTATTACAATTGACTAGCATCTTTGCCACATAACATCTTTACTGTTAATTCACTGAAGTAATAACAACAAAAACATATTGTTTTACCGCTATAGCAGTCCTTTTCTGCAAATATTACAACAAAATAACAACAGAATCTACTTAAGCAGAACTTCACCATCACTGCAAGCATTTTATGTGTATGTTAAACTTAAATAAACAGCTAAACAGCAAATAAAGTTTGTGCAGTAAAATTAGCAGAGAAAAAAAACCAGTATATTTCTGTTTCTCTGTGGAGGAATTGTTTACTTTTTTTACCTTGAAAATCAGTAAAAACATGTAACATATGTTCTATGCATGCAGCTGTACTAAAGAAGTAAGCTTTCTCTAATGCCTCAGCCCATTCCACATTCCCCAAGCTGAAGCTAATATCTTCCACATAGGTTTAATATTGTTCAAGGAATCTGTCCAAAAGGACTTTTAGAAGAGCTTATGAAGGAGCCTGGAACGCTGAACAAGCAACATACTGCTGAAACTTTATGAAAGGATGCCTTAAATATGACAGGCTGTCATTACATTTATAGGAGGATGTTTTGTGGAATTTGTAGAATTTAAGGAAACAAAATCAGAATGTTTTTGTTCAGGTGTTTACAATTGTTGCATACATTTTGTGAAAGTTAATAAATGTTTTATTGTCCTTTATCTCTTGAACATTAAATCCAAATTGTTGGTCTGTAATGTAGGTCAGTAACGTGTGTGTGTGTGTGTGTGTTGGCATGCATGTACGTGCGCGCGCGTGTGTGTGTGTGTGTGTGTGTGTGTGTTTCAGGAATCTGAGTATGTTTCAGCGCATCTGCATGAGTGGGTTGATCTAATCTTTGGTTATAAGCAGAGAGGAACAGCTGCTGTAGAGGCCCTCAACGTTTTTTATTACTGCACATATGAAGGTAAGACAGCTAGCATGCAAATGCTATCGCTACACTGGATTGCTGCATGAGCTGTGTCACAGTTCTGAATAAGAAAGCTCAAATACAATATTAGTTATTTTGATACTCATTTTATTAGCCTGTGAATTACTGTTTATAATTAAACTACAGAGACAGAGATAAAGGTCTATATAGTACCTGCTAAAAATTGTTTCCACGGTAGTAATCATCAGTAGATCAATAGTATTAAAAAATAAATAATAATAATAATAAAAATGCAAGATTAGGCTGAATGAGAATGTACCCACAGAAATCCCCTAAAGGTACTTAGAACAAAATATCTTATGTTATATCTTATCTTATCTCTTATGTTCTAAGTACCTTTGGGGGATTTCTGTTGGTTCGTTCATCATGAATGCAAAGATGAAAAAAAAAAACTAAAAAAAAAACTGCCAAAGGACGGCTTTTTCATAAAGAATACATTGTTTGAATATGTGACAATCTTCAAAAGTCTGTTTTTAAGTCTAACCCAGAGTGTAAAACTGGAAGTAAACCCCTATAAGCTTGGTGCTAAGTGGATTCACAGCTTGAATGTACCTAAAAGAAAAATGTAAACAACAGAAAGCAGATTTCAACATTAAAATCAGATTAAAGTCTATTTGAAAAAAAATCATTATAGGCACACTAATAGGCCATTTTCAGTAAATGGAAGTACATGAATGCTAGGCGAAACAAATTCTGCTATTGCCTTAAAGACCATTTGTAAAGAAATGCACTTATTATTACTAGCATAGTAGGTGGATTATAAAAGTGTGTAGTTTTTGGGATGCAGCTTTAGTTGTGTTCTAAAGCTGTTATTGAGTCACCAGAGTGTTGGCACCAGAGTGTTACACCTATGCATCTCAGCACTCTGAGACCCCGCTCTGTTACCCTACATGGTCTGCCACTTAATGGCAGAGTTATTGTGGTTCCTAAATGCTTGCACTTTTTCAGGTTCCCCCCAAACTGGCTGTGGTATAAATCATAGTTACACTGTTCTTCTTTTATGACACTACTTGGTGATAAGACTCACTATGACCCTTTAGGATCTAACACACAAGGATCTTAAAAATCATGGGCAGTGGCTTCACAAGTGCAGCTGTAAATCCCTGAACGAAATAACATGGTGCATTGGTTGAGCCTTCTTACAGCACACATCTGTTACTGTTGTAGGTGCTGTAGATCTGGATGCTATCACAGATGAGAAAGAGAGGAAAGCTTTAGAGGGAATGATCAGCAACTTCGGCCAGACGCCCTGCCAGCTGCTGAAGGTTTGTAACTGGCCAAATAATGGAGCCTTTATATGCATATCTACATAGTAGCTTTCATTCATCAGTGCACAGTTGAATCTGATTGTAAAAAGAAGACACAGCTCATTCTCATATGCTGCATAATACAGCATTTAAATATGCGGTTTCACAATCTCATCATTGTACCTTCTTAGAAAAACAAAAGACGTTTTGTTTATTTCACATTTTATTCTCTTCAGTCATTGTAACTGCAGTAGGGCTGTGTACTTGGAAAAAACCTAGCAATGCAATACGTATGATGATATGGGCATTACAATTAGTGTATTGCCATATTTTGTGATGCAGTAAGCAAGGCGATATATTCTGATTTTCAGTATCTACTTTTAAGAAAACTGTCATAGTATAAACAAAAGCCTACAACATGTGTAGGTTATATGCTAGCAGCAGAGGTATGCTACTCGTTGACACAGGAGTGGAAGAGTGCAGTGGCTGATGATGGATCTCGACACTGCTATCTAGCAGTTAAGGGCTTAAACATGACGCAGAATGAACCATTGTCTACCACAGATCTGTGCATGTCAGATATTATTTAAAAGTCAGCACTGTGTTTTTGAGAATCAATACAATATCACAGAACATGATATTGCAATACTGAAGTATACTGATATTTTGTAACACCCCTAAACTATAATTACTCTAATATTATGTAGTATATAACACTATACATTTTGAGTATGAGGACAAGAGCACAAATTTCACCTACAAGCACATCCATTGGCTCAGGAGCTGCTTAATGCTGTCATTCTATCCGCTCCCTGCAATAAGATAATTGTGAATTAGGGTTGTTCTTTGTGTAAGTGATAAATGAAGTACTGGTAGGCTGGTGCTTGGTTTCATGCAATAAAGTTGAGTCATCATTTGTGCTCAAATCTCTGCTCGTTTCCATGTTTTATGAAAGTTTCACGAATCAGATGCAGAATAGCTCGCATGTCATCCAAGATGCACAAATTTGCACTCTTTGTCATGTAACATTAATGAATAAGGGCTTGTGTGTTCCTACAGAACGAAACTATGACACCAGAAACTATCACACCAGAAACTATCACACCGCTACAATTTATTCTTGGCTGTGTAATATGTCCAAGTTTGGGCTGTGGAGATTATAAACTGAACAAATATACAAACATAAATTTAATACTTCCAATTCCATTTTGAAGCAGGTTCATTTAAAAATCCAGGATTTTCCTAGAAATGTGTTGGGTTGCTACAGGCCAGATACTAGTATGGGAAGTATATTTCACAACATGTTTTTAAGGGGTCTCAGTAAAGACTTTTCCGTTAAATGTGTTATGTTTTTGTTTTTGTTGAGTTGAGTGAGTGTGGTTAATGTAGTTTATAGTTAACCCAGTTGCACTATGGGTATTTCAGATGTGAGTGTTTCTCCTGTGTTGTGTGTAGGAACCCCATCCTGTGCGTCTGTCTTTGGAGGAGCTGGAGAAAAGGAAGTCCCGTGTGGATTCATGTCCACTCAGCGTGTTTGAACACCTCACTGAGCTCAAGTCATTCTTTGTGGAGGTCATTTTTTTTCTGTATCATCCTCTGCATGTTGGACATGTATCATTACATACAATAAGCACTGCGGTTTTCTCTCTAATAAAAGATTAAACTGTGCTTTTAGGGTATCAGTGATAATTGTGCCCTGGTGAAGGCTGTAGTTCCCAAGAACCAGTCCCACTCCTTTATTTCTCAGGGCAGTCCGGACACCCTGGTGAGTCTGGGCTTCTTTAGCCATGCTTGTTCTCTTCGCAGTGATGAAACATAGTAGTAATAGTAATAATCTCACAATATCACATGAAATATATCATGGTATTACATTTGCATATGAAAGTGCGACAGCATTTAACGCTAGTGTAATGAGTAGGGTTTAGTACTGAGCATAAAATTTCATATTTCATTTCTTTTTACTGTATTAGCTTATTATGTAGCATCTTTTTGAAACATTTTTTACAACAAAACAAAACTACCTAAATGGGAACGAACATCTACCTCTCTCTATCAGGTAACAGTGAGTCAGAATTGTCTAATAGGAACTCACGGCTGGTTGCCCTACGACAAAACCATCTCCAACTACTTCACTTTCATCAAAGACCCCACAGTGGCCAGCCAGAAGTGAGTGGTTTTTGTTAGTGTTATTCATATACACAAACACACAAACATTTTTTCATGGAATTCACTGTGCAAATGCTTGTCCCATCTAGTGTAGTCTTGCTTATCAAGTTTTCCCAAAAACTTCCATCCACAGAAATAATAGACTAAAGTTTACTTGCATTGTGTTGGGTAACAGCTTTTCAGCAATTTTTTCATTCATGAGCAGTTATTCATCTAAATAACTAAACAAACCCCTTTCCCTTGTTTGATTCCCCTCCTCTTGCCACCACTATCATTTAAAGACTGATCAGCGTCACAGGCAATGCTTATTTTTATGGTGAAGAAAAAAAAAACATTTTCTGTGTGTTACAGTCTGTCAGAATTTTTTTTTTTGCCTGTGCTCTTCATAGAAAGAGAAACCAAAGCTAGAAAAAAGCCAAACATAAACAGAGCAGCTATTTTAGTTACTCATCAGTGCTTCTGCAAGCAACCCAACAACCTTTCTTAAAGGACTTACTGAATTGTGATGAACTATGTAGAAACAGGTAATAACTTTTTATTGTAGCTGTTTGTCTCAAATGTATTTTAAAATCCATTACAGGCCAAATAATCTGAGACAATTAACAGTTGTATATTGTGTAATATAGAACTTATTGTGTAACATTTTATTCACTGACTAATTATTGCAGTTCTAAAGTTTTGTACTGTGCTCTTCTCCATGTCTCTGTAGGACACAGCGTTTACTATCCGGGCCCTTCTCTCCCGGAGTGGAGGTCACTGCCAGGCTGTTTGTGGTTTCTCATGACGGAAAGCTGCTGTTTAGTGGAGGACACTGGGACAACAGCCTGAGAGTGACATCGCTGCTGAAGGGGAAAACTGTTGGACAACACATCCGTCACATGGGTAAATCAGCATACGCATACCCAAACACAAACCCGATATGTGTTTGCTAACAAAATCCCATGTTTTGTCTGTGTTTCATGCATGTTTCTCTCTCTGCAGATATAATAACCTGTCTGGCCACTGATTACTGTGGGATCCACCTTATCTCAGGCTCCCGAGATACTACCTGCATGGTGTGGCAGGTGCTGCAGCAGGTCAGTCTGTTGAGCCTTGCAAGTTTTCCTATTCATTTTCCAACCAGTGAGCTGTCTCCTTGTTTAAAATGTCTCTGGTACCATTGCCTGCCATTATTTAGCTAACAAATCTGGAACAGTCCTCTAAACCAGTTTAATCACTAAATACAATAAATACTCACTGTTGCTTTTAAATGTTTTTTTTTTTTTACACAAAAAGTCATGCCGAGGACAAGTTTGACTATTTTAGAGCAGCTTTGTGGCTGTAAAAGATGCTATATAAAGTAGTCATTTTTTAAGGTTACTTTGAAATAAAACTCTCATACATTTAATCTATAATTCTATCTACAAGTGTTCTTCCATTTATATTTGAAAGCCTTGATCATGTACCTAGAGTGGTAACTCTGGGTTTTAGAATCATTGGTTTTACAAAAAGAAAAGCAAAGTGTTGTTTCATGTCTTTGAAACTTGGAAGTAACCAAATGTGAAGGAAAACGTGCTTTACTTGATTTAAAAAGTTCTGTAATGCAGCTCAGTATACACTTACTGGCCACGTTGTTAGGTACACCTACCTTGTTTCTACACTCATTGTCCATTTTATCAGCTCTGCTTACCACAATTACAGACTGTCTCTCTGCATGCTTTGTTAGCCACCTTTTCACCTTGTGTTAGCTCCACAGAACCACTACAGAGTAAGGATTATTTGGGTGGTGGATCATTCTCAGCACTGGAGTGACACTGGCGTGGTCGTGATGTGTTACTGTGTATTGTGCTGGTGTAAGTGGATCAGACAAAGCAGTGCTGCTGGGGTTTAAAACACCTCAGTGTCACTGCTAGACTGAGAGTAGTCCACCAACCAAAACTGTCCAGCCAACAGCGTCCTGTGGTGAGCGTACTGCGACCACTCATTAAGGACTGTGCAGCAACAAATGAGCTATCGTCTCTAACTTTACATCTACAAGATGGACCAACAAGGAGACAATGAATGGAAAGTGTCTAAAAACCCCAGCAGTACTGCTGTGTCTCATCCACTCTTAACAGCCCAATGCAACACACCACCACCACGTCATTGCAGTGCTGAGAATGATCCACCACTCAAATAATGCCTGCATTAAAGTGGTCCTGTGGCGGTCCTGACCCTTGAAGAACAGGGTGAAAGGGGGTAACAAAGTATGCATAGAAACAGATGGACTACAGTCTGTTATTGTAGAACTACAAAGTGCACTTATATGATAAATGGAGCTGATAAAATGGATATTGAGTATAGATACAAGGTAGGTGTACCAAATAATGTGACCGGTGAGTGTACATTTTGTATCTACTGCTGATATAAATTAAATTGTGGACCTCAGTAAAGATATGAAATGTATATGTGTATAGGGTGGAACCCCAGTTGGACTGAGCTCTAAGCCACTACAGGTGCTGTATGGACACACAGATGAGGTGGTCAGTGTGTGTATCAGTACGGAGCTGGACATGGCTGTTTCAGGAGCACGGGTAAATTTTACATGCAGAAACACGCAATCTCAATGTTACTAATTGTGGAGTAAAAGGTCATCTGTAATTGCTGAACCTGAAGTTCCCTCAGTAATAGTAGCCCTGATTGGATCCACTTCCCTCTACTAATTAATATGGCCATACAGTGTGGTGTTATTAAGTCTTTCCTGGGCCCAATACTGGCATGAACATCTGGGCTTTTTAATTCAGGCTATCTGAAGAAACCCTGATACATTATCTAGAGTTAATCCGTGGTTAATCAGCCAAATTAATTCCAACAAAGTATGTTACACAGACACACCTATTCATGCACATACGTTATACAACTTAGACGGTGTCTCAGATATCTAATACTAATGTCTAATAATGCCTTAAAAATAATTTTGTGCTTATTTATTTGTGTGTGTGTGTGTGTGTGTGTGTGTGTGTGTGTGTGTGTGTGTGTGTGTGTGTTTGTGTAGGATGGTACCGTGATCATACACACTGTGCGCAGAGGTCAGTATATGCGTTCCCTGCGGCCACCCTGCGAGAGCACACTACCTGTGTCCATCACACACCTAGCTGTGTCCTGGGAGGGCCATGTGGTGGTGCACACCTGTGTGGAGGGAAAAGCCACGCTGAAGGTAACACTCACACACTCAACCTGATTAGAGTTGCAGGATTATAACTATGGTGATAATGTTGATGATGATTATGTTTTTGTTGTGTGTTTTACTTATTATTTTATTAATAAATTGTATTTATTCAAATTTATTTTAATAGCAATAAGGGTCTGTATGTGGATGCACACTTGAATTTCAATTTTCAGAAATTAGACATTCTCAGGTGAATTTTCACTCTTAGTCATATGTACAGAATAACGCAGTAACACAGTATAGCTCTAATAACACAGTAACTGTAATGATGAAATGCGTAAGACAAGACTCTCACTGGGGCGGTGCCACTCAGACATGCGTCTTATTCTACTTTTAGTTAGGGATCATAAATGTACCATCATCCTTTGCAGTTATATTTGTTAAATTGTATTCAGTCCACACTGTGGTGTAAAACTCTAGAACAGTGGAAACATGTTTTGTGGACTGTTAAATCACGCTTCTACGCAATCTGACGGATAAGGTTTGGTCTGGGTTTGGCAAATGCCAGGAGAACATTACTTTCCCGACTGCATTGTGCCAACTGAAATGTTTGGTGGAGGAAGAATACTGCAATAGGGTTGTTTTTCAGGGGTCAGCCTAGACCCCCTTAGTTCCAATGAAGGGACATCTCAATGCTTCAGCAAACAAAAGACATTTTGGACATTTGTATCTTTCTAACTTTGTAAGAACCCATTTGGGGAGGGCCCTTAACTATTCTAGCATGGCTGTGCCCTAGTGCACAAAGCAAGGTCCATATATATACATGTTACATAATACATATTAAGTACACTCCCAAATTAGGCATAATTAAGCAATGAAATGACAAATAAATACAGAACATAACATCTTCTTCCCTCCTGTTCACCTCTCCTCCTCCTCTCCCCTCCTCCTCCCTCATTTGTTTATATGTGTTAAGGATAAAAATGCACTGCATTTGTACTCTGTGAATGGGAAGCATCTGTGCAGTGAACCTCTGAAGGAACAGGTGACAGACCTGTGTGTGTCAGGAGAATACATCGTCATGGGCAGCGAACAGGGCTTCCTGTCCATCAGAGATTTATACAGGTAAAATGACATCCTCCCCTCTTCGCCTCTCCCATCCTCTTTTCCTTCTCTCTTCCTCATCTTCTCCTCCCTTGTACACCTCTTGACTTCATCTCTACACTCCACTACTCCTCAGTTCACCTTACTCCCCCTTCCTCTCCTCCTCCTACTATCCTGTTCAACTCTCCTCTCCTTTCATGCACTGGCATTCACCTTTGCTTTCCTTCTCCTCTCATATTCTTCACCTCATCTCCTGTTCTAGACTCCTCCCATCTTCTCCTCACCTGTCCTTTTGCTTTCCTTTCCTCTCTTCATGCTCTCCTGTTCTGGTCTCCTCTCCCTTTGCACTTACATAAACAACATCTCTTGTGGTTTCCTGTGGCAGCCTGGCACTGTGCGTGTCTCCCATGGCGATGCGTGTGCCGATCCGGTGTGTGTCGGTGACGAAGGAGCAGTCCCACGTGCTGGTGGGACTTCAGGACGGAAAACTGATCGTGGTGGGGGTGGGGAAACCAGCGGAGGTAAAAAACTCCTTCAGGAACTACATTACCCAGAGGATGCACGGCTCACCCCTAATGAACACACTCAGAATGCACGCACACACACACCTGCTGCATCCCTAATATACACACCGAGAGTCTCAATGAAAGATACTCAGTGAAAAGTAATCACACACACACACACACACACACACACACACACCCCAAGGCCAGAATACTTTCAGTTCAGTCATGTGGTAGAATTATACAGTGCCATGCAAGAGTCAGAGACTACTCTTCATTCAATTCGTTTCCAATTAAAAATTTCAGGAGATATTTCTGAGGGTATTGGGTGTAAGAGGATCCATTCACACAAGGAAGAGCAATATCAAAGAAAAATAAGTTTAAAAACTGTTTCCAAAACTGGAGTTCCTCACGTGAGTATGAAACATGGGGCTAACATCCATACAACACCTGGCAGACCACCAAAACTGTCATGATCAGATAAACACAACTTTCATCTTTGAGAGAGATGAAAAAATCATCCCTCCACTGTGAGAAGACAACCCAACACAATGGGTTTTAGTCACTTAGAGAAGGGAATAGGGGATAAAAAAGGTGACATTTGTCAATCAAATAGAAAAAGCTTCTGTTTCACATCAGAGTCCAGTCTTTAGTACCATTAAATGAGTATGGAATTACTTCAGTTGTAAGAAGCTGGAAATGTAACCAGCTTCCAAGACCAAGACCAAATTTTGAAAAATTTGGATTTTTTTGAAAAAGAACAAGTCTCAAACTGTGGCCATGATTATGATATTTGGGAACAAGGTCATTATATACTATAAATCTTAAAACAAAACACTTATTTGGAATACTGAGCATAGCTGCTAAAAAACTATTGTAAAGAACCTTAAACCAGAGACTCCAACTATAGAAGAATGGTATGATATTGTTTATGAAATCTTTATAATGGAAAGAATCACCTTCTCCATGAGGCTGCAATAATCTAAATTTTAAGAAAAAAAAGAAAGAATGGAAGAATGGAAGCTGTAATAAAGGCGCTAAATACTAAACAAATGATCTTTTATATGGTTGCTGAGGCTTCTGTGAAATAAATTTTTTTTTCACTGAAAATTTATATGAAAAATAATATTAATGAAATAATTGAAAGGGTGATCTCTGACTTATGCACAGTACTGTTTAAGGTCACTTACATGCACACTTGAAGGGCCAGGATGCCTTCATTCAGCAGGCACACTGAAACATAAAGAGAAACACACAACAGTTCATGCACATATCTCAGTTTTAACCCTGAAGATCCATTTGAATGGAGGACAAGACTGTTCTCCTCACTGTAACATCCTAAAGTCCTGAAAATAGTATTGAACATGTTGCCAAGGATCGCCAACATGACCATTATTGTGTGAACAGTGGCCTTGTGGTTGTGTGGATGGTGTTGTTAATATATATATTGTTTACAAAGGCATGTAGTACAAAGTTGTACATGTGTCAACTAGCAAAGTTTGAAGTCAGCTTCATCTGGGGCTGTTGAAGTGGATTTAGTAATCTAGCAAGGTTTGAACTGATTCACTTTGCTAACCTGTGACTCCAGCTCTGTAGTGCACGCTCCTTTTTGTTCACTAAAACCTCATGTAAGCAACAAGCTGTTCTACTGGTGTGTCTTCCCACAGCATACCCAGATGAATTTACCGCTACTAACAGTCGGAGTAGTAGTATACTAATAATGATAGTCATTGTTGTTGTAATCTTGTTCAACTAATGCCTTTTTTAACCAAAGGATTACCTTAGCAGTTGTAGCAGCAGCACGAATGGTTTTAACTCCAGTGGACATTTGGGTGGGTAGTTCACGTCTAGAAAGTAAAAATCCTCCATGGATTTTTATTATCTAGTTAGTTGAAGCTAGCATCAGAAGTGTCCAGGCAGTCCTGGACAGGATTTTTATTTTCTGGACATGAGAAAACCCCAAATGTACCCACCTCTGTGAACAAATCAGAATCTGGTCTAATGGCCAAGCTTGGAGGTTTAGGATTCACTCAGATTTACGCTGAAAGACAAATACTGTATGTTCTGAACGATCCATCTACTCATATTATCCTTTACTGCTTTTCGAAGGTTCAGGGACTAGTAGCTTCTCAAAGTGTTTTTAATACATTGGATTTCATTGTAGAATTTGTAGATTTTAATTGTAGAACATACTTTAAAGAAAGTGTTCTTTTTCAGATTTAATGGCTCATAAATCACAACCTTAATTTAAATTTTAAAGGGGACCTATTATGCTTATTTTCATAGTTCATGATTTTATTTTTTGGGGTCTACTGGAATAGTTTACCCAAAATACAATATTTTTCTTATCCTGTACATATTTACCATCTGCGTGAAACGCACTGTTCAAGCTCCTGTGTCTTTAAGCCCCACTTGCCGATGAGCCCATTGTGGTCTTGATTGGTCAGCTTGTCTACACCGTACTGTTTGGTCAACCACCAGAGCGGCATTCTGCTGTAAGTTCTGCCCCCACATCGCTGTGGCTATTCTGGCAGCTGAAACTGAAAGTGGGGTCTATGGGATGTGGGGATACTTTTGTACTTTGGACTTCACAGCTTTGCGGATTTTTTTTGGTTTACAGGAACAAAAATCTACATAAACACACTGAAGGAAATAAAAACCTGGAAAAGCATAATGGGTCCCCTTTAATGATGAACAGCACTTTCTTGTTCAGATAGGGGTTTGATCATTTACAAAAGCAGATGGGCTACAGTTGTTTCAATAATTACAATGTACCTGTAAAGTGCGTTTTTCCTGATAAAATGGCCATTGAGCATAGGAACAGGGTCAATGGGGAACAGATTCTGTGCTCCACTGCTTTGGCCTGCAAGACACTCAGTTGTTATTTTGTTGTCTTAATTTAGTTAAAAAGTACTCAATTTAGTTTAAAAAAATAGAAAATTCCTCTTCTATAAAACCTTTCAATTTCAAATCAAAATCTAAATAATGGTATTCATATTCCAATTTTTGCATTAAAATTCAAATTTCTAATTTATTCGAATTTTCTTATGAGATTAAAAGTGACAGTCAAACATTAATTCAAATGTGTCCCCTAGCTTTTGACAAGCAGTTTGATTTCATACACCAGCCACACTGATTTACTCACTGTTGAGCCATTTTTGTGATTTGTGGTAATCAAATGCAGTTGGACTAATATTCACTCATGAATCATCATTTTTTTTTCTTTTTCACATTTTTTATCCTTCACTACTCAACCCATTCTCCCCCTCTCCTCTCCTCTCCTCTCCTCCTTTCCTTCCTTACTTTTAGATGCGTTCTGGCCAAATAACAAGGAAACTCTGGGGCTCCAGTAAACGCCTGACCCAAATCTCATCCGGAGAGACGGAGTATCCCACCCAAGAGCACCTTTGACCTCTGTCCCTTAGGCCCTACCCCTCACTGCCTTTTCAATCATCACCATTTCCCAATCAGGTTGAAGTAGCTTGTGTGATTGGATGATGGCTTTCCTCTACCTGCTGTCTGAGAAAGAAAGAAAAGGACACAGGGTTTCTTATCATTGTTAAAGGAATAGTTCTGGCAAAAAAGCGGTTCACACGTTGCCCCCCTTGTTATCCCGGATAGACTCCAGCAGCCTGCATAGAAAGACATGTGTGGTGTCTGAGGTTTGCTTCTTTAGTTATGGACTAGAGCTACGAGGCTAATTTTGCAAATAATGGAAGCTTTTACCCCACCGGCTTTTTACATCTCAAACCACATAATCTCAAACAGATGTACTGGTATTCCTGACACTGTATAACAGGGGTGCTCGAGAGAGATTTACCAGCACACCTAGATGTAAAATTCTGACACCCCTCAGCGCTTGCATTGCCTGGAACAGGTGTGCTCTGCAGGGTGGTTGGTCTCCAGGACCAGGATTGGGCACCCTGCCATACTACAAGTATGTGATGATTTTGAGGATTGCTACATTAGCCTCGTAGCCCCAGTGCAAAACTAAAAAAGCGAACGTCAGACACCAAGCAGGTCTTGGTTGTTTGACTAAATTTGGTGTGAAGGGAAAACTGTATACATTTCATTTTTGGCTAAAACCATCACATCAGCTATAGTTGAGATTATCTGTGTGTATGTTTTTATACATGTAGACATATTATGTTTTCACTGACTAGTGGTTGGTCCAGTGCAGGCGCTGTCATCCAGCCACAAGCGTCAGATTCTGAGATTCTCGCTTGACCCCTTCATGTCAGTGATTGACCCCCTCTCTCCTTTCTCTCCTCAGCCACTCATCGCACAGATTCATCATTTAAACGATAGTTTGGTGAAAAATTAACTGCGTGCAGTCACCCCCACACACACTTCAAACGTAGGTGATAAGCCAAGACTGTGTCGATTCTTTAGTTCTGTACTGGAGCTGCGAGGCGACAGGACAATAGGAGACCAGGCATTGGTCTCAGTGATTGCCTCCAACAGATTACTCTTGTTTATTGTAGAACCTGGTAAACAATAATGCATATTGTTGCTGTTATGCTGAAACCTTGTGTCTCCATTTTTATTGTTTCCTTGTTTTTCCGTATTTGGGTAAATGGAGTTTCCCCTCCACCTGTAAAGTTACAGTTTTAGAGACAACGATGCTATTTATTTTAGATGCTATTTATTTTAGGCAATTGTTTTCTTCTCGTCAGATCCTGGATCATGTACATGCCTACACATGACATGAAGACCGGCCTCAAACACACCCCCAGGAGACAAACTTGGGTGACATTAGCCCCGGTTTAGCGAATATTTGCATAGACACCACATATAGATGACAAAAGAAGCTTTTGTCATACAGTGTAAGAAACCATATGAGCAAGCCTATTTGAGATTACGTAATGATTATAGCACTGTCCTAATTGGTGGGATTTAAGCTTCCATTTGTTAGCTATGTGACTCCAGTGCGGAACCAAAAGAGGTGAACAGCAAATCTTGGCCAGCTGACTGTGTTGGGAATTAGTGGAACAACCTTGTAAATTTGATTGTTTCCAAACTATCGTTTTAATACCACTGCACACTAGTCACTACAGGATTGGAGAGAGTGTGGGCATGTGTGTGTGCGTGTGTGCGTGTGTGTGTGCTTTAAATATTCCATTGCTTTTATTTTCAGAGGCCGCCTTGTTTTTTAGCCTTCCAGTTCTACACCTTCATGCACATGCACACAGTTGGAATGCAGGAATTTACAGGAAACACAAAGCATGATGTATGTGAGATGCAAAATTTACAGTAGCTCAGACATTGACCATGGCAGTGAGGAACACGCACACACTCGTGCGTACATACTAAAGATAGCTAAAGATAGTCTGTGTGTTAGTGTGTGAGTGTGTGAGTGTGTGTGTGCGTGTGTGTGTCTTCATGTTTTTGGACTAACTGTTGAATGTGTTTTTTGATTATTACTTGAATTCTAGATTATTTATTTAAATGAAGATTAATCAATGATTTTTAATATTGTGTATATGATTGCAGCCACAGTACTAGGTGTAGTTCTCTTCTGTTTGAAAAGCTTTGGGGAAACACTACAGCTCATATCAGAGGGGGAAGGTTTTGAAGGGCTTCATTAGTGCTAACTGTAAGCAATATAATTCCCTCTGCTAGCCACAAATGCTAATGGTACATTCCACTTTCTAATGCAGTGACTGACCAGTACCCTCCAGTCTTCCTGTGTGTTTGAATAGGGATCACACTACAGGGATGGGAATTCTGCTGCAAGGCAGAAAAACTATAATTGCTGTCACATTTGTGCGCTGCCTGGCAAAAGTTTGGGGACACCTAGCTTCTTATCTGTCCTGCGCGATATTGTTAATAATGGTATATCTGTGATATTGGTGTCACACCAATTGATTTTATTTTAAAATTGATTGATTTTAAAATCAATTGATATTGATTTTAGTGCTATCGATGAAAATCATTAATAGCGTAATTGTCCATGGTCACATTCTGTTTCATTGTCTGGCCACAGTGATTGAAATACACTATGTAATATCCAGCCAAAACAAGTTATGTCATGTTTGGGAGGTTCACTGTAATAGAGTTTTTATCAGCTGCACTCGTCACTGCTACATTGACTTCATGAGCATATTTTTATGCTCTGTTTACAGTAACTTATTGTGTTAAAGCTTAAGTAGATTTATTCCAACAATAATAAAATAAAATTCAACAATAAGTAGTTGCATCAATATTAATGACTGCTTTGGTAACAATGCCAAATGCCGCACATTTACCCGCTTGTTGTGACGTCAGCACCCAAACCTTTCAACCTTCCACCACCATTTAAACTAACAGCATTTCAAATGTGTGATTTTAACAGTAGTTTGGATGAAGTCATTATTAAGGTCAAATCTGCTCTTCATACCGAGGAAGAGTGAGTGTTGGCTTACAGACTGTTCTCTTGCTAGTGCTAAAGCATAAGCTTCGAAGCTCCTGAGAACAGTAGAGCTTTTAGCTGGACAAAGCTATAAAGAGTCATGTCCGTCTGGACAGAGGACAGCAAAGCTTTTACATGGAAAAAAATTTTTTGTACCATTAGCCAAGTATCAGTTAAGGCTGCTATCAAAGATGGGACTGTTTTCTAGCCAAAGCTTTAGCCTCGAACTTTCTCTGATATTTTTATTGTACTTGTAAAGTAACAGTGAGAGCATTCTGATTTCATTAGCATGTTGTCCTGAAACCTTTGTCATGCAGTGCCTGTAATGTGAGCTGCTGTTGGTGCCTCCCTCCCCTTTTTCTTCTAGTTTTAAGCCATTCGGTCATCGTTTACTATGCAGGGAGACTCTTCGGCCTTCTAAAAACTGTTACTGATGGAAGTTTGAAGTCTTGCTCTTCCATATGCAGTTTATCTGTTTAAAATCGTCTGATGCTGTGTGTGTGTGTGTGTGTGTGTGTGTGATTCATGGGATCATGAATGTCTGCTAAGCAGAAATGATGTTTCTTTTTGGGTTGCTCTTCTTTTTTCTTTACTTTCACACACATTCTGAAGTCCATCTGAGTGAAGACTTCTCTATGATGTGCTACGGAACTGAGCTTTATCGTTCTTAGCACTTCGACCGTGTTCGTCACTGATATCATGTTAATCGTAATTGATGCCAAATTCTCGGATCAGGATTGACATGTGCTTCCTGTGCTGTAGGTGAACATGGTGCTTACTTTGGGTCACAATTTAAAGAGAAAGCCAGAGAGATTAGGGTTGGGTATGCTGTGGAGATGTTGTTTCTGATTGTTTTGTGTTTTTATTTGTTTTATGTAACTTAAAGTGCTCATTATCCCTGCTTTTGGAATAGTGATGGATCAATAGGAAATGATAACACGCCAGTATAAATTCTTTTATACATTTCTTTTTTTTTTTAGACCATTACTCTTAGAATGGCTTTCTGAATGTTGTCCCCCCTCCCTCCCTCCGGCCCTCTGCTTGAGAACTTCCAAAAAGACTGTTTGTTTATTTTGTTTGTTTATTTGTTGTTTTTTTCTTCCTTCCCAAAAACAACTTCTATGGAAAGAAATGGAGTGCCTTTTTTTAATTCCCACACTTCCTTGCACGACTTGGTTGTTAAGACTGTAGTATGACGTTTGACCCTTCTCCTCCGGTCAGCAGCATTCCACAGAGCAAGACTGTATGGGAACCAAAAATTGAGGAAAAACAAACACAACAAATCAAAATCGAATCATATCAGACCTGTGACTTAGCTGCTTTGTCACCAATGGTTGTGTGTGTGTATATCTGTGCTTATTTATAAAAACGATATAAAATGTACAGCATGATTTTTATTTCTGTGTCTGAATTGTATTTTTTTGCACTTTCCAGGTACTACAAATTGTAAGAGATTGTTTTAAATGTCTACTTGATCTGTACAGACAAACAGCTTTGTATACACACTTGGAAAATGATCATTAAAGTTGTGTTGAAAATTTGTGTGTGTGAGCTTAATGTTATGTTATACATACAACCCCATTTCCAAAACAAAACTTTTTTGATAAATATATGGGAACAACACACAACAATATATGGGTTTCAACAAAAAAGTTGGGACGGAGGGGGGACGTTTACCACCATCACCTCTTCTTTTAAGAGCACGTTGTAGGTGTTTGGGAACTGAGGAGACCAATTACTTTAGTTTTGAAAGTGAAATGATTTCCCACCATTGCTTAAAATCAAGTTTGACCTCAGCAGCTGCTTTGTTGTGTTTTTTGTTTCATAATGCTCCAAATGTTTTCAGTGGGTGACCAGTCTGGACTCCAGACAGGCCAGTTCAGCATCTGGACTCTTAGCTCTAAAGCCATGCTGTTGTTCTACGTCCAGAATGTGTTTTATCATTGTCTTGCTAAAATTAGCAAGGCCCTTCTGAAAAGGTGTTATCTGGATGGTGGCATGTGTTGCTCCATAACCTGTATACACAGTATATTGATGTACCTGCACAGAGAATCTGAGGATGTGACATCCTTGACTTCCAAAAAGAATTACAAACTTTGATTCGTCAGACCACAGGACACTTTTCCACTTCATTTTGCTACATCCTAAATTATCTCAGGCATAGAGAAGGTGGTGGCGTTTCTGGATTTTTTATACTCAATCCTGTTACTGACCTGTTATCAGTTAACCTATTTAGTTAAGATAACACTTTATTGATCACAAAGGAAATTACAGTTTTGAGGTGTTTTGTTTAAGCACAACATTAGTCTTTAGTTGCCCCTGTTCTGACTTTTTAAAAATGTTTTTAAATAGTAACATTTCTCAGTTTCAACATTTGATATGTTGATTTTGTACAATTTTCAGATTTTTTCAGATGTACTAAAATAATCAATGGTCAGATCAGATGTAATTATATGTGTGTGTGTGTGTGTGCATTGACTATATATTATATTGACTATATATTATAACCATATCATCGCCAAAGAAAAACAAGCATCTTAAAAATGACAACTTTACAGGAGGCGGCAAAAACCTAATTCAATTCTAATGTAAGTCAATGGAACCGGTCATCTTTCCAAGCAGTTCTGAGCCATTTCTTTTGGTCCATTCAACATGAAATTTTAATACAGTGTTCAAATGATGCATAAACGTGTGTCGTGGGACTGACGGCACTTGGGCGGGCCGCTTCCGGTTGCAAGGTGTGGGCCACATACGCACCTGATTAGGGTCATGCATTAGCTGAAAGTAGGAAACTCTGCTGTATCTGTGGCAGAAGCGGACCAGAGCTGCTTTGGAACATGAGTTTTTATATAAAAATGGGCCTCTTTTGGCTCACATCCAGTTTGCCAGTACGCAGCACTGCTGTATCTATGCCAGAAGTGGACCAGATTCGGGTCAGCGGGGCCTAATGTGTGTTGTAAATTTGTGGGCCACCTATGGTCCCATGCAAATTTCCAGTGCTGACAGTGGACCAGCAGTGCCATATTTTTGCCAGATGTGGCCCACATCCGCATGGTGTCTGGGCATGGTTTTGGCCAGAAATACATTTTTAAAATACAGTATATATGTTAGTTATCACTTAGTTTGGAAATTGGCCTTTTTGCTAAGGAAAAAACTGTGCCGTCAATCAAAGAAACAGCGCATTCCTAAGGCAAGGTTGGGGGAAAAATGGCCTTTTGATAAAGTCATGATGATATGTGATTTGGTGTGAGGAGAAATCAGATGATAACTTCTCGCCTCAAATAAATAAAAACTATTTTTTCTGGAATAAATCGATTTATGTTGATTAAACTCAAGAGTGGCAATAACGCACATAAAAACGCCAAAAATAGTATGCTTGATTTGAATAGTTTGGTTTTAGGGCTCGTAATGAGGCCTTTTCTTCTTCTCGCGATAAGCCTCCATGTGTTCTCGCGTGGTCTCACAGTGGGAGTAAACAGTCGCCATTTGTCGAGAGTGGGAGCAGAGCAGAGAGGGAGAGAGAGCGATACAAACCACTTTTATTATCAATTCAGTCGTAATTCGTTTCAGATAAGTGTCGGGTTTTGATAGTGGAGGGTCTAACCGAGAACAGCGCTGCAGCTTTCCCTCTTGCTGCTGAATGTGTCGGAGTTATTAGAGACAGCAGCGCGGTTGGGCCTGGACTGGAGCACACACGCACACTTTCGCAAGCTCTCGCGCACTCACACACACTCGCATTTACTCCTAAAATGATCATTGAAAACCTCGATGCCTTGAAGACGTGGCTTTCCAAGACCCTTGAACCCATGTAAGTGTTTATCGACCTGCCTGCATAGCAGGTTAGCTTAGCTGCTTTAGCATTAGCATCAGCTGCACTAACACATGAGGTCGTCTGCTGGCTTTCTCAACTTCACTATACCGGAGTTTATTACCCCTGTATCTATAATGTGTAGGTTTCTATGTTTGGGCATGGCCAGACCTTCTCAGTGGAGTTGGAGGGTAAATCCTTCACCCCGAAGTCCGGCTTTAAGTTTTGCTATCTATTTAAATGAGTGCAGTTTCTTTCATTACGCATTGCTTTCAGGGCTTCATTCATGTTCAGACCTTTTCAACTCGATGCTAAGCAGTTAAAGCCAGAACCTTTCTGTCAAACATGCATTGAGTCCAAACGTGATCTATACATGTATCATTTTATTCATTAACCAAAAAGCTTAGTGGATGTGATGTTAGAAGGTGTGGTGGTCAGGTGGACAAATCCCAAGCGAAGCATAAAGGATGCGTTCACGTTATCAGTCTGAATAGGCACAAAACCGTTTTTTTGTCAGCTGCAGGAACGGGAACCATCAAGTTACAAAGATCGGTTCTGCGTAAACAATCAGAACTGAGCTATGAGGCTGGTAATTGAATGAACGCCTTGTTCAGACTGTCAGCCCAAATTCGATTCTTGTCATGTCTACACTGTTAGTCTGGACAGCAAAAAAAACACATATACATGAAATCAGATCAGAACCACATTGGGAGATGGTTTAAAATGTGCTTCTGATCTGTTTGTTTTAGTCTGGATGCTGTGTTCGGATTTCAGTGTTATTAGCATCACTTGCAGTGCAGCGTACGATGACCGTGTCAAATCCAGAGTGACAGAAGTGCTGGGTTTTGCTACGTAGTTGCTGATGATACGTGGGTATGTGTGCATAGCAGTCCATGCAGGTAGGATGGTGACGTCTGGACACACACATCCAGTCTGATCACTTGCATGTAACAATGTGGACGGTCTTCTTAAAAGCCCTGATTTGAGAAACAAATCCTATATGCCTGCAGACTGAACAAGACCTTAGAAAGGTCAGATCTGAGCAGAAAGTCTGAATTGAGCCATAGGGTCTGAATGAAGACGAACATGGCCAAAGTGTCTCGGATCTGATTTAAAAAGATCAGATTTGTGTATCCTCACAGCTTGTGGAAACATCAGATCTGTACCTTGTAAGGGCAAAAATATCTTTGATCTGCTGCTGCAGCCTGGTAGTTTAAATAACTAGCTATATAATAAAGCAGACGTGTAGTGTCTGCTAATGTGCCGTAGCAACTGAATGAATAAAACAAGTGTAGGTACTTTCCCTTTGCACACTTGGGCGTTTCATGTGTAGACTGTTCTATTCATGTAGTAATAAGAACTTCAGTGGAGGCTCATATTGAATCCATCTCGAAGTCACTCTAAAGCTAGCCTTAAGGAACATACTAATCTTAAGACATGTCTGTTTTATTAGTCTGTTGCCTTTATTCATGCATGTTTACAGCGTAATTTTCTCTGAAATGCTAGATTTAATTTTCATAAGGTCCAGATTATTTTAGCATTACTTAAAGCCTGAAAATTCGTGAAAATGGCTTTGACGGAGCAGCCTAAATCTGTGATTTAAAATGATCAAACCAAACACAAGCTACTGTTATGTACAAGTATGCTAAGCTAAAGGGTTGCTGTGTGCTATATGCAATTCATCATATGATTTTTGTATGTGTGACATATAACATGCTTTCCAAGGCATAATTATTAAGATTAATTTAGCTAGCTGCTGCAAGCATGGTTACAGTATGAAAGGCTACAGTGTTGGTTTGCTGGTACATGGGTATGTGTGCATCATTAAAAAATAAAATAAAAAAATTGTATGCATTTTCCCTGCAGATGCGACGCTGACCCATCTGCCCTGGCTAAATATGTGGTTGCCTTGGTGAAGAAAGACAAGTCTGAGAAAGAACTGAAAGCACTATGCATAGACCAGTTGGATGTATTTCTCCAGAAAGGTGAACATGATTATTTACGTTCCAGCGAACACTAAGATTTGCAGAACGTTTTGTTGAGAACAAGCAATGGAAGCTTGTGCCCCACCGGTTTGCTGACTACATTCTTAAACCATCATCTACTTGCCTCAGATGTTGAGCTGTTAAGTCATCTCAAATAAACTTGCTAATGGTTTGTTCCTGAAACTGTAGGATATACTGTTATCTATGGACAGTGGTCTGTCTGCCTGTACTTTTATTTTCATACTGTATATTTAGGCATGCAGTTTGAACAGTCCTAATTGCTAGAGTATACACTGCCGTTCTTTGTTCGCTACATGAACCTTGTAGATCTAGGGCAAAGCTAGAGGAACTTTATTCAGCACAGAGCTGCCATAGAGAAAACATTAGGTTTAATTAAGCTGAATTAAGTGTTTCTGTAGTCTATTAAATTCTGAATTGAGTTTCTCTGCAGTCCTTAATTCTGTTATGACTGATGACTGTGTTGTTGTGTTTGCTGTGGTTGTTCAGAGACCCAAACGTTTGTGGATAAACTTTTTGAAGCTGTGAACACAAAGAGTTACCTACCTCAGCCTGAGCAGCCCAGCTCAACGAGCCGAACGGACAGCCACCCACGGGTCGAAAAGGATGAACAGAAGAAAGAGGAGGTGGGAAACAGACTGCAATGTAAAATAATACTTAGTAGCCGATTATGATTTCTGTACAGTCAGTTTCTTCTTTGATTTTTATAAAGTTTTTTTTTTAAAAGCTACTTGCAACCATATTTATTTCTTTTAGAAGCCAAAATATTAAATCTGGATTTATTTATTTTTTTAAAGTCTAGAGTGCTAGTTTCTTTAGTCAGTCCATTACGAGATGTGTTGTGCTGTTAAACAAAGAAAAATACTCTGCTCAAGGAGGATTCAGATTATTATTTTTTTTTTTTTTGGGTGGACATGCTCTGCCGTGCAGCCTCTTCCACACTAATATGTTCACAGATGCGCTTTATGAACATATTATTTCCAATGAGATGCATAGTATAGACGTCTACTGAGTTTACTGAGCCTGCCTCTAAGCTTGGTGCCGTGGTAAACACAGTGCTGCAGAAGGCACGCTGGGTCATACAAAGATCAAATGTTTGAATGTACTTCACCCAGGCCAAAGCCTTTTGTCTGTGTTGGAGAGACTTCCAGACATGTTAAGTGCTCTCCTATTGGCTGTGCTGGATCCAAAGGATGACTTTTGAGGGAGGTTGAAAACCAGTGAGTGCTCTGTTTTAAGAGTTAGGCAGAGCTACTATTCACAGCCAGACTTGATCGTGCAGTGAGACTGTGAGAGAGGTCTATTCTGATCTTGGCTGATTCCAAACTTGTGCGTCCCTAGTATTAACATCCCCTATTTTACATGTGCTTTTATTTTAGCATGAGCTCAACATGTACCAAAAACAGTCATTATCAAGTTTTACGCTTTCGCCTGTATCTTCTAGAATTAGAACGTTCACTGTCACTGTCAAAATTTTGGATGTAAGAATAGGAAGGATCCAAAATGACTTGGTAAAAATCATGTTATATTGACTTACTTTAAAAGTTATGTTTTAATGTTTTTCATTCTCTGTAAGTTTACCATTTTTGATGTATACAAGGTTTTGTTCCAGCAGCGACAGAGACACTTTGATAAATGCAAAGCAGGGAACTTATTTTCCATATATGGATTGTATGCCTGGGGAGCGAACAAAATGTTTTGAAACTTTAAAGCAGTCTTTACACACTATACCAATTTTTTTATGCACAAAAAGAAGACCGTTTGTTCTTCCATGATATGGATCCTTTAACTCTTTAGTTACCTTTAGAAGTAATCTAATCAAAGCCTAATGCAGTTATTTGTTTACTAGTTATTAACGCCTAAAGGCTATAAGAATTTACAGATGCTTAAATGTTTAGCGGATATATTACCCAAACGTGTTTGGTGTTGTGTTCCTGAGATTTTTTTTTTTCTGACCATTTAGCAGCCCGGTCGAGAAGAAGAGAGGGATAAGAAGTTCTCCAGGAGAGTGAACCATAGTCCTCTGCCCAGCTCTCGCTACAGCCGAGACGGCAGGTAAACACCAGTAATTCAGAAATGGTTCAAAATATTCAAATCCTTAAGGAACCAATGAAAAATAATTTCTACCCGTTTCCCCTCACCGCAAATGTTTGGTGTCTGTTATTTTGTAAAATGTAGCTAGCAAGGGACTCTTATACTCCACAAATTAGCATTATGCAAAGGCATGTCTATATCGTCACATGGTTGCCTTAAATCATGTTGAATTGTCTAGTAATCTCGAAGGGACTTGCTTGTATGATTTCTCACAATGCATGACATACTGTTCATTGTCCAAGTGGACAAAAAGCAAATGTTGCATGGCAAACAGCAGAACCAGCTGCCAAAAAATTAAATGATCCATTTGGTTTTCTAGATGTTTAGGTGTTCAGTGTGCACAGTGCACAATGGTGGAATATAACTTTTCTTGTTAACTACATTAGCCTTATAGCGCCAGTACAAAACTTAAGACACCAGATGCATATTACTACATTTAACTGAAAGGAAAAAATTGTCTACTCAGTTGCTGTGGTGTGATAATTTTTTTTCTTTTTTGCTCTTAGAAGGGGTGATGAGCGTAAAAAGGACGATCGCTCCAGAAAGCGTGAGTATGACCGCAACCCGCCCCGCAGAGACTCATACCGGGATCGCTACAACAGGCGGCGTGGGCGCAGCCGGAGTTACAGCCGGAGCCGCAGCCGCAGCTGGAGCAAAGACCGTGCCCGCGAGCGAGATAGAGACAGAGAGCGGGACAGGGACAGAGAACGGGATAGAGACAGAGAGCGAAGCAGGACACGGTCGCGCAGCCGATCCAGGACCAGAAGCAGAGGTATGCACCCTAGTCCAAAGCAGACCGATTGTCATCTACTCTTTTAGGGCCTTTACCCTTTTCACAACCCTGTTCCTGGAGACCCGCCGTCCTGCACTGTTTTAGTTTCCTGCTGCTTTAACTCGATAGTGGACTGTTCATGAGGTGGTTACTTGTTACTTGGTAGGAGCAGGGCAAATGGTAAAAAGTGCAGACCAGTGGTCCTCCAGGAACAGGGTTGAGAAACACTGATTACCTGTCACAGGTGCAGTAAGGGTTCACACACCCTTTTGTCTGGCAGAAGTACAGAGTTCAAATGCCTGTATCTATGTTTCAGTTTGTTGCCAATGCAGAGGTTTGTGTAGAAGTTCTGATTGGTGAGGCCCTTGAATGTAAAGTGGGTTAAGTTTCCTAAGCTTGTCCACGTTTTCACTCCCCTTGAGATTTCATGCCTGATCCAAACCCAGTGCTATCCTTGCCCTGCCCGAACCAAACTCGGTGCTATTCTTACCCTGTCTGTTTTCTGTAGCGTAACATGCCCATGAGGCAGCGTCATCCATGTAGGCAGAATTATCTTTAGCTTTTGTGGTCATGTGGTTTCCAACACAAATCTGGCATAAAGATTAAACCCAAATAACAGAAGCAACCATGAGAGAGCTTCTGATTTAGCTTGTACTCTGTGTTTGATGTTGCGAGACACAGACAGTGATTCTGGATATTTATTCTTTTATTTATTTAATTAAATTAGTTGATCAGTGGTTGGTAGGAAAATGACAGATCTATGTTGGCTTGTGTAGTGGTATAACTAATTGGCTGTGTGACTTAACTACTTCATGTTCTACAACAAACGTAAACCTAAACACTGGGTTTGTTTATTCATACTGCTTTACATATGTCTGGAACAGTATAAAGACAATATGGCTGTATTGATGTGTTTTGGTGTCTCTTGGGTTGGCGTTATCCTGGCTTTAGTGTTACCTGACCTAACACACGTAACTGAACTTGTTAGTTATGACAAGCCTATTAAACAGACTGTATGAGGAGATAAAATGGGGAAAAAAAATGGCTTCTCTAGGACTTGATCAGAGAACTTACGATGTGGGGTTTAAGAATCAATCAGCTTTTCACAGCAAGATCAAATGTCTCAAGGAGTAGCAGTAGTTATGTCTGGACATGTTCCAGGTTGTGGAATTCAGTGCATCACAAGCTGCTCATGTGTTTTTTGCCTGAAGTTTATTTCCTGTGTGCTGACTGCAGCTGGGAACAGGGCTGAACATGTTCAGAAAATGATACAGGGTTGTAGTTACATTTTTGTTTTCAAAATTCTCCACACATTCTCTATTCTGGACAGGTCAGGACTGCCTGCAGTGCAGTCCAGCACCTGCAGCCTCCAGTTCTGCAGCCATGCCTTTTGTAATGTGTGCAGCATGTGGTTTTGTCTTATTGAAAAGTACACGGGCATCTCTGAAAAAGGTGTCATCTTGAAGGCAGCATATGCTGCTCTAAGATCTATATATACCTTTCTGTGATGCAGCATTAATGCAGAACAGTAAATGACTTGTGCCAAGGGCACTGACCCACTGACCCGATTTAATGGCAGACCCTGGTTTTTGGACTTGTTGCTGATAGCAGTCTGGATGGCACACGGGCATCCGTTTCTTTCAAAATAGGCCTGAAATGCTGTTTTGTCTGACCACAATACACTTTTCCACTGTATGATGGTCCATCCCAGATGCCTCTGAGCCCAGAGAAGTCAATGCCCGCTGCTGGGCATGGTTAACATAAGGCTTCTGTTTTGCACAGTTAAGTTTAAAATGGTGTTTGTGAATGTAACTTTTGCAGTGCTTGATAAAGGTTTGCCAAAGTAATGCCTTGCCCATGTGGTTATATCAACTCTTGTTGAATGACAATTCTTGATGCAGTGCCATCTGAGGGATCGGAGATCACAGGAGTTAAGCTTAGCCGTGCGTCCTTTACGCACTGAAATTCCTCCCAATTATTCAATTGTTTAATGATATTATGCACTGTAGAAAAATAAATATGCAAATCCCTTTCCAATCTTACTTTGAGGAGCATTGTTTTTAAACATTTCAAGATTTTCCTCACATTCATTGTCAAACTGGAAATCCTCTGCCTGTCTTTGCTCATTAAGGACTCGGCCTCTCGTGGATACTGCTTTTGTACCAAATTATGATTTCAATCACCTGTTGACATGATACTGACGTGACTTCAAACAGGTTTAGTTTTTTTTTTTACCTCATTACTAGCCCTAAATTGCCTCCCCCACTTTGTTTTGTTTTAGTTATTTATTTATTTTTTATTTATTTATTTTTTATTATTATTATTTTTTTTTTAAATATGCCAACCTTTCTTAAATGTGTGCCAGTCCTGAAATGCAGGAATGGATGTATATTAACAAATGGAATTAAGTTGGTCAAACAAAGCATAAAATATTGTGTTTATACTGTCTGCAATTAAATAAAATAACAAATTAAGTGTAAGAAGCAATGCATGTTTTTATTAGCATGTTCCATACTGTCACAAATGTTTGGGGCTGTATGTAATTGCCTAATAATAGTAATTTTAACAAATTGTTTTTTTTTTTTTTTTTTTTTTAACATTTGTGCAGTCCTGTGTTTACATTTGGGGGAACAAAACCATATGATTGCCATCATTTGGGTAGTCATGTAAACAAAAAATGCAGATACCAACAGTCATAACTTGCTGGTGGTATTAAAGGGCAGCGGTGAGTCATTTTGGGTTATTTGAGCTCACGCTCTGTGTCTTCAGTTGGAAGCTTGAAGATAGCTTATCAGTCTTTGACATTAACGTTAACAGTAATGAACAGAAGCCAATTAAGTAATTTGTAAGGCAATAAATCATCAGCTAAATTTTCGTGATAAGTAAGGCTACATTTTGCATGATTATGCATAAAAATGGAGATCTGAAAGGCTCGTTTATTAAAACGTTCATTTATTGCGTGCAACTGCTGTAGTGTTGTGCAGAATACCTCAGTTTCTGTTGGTTAGAGTTGTGGTGGTGTGGGGTGGGATTGTTTTATTTCTTTTCTTTTTTTTTTTTTGGACATACCCATTAGCTTCTACTGTAAGTGCAAAAGCTGCAAGGCAAGTGATTCTGAGTAAGCAGTCTGGTTAGCTGAAGTGTGATAATTAATGTACTGTACCAACTTTTAATCTGCTTTTATATCTTACTACAGAGAGGGATTCTGGGAAATTAAAGTACGACCATGAGCGTCCTGAGCGTCAGGAGGGCGGCGCTAACGAGAGTTACGCGGCTGCGCCTCTCGCCACAGGCACTTCCTCTACACATTTCCCTGTTCCCGCCCTCAGCAGCACCATCACAGTCATCGCTCCGACTCACCATACCAATAGCACCACAGAGAGTTGGTCCGACTTCCATCAGGACCACCACGCCCCCTATGGGAGAGCACCTCTGCCCCCACCACGCAAACGCTGTCGTGATTATGATGGTATGGAGGCTGGCTTTATAGTACACAATAAGCCACTTGAAGGAATAGTTTGGCAAAAACACATATGTACATAGTTACTGCCCTACCAGTTAGTTGATTATGCATTGTAAGGTATCCTAATACAGGCTTCTTTTATTTTTTGAGGCTGGTATAGTTAAATAATATGACCTTTATATTAGTTAAAAATTGGTCTTGAAGCCTGATTATTTATTTATTTATTTATTTGTTTGTTTGTTTGTTTACATACTTCTTAATTGCTTAATTACTAAATCATTTGCATGAATTGTTTCCAAGTAGGTGGATAAGCTGTTCATGTTCTGTTTTTTTGTACCTTCACAGAGAAGGGTTTCTGCATGCGGGGCGACATGTGTCCATTTGACCACGGCAGTGACCCAGTGGTGGTAGAGGACGTAAACCTTCCCAGCATCCTTCCCTTCCCTGCCCCGCCGCTTCCTGTGGTGGATGGCCCACCTCCCCCGGGTCTGCCGCCTCCTCCTTCTCTCCTCACGCCTCCACCGGTTAACCTGCGGCCTCCTGTGCCCCCGCCCGGCACCATGCCCCCAAGCCTCCCACCTGTAGCAGGTAAACACAGGCCATGTCATCATTGTCCCCTTGACACGTGTTCACCTACCAAGGCTGATTGACCCTAAGCCTACATTTGTTGTTATAACCTGGTGCCATTTTAAAGCAATGCTGTCCTTATAAAGGGTTTATGAATGGTATAAATTAATGGTTATTAATTAGGTCACCTTAAATTCATGAATAGGCCATAACACATTAAAATTGTTATATCTGATGAATATGGCTATCTGGTGAAGCTGGCAGACATAATGCTGACTTACAGAGAAGACAGAAAGTCTGTCTGGTTCATGAATTGTAGGTTTTTATTACCACGTCTGTTGCGTTATCAGCCAGTTTGTTGTTTTGCGCTTCATACAAGATTCTTGCAAAATATCACACATTCTGCAGCTACACTGATGCTGTTCGTGCTTTGTAGGCTGCTTTTTGTTTTCAGTATTTTCTGTCTTATTTTTCCTCACACTAACAGTGTGCTGTCACCTCGGGTAATAATCTTGAGAAATGCTTGTTCAGCTATCGTTGGTCAAAGTAGCTTGGTTAATAGTACTGATGCTACATTCGAGAGGTGTCTGAAGCTTGTAAATACTACTTTGTCCCACTTGTAAACTGTGTTCTAATGGCTGATAAAGGCCCTTTAGATTTTAGAACCCCCCCCCATGTGGTGGGCATTTCTACTAACATGCCACCCGAACAGAGTCAAGCTGTACTTACTAGTGTTTGTGCAAGTGTATAAGCACCCAAACACAGCATAAACTTTGCTTATCTAAATGACATAGCTCTGCTACTACAAATGCTGTCACCAGTCTGTAACACCTCTGAGCTTTCTCACTAGTTAGTGTTAACCTCATTTTCCATTGTTGGTAATGGGGATATATAGATGTGCTAGTGCTGTTTGTGGAGCTGGGTCATATGGCATTCGGGCTTGGAGACCACACTTTTCAACGCTTCTCACGGCGCGTCTTCTACTAAAGCTATAGCAGAGCCATCCAAAAATAAACCACGATATAGGCACAGGACCTGGCAGATAGCTGTGCCATTACAGACACTTTTTTATTTTATTTTTTTTTTAAGTGATTGCAGTTGTGTATTATAAGTATTCATGAATGAAAAGGCATATGTAGGAACCGATAAGCAGAATTTAAATGTTATTTCTTTAACCTGGCTTTTTGGAACTGGGTGCAAATCAGGTTTTAGTACCCGTTTCCAATACAGTGCCAAATTCAAGTCCATTTAATTCAAGTTCATAAACTTAGGTATGCAAAATCAAAACCACTGCCATTTAGTCATTCATCAGTCAAAGTGATGCCTTCCTAGTAGCTGTCCTTGTGACTTTGACACTTTGATCTAGGCTATGATTAGTTTTGATACCAAAACGAAAAAGTGTAACAGTTCTGACCGTTCAGACAATTGCGTGATTGTTTGTAGCAGAGTTAATAGGTCAATGAGAGTCCTTGTTCAATCGAAATCATTTTTGTCCTCATTCGGTATCCAACCCATACATGCTTTATTTTATACAGTCAAACATAATGATCCAATAGAAGAAATAGAAATACCTTGTAATTTGCTTTCAGGAGTTAGAATGCAAAGTTGAACTAAGGCTGCATCTACACTACACAAATTGTTTTCCAACTTTTAGCCCGATTTGCCTGATGTAAAGAGAAAAATTGGGAAAAGATGTACCTGCACGCTGCTTGAATTGTGGAGCACAGAGAATAAGGAACTGCGTGTGATAACAGCATTTTCGGGGGTCGCGGCTGCAGTCAACAGAATGAAGATCGCCTGTCCTTTTAATAGTCATTTCTTTACCCCTCGTCCTGTTCCTGTTTGTCTTTTGTTTTCCAGGTCCTCCTCCTCCGCTCCCTGCATTGCAGCCCTCTGGGATGGATGGTCCTCCAAACTCAATCACCAGCTCTGTTCCCACCATCGTCACCTCGGGAATCCGGCCTCCACTCCCACAGCCTCCCCCACATCTTGTAACCTCTGGGGGGCGCCCTCCACTCCCCCAGCCCCCTCCTGCCCTCTACACCTCTGGTAATTATAGTTGGTTATTAATCTGCTTTCTGATTTTGTTTGTTGTTGGTGTTTATGTCGATATGGTTGCAGTTATAGGTAGTTTCGGCAATTGGTAGGCTTTACCAAGTTTAATCCTCAGGTCTACAAGGCCTGTGTTTGTGGGAAGAGGTTTGATTTCATTGATTTTCAAAGTCAAAAAATGCTTTTATATTTGGTATGTTAAGTGATATATTTAACATGCATTTTTGTTTAAAGGAAATGCTTTAAGATTGAACAAGTGAAGGTTAACCTTGGTCAGCTGATTATTTTATTAAAGGATATTTTTTATATTATGTTTTATGTATTGTTTTTAAGCGTTTAGCAAGACGTTGTCCTTGTCACTGCGCTGTCCCGTTGTATTGAGCAGTGATATTGAGGTGATTTGTGGCAGTTGTGGAAAGTATTTGATTATGTCTGTTTTAGACTCAAAATGTGATGTAGGTCGGGTTGAGTTTGAACCATATTTTGGCAGCCTTGTCAGAGTCTGAAAGTAATACTGAAAGTAATACTGTGTGTCAGGTAGGGTCGGTAGGGTCGGGCCGAAAGTTCACAGGCTGTATTCGGACCAAAACCAAGATTTCAGGCATAAAACAACTTAAACGTATGGCACTCCTGTTTTAATAAATGTGGCTATTCCTTTATGCCATCTTCTGGTTCGTTAATTTACGCCGTGCAGTAAGCTAGAGTCCAGTTGGTTTAGTCCATTGTCCAGATATAGGCCACCTGTAATGGTGGTGCAAAGTCTCTGAAAATGTACCACACAACAGCCCTGGTATCAGTCCATCATCAGATATCATCATGTCTAAAATAAAATTGTCACGCAGCCAAATGGAACAAAAACTACAGACATTCCGTATCTGATCAGTGAGCATGTTTCAGCCAGACATTTCAAGACTGAGCAGAGGGAAACTTTTTGCTTCCAGAAGTTAACTAAACTGGGTTGATGATTTAAAATATGCGTTATGGATATATAATATAAAATATGCTTTAGAATATTATTATTATTATTATTATTATTATTATGATACCCAATATAAATGACAACTACAAACGCTTTTAATTCATTTATTAGTTCTTAATTTGGTCTCCATGTGGTCTTGGCCTTGTCCACTTTTAGCCTCCGCCTTTACTTGGGCTCTGATACTGTAGTGTCTTGACCACTCTAATGGTCTTGACCATAACCTAATCAGCAGCTGTTTCCTCCACTTATTTTATTACTCTGTCTTTTTTGGCTGCTCTTTGTGCTGCTGACATCATTCGAGGTCCATCTGTGTCACAAGCAGCAGCAGCTTCTTTTATGATGCACTGAAACAATAGACAGAATGTGTGCATGTCATTCTTGGTAGGAACATTCTACTACCAGAGAGAGCGAAAATTTCCACCTTGACAGTTTCTGTAATCGATGTATCGATGATTGTACTTTGCACCTGTGTGTGGTGAGTGGTGAATGTATTTATTTATTTATTTATTCTATCGATGTATATTAGGCCTGTCAAGCAGTATTTATTCAGTTAATCGCAATAGCGTTAATCACATTAGCAATCTCACAGCATTACATTAGCATTAGCCTAGCCTGGCCCCCTACAGCTCAAAACACAACAGCACAGGTTTGATTTTAGCTTTCTGACACTCCAAAACGCTCCAAAAAGACTCATTCCAGTCTCTCAGACATTGAGACAACAAGTTTTTATCATTTATACAGCAAACCAGACAGAATTGAACCCATGTTTGGATCTGCAGATCACTAGTTAAGCTAACAAGGCTGGAGTAGCCAGTTAGCTTTAGCCTGTTTAGCCTGTAGGCTACAGATCCAAACTCAACAGGTGTAATTTTAGCTTTCTGCCCCTCCAGTCACTCAGATTTGAGATATGATCATCTAAACTTGTCAGTGTACCCTCTGTTAGTCAGAGCTGAATGTGTTAGGTGGTGAGTAGAGCTGGTAGCAAGCTGGCTAAGCTAATGCTAACCAGCGCTTTCCTCCTAGTCAACATGACATTATTTTTGGATTAAAGGTCGTGCAGGCATTTATGTGACATGCAAGAGAACGTATTAGTTGGTTTAACAATATCGGCATGGACGTATAAACAATTAAGGAAAAGCTACGTTACTGCATCTTCCCGCTGAAGGTTTCTTCAACGCAGTGAGCTTGCAGTGTTGAGCAGTTAGCAGCTGCCAGCAGTTTGTAAGCGTTCCATGTCAAACCATGCCTGTATTTGAAATGGCATACTACATACTACTTGTGTACTAAATCTACCTAATGATAGTATGTAGTAAGCAGTATGCGACCAAATTGAAAATCTGTAGTGCACCGAAGATACCCGGATGGTGTTCTACTCCAGTCAGAAGTTCTAGTATACAGGGGGAGCTATCGTCATGGTGTACTGTATCCCATCATGCACTGTGGCCTCACCAGCTCTCAACCTGCTTCAGCCAAAGAAAATGGCGGCTGGTCACACTGGGGAGCAAAACGCAGCAAACTCTGAGTATAAATGTGGGTGTAGTGATTGTAGTGGGGTATGTTTTCATCAAAATGAGCCTCAGAAAGTTAAAATATACAGGTCTGAAGATTAATAAAAGATGAACTCGCTTTAGAGGGTCAGTTTTAACGTGAAATACCCGAGGGTAGCTAACAGCTAGGCTAAACATATTTCAGATGAACTGAGCAGCGTTAGCAGCAGCTAGCTCTAAACAGTGGATACAGTAATAACAGCTCTGAGGTAAATGTGAGGTAACTGGTCATGTGACTGTATTAGTATACTTCGCTGTAGGTCAGAACTTGTTACTGTACTGTATACTACACACAGGGGGCGTTTACAGTACATACTACTGTAGTATGCAGCATTGTAGTGTGCCGTTTTGAATGCAGCCAACGTCTGTGTGGAAATGCCAGTAGTCTCCTTCTCACTTTCTTAACTGGCTCTGATATGCCAGTATTTTTGTGAGGAAAGATGTTTTCACCGTTTCTGAATCCAGCTGCTAGAGAAATTAGCTTGTAAAGGGATAAAGCCGGGCAGACATGGCCAGTCTTCTTAATCCTTGGCAACATGCTCACGAACGTTTGGGTGCCCTTGTGCTCATATGGTCGATGTGGAAGGTTTATTTAAGCAGAGAAGGTAAAGTGGGATGTTTGAGACCCTGTTTACACTGGTCACTTATTGCATTTTGAGCATCAGGATTATCAATACGTCTGTCTCTCCAAGACACATTACACCACTAAAACCCCTCCCAGTACAGCTAAAACTCCTAATCATGCTGTACGTCACTGGTCATGTTATCCATGTCTGTGAGTAAGGCTACGTTCACATTACCACAAATCACAAAGTGTTTTTTCTTCATGGCTGCGTGGACACGCCAAATCTGATAATTTGAAATCCAATTTGACATGAACATTCAGATCAGATTTCATGTGTCCAATAACAATCCACATGCTAGTCACATAAAGTAAACAGATGTAAATTGGGGCTTATTTACAGGATTCTCCTTTCACGTTTGTACAGATAACGTAACGCATTACAATAACTGAACACGCATTTCCTCCTCAAAAGCTTTCTGACCACCTCTTTGTTTGGTCTGTCTGTAGATTCCTTTGAACCAGACGTTTATAACCCAGAGGCTCCCAGTATGACCTCGCGACCCATGTACAGACATCGGGTCAACATCCAGCGGCCCAATCTAATAGGGCTCACAATGGGGGAGGTGGACATGCCTCCGCGAGGTAAAACTCAATTTATAACCTGTCACTTTCACTTCCACAAAGTTTTACTTCATCACTGGAGAGCTCTGAATACTGCATCCTTACACCTTTAAATTGGTGAATTATATAAAGTTCTTTCTTAGTTTGTTTTTTGATTAGTTGTTTTTGTTGTTGTATATAGTTAGTCAATTAATGATGATCAGTTTATAAGATGTAAGCTGTTATTTGCAATTAAATATGTATTTATGTATTGTATGTGTATGTATTATGTTTTGTAGATTTATTTTTTTCACTTTTAGTACATAAAGTTGTGCAATGCGTAGGAGTAAGTTTCTTCTGTCTCATTTCTACAGACAAAATGTTTAATAGCAATAGTGCACGAATTGTTCTGGAATCAGACTCCAGAAAGAGGGGTGCAGGCCCGCATGATGGGGGCATTCCCGCAAAGAAACCTTGGTTTGATAAGTAAGTGTAATGCATTTTTACGCACATTGATCTTTAAACTGCTGGTCTTGGCAGAGAAAAAAAAATCCTAATCTTGTTACGAATGTGACTTTGGCAAAAATAAAACTGTGTTCCTTGAGACTGATATACTGTATATAGAAAACATAAAATAAGGTTGACTTTCATTGTATTTTAACCTTTCATGCTCTTAGTTGTTTGACAAGCAAACAACAGAACAGTAGTTTAATGATTTTAAAATGTCATGTTGTTATTAGTCCCCCCCCCTTTCCTTATATTGCCACTCATCTTTGAACTTATTTTTCTCCACAGACACAGCTTTAACAAGCCTGACCATCATGGCTACCATAAGAAAGTGCCATTCTCTTTGCCAAATACTAAACTGGCCATTCGGCAGATTCCCCCAGAGCTTAACAACATCAGCAAACTCAACGAGCACTTCTGCAAGTTTGGCACTATAGTCAACCTCCAGGTGAGCACAGGATTTTACTTTTTCGTTTAATTAGGCTCCTGGTTTCCAATGTTTTGTCCCAAAGTCTACCCCTGCAGTTTTGTGTACTTGTGTACATTTGTGTGCCTTCCGGGCTTTGAGAGGCTGAGGTTCTGGTCTTGGAATCACCCAGCCCTGCATGTTTTGGTGGTTTCAAGGTCTTAATACATACCTAATCAGCTCATTTACAAGTATCTGATACTTGTATCTGAGTATCTGAGTACCTAACCATTATCTGTTCAGTTACTTGGTGATTATGGAGCTAGGTGATATTTTATTTGATATAATATTTACAGTATTATATAATTTATGTTCTGGGGCATAAGAAATAAGGCCTGAAGACTGTATGGCCAATAAATGCTGTATTTTTTTTTAAGTGTGGTAATCATCAATATCAAAATGAAATCGTAAATAGAGTTTCTGAACTAAAAGTTCCTGTGTTTTATTGTTTTTCTTTCTTTTTTTTCTTTTTTTTTTTTTTTTCTTCCTTTCTTTCTTTCTTTCTTTCTTTCTTTCTTCTGTGTAGGTTGCCTATAACAATGACCCAGAAGGGGCGCTGATACAGTTTGCATCTCCAGAGGAGGCGAGGCGGGCCATGCAGAGCACTGAAGCTGTTCTGAATAACCGCTTCATTAAAGTCCACTGGCACAGGGAGGATGAACCAGCACCCATGCAGGCTGTTCCTCCTGTGGTACGCAAACACACAGACCCAATAATTATTGTTTAACATTTTATTGTAATTATTGTAAACATGTCGGTTTTGTTCAATTCACAGCTTGCTGCAAAGATGTGGCAATGTGATTGTCAGTGTGCACATGTAAGAAACCTGTTTTTATTTCATTTCCTGTGCGTGTTAGAGTGTGCATCCGCCGCAGCAGCCTGCAGCCACCACTCTGAAACAGTCTGTGAAGGACCGGCTTGGACCTCTGCCCACGATTAACACAGAGCCCCTGCAGGACCCGAACCACCCTGCACAGGTTAGCAGCAGATGATGATTCAAACTCCTCTCAGTTTCACTTTACTTAATTGGGGTTGCAGATGTATATTTTATGTTGACCAGTCATGCTGAGAATGCCATGTTTAACGTGACTAATGTAAGCATGTCACTGTGAAATACCAGTTAAGGATACATATTTGAGTGATGAATTACCAGTAAGGGTATACTGGTGATGTATCAGTTTTAGATGTGAAACCACTACAGGTCAGCTGGTAGTGTGCTGGTAGTGTTGGCACATAATCGTAATAATCAAATGTCTCTTCAAAAGAATAAAAAAAACATTTTCTTACAGGCATATTTCAGAAATACCAATCAGCTGCTTGTGTCCCCACAACACAATGCGCAGTTGTACATCATACATGGAGTCAAAAACATATTTAAGCATTACATGATAGCACGTACATAATTTGTTACTTAATAATTTAATATTTTTGAATTCCAACTTAATACTTAATTGATTAAGTAAACTAATATGAAGATGAGTTATGCGTATATATGGGTAAATAGTGCTTATCCTAATTTTCTATTAAAGATTTATTGACCCATGGGTGATGTAGTAATGTAGTGATTTAGTCAGTTGATCTAATGTAGAGTGCAGAAGCAACTGTGATTTCAAACTCCTACCACTACATACTGCACCCAAGTGTATAGCCCCCTCGCTCACCCGTACTTTGAATTATTCCCCTGTTATTGAGTTTTTTGTGCCATGTAGTTTCATTGACCATTCAGTGTTTGTTTGTTTGTCTGTTTGTCTGTTTCCAGTCTTCACAGAATGCAGCCAAAGCATCAGTTAAAGAACGACTGGACTTCTCTAAACAAGTCTCATCCTCGGGAAAGGTCCTAACTGTCTTATAATAAATTTTTTTTTCAGGTTCCGCTAACACCTATGGCACAAACAGACCATGTTTTTCAATGTCCTATTTTTTTGTTTTGTTTTATTTTACTTTATTGTATTTTATTTTTATTTTATTATTTATTTATTTATTTATTTATTTATTTATTTTTGGCACAGGTCTTCTCCACTTCAACTGGGCTTACTAAGACCTTTTATAATCCAGCCGCACTGAAGGCAGGTCAGAAGGGGGTGCCCTTTGGGACCTCTGTTACCCCTGAGGATGCACTGAAGAAGAAACAGGTTTGTACTGTAAGATTTCCGTCCTCATAAAATTCCAACTCTAGTACCAAAGGAAAGAGCAGGTTATATGCTGGTCTCTGGTCTTCATAGTATGAAAACATGGTTTTATAAGCTTTATATTTCAGGTTCCTGATGAGTTTCTTGCTTTACATATGGCAAATATCATGCAACCCTTGTTAAGTCGTATGTTTTAGTGATTTTCAAACTGAAGTTAAGATAAAGGAACAATATGCAATATATTTACTTTACAAAAATATTAAATGAACGTTATATACATCAAATATATATGAAATGAAATGAGGTCAGTGATCCTGCCACCTGCTCATTTGCCTGTACCATTTCGACACCCCAGCTGCACGGTCATGCACGGTTGCAAAACCTCAAGAAGGTCATGCTGCATCTGAATGTTTTTTCCTGTTTTCTCCAACAGGAGGCGCTGAAGCTTCAGCAAGACGTGAGGAAGAAGAAGCAGGAGATTCTGGAAAAGCACATTGAAACCCAGAAAGTGAGTTCAATCCTGAAGCCTCTAATGTGACTGTAGAAGAAGTGTCTGAAGGTTCGGGCAAGGACGAAGAGAGTGAAATCTGTATGTCTGTGTTTTCAGTTGCTGATCTCCAAGCTGGAGAAAAACAAATGTATGAAAGCGGAGGATAAGTCTCAGATCATGCAGACACTGACGACCCTCACAAACAGCATCAGCAAACTGCAGGAGGAGATTAAAGGCATCTCCAGCACCAGCACGCTGCAGACCTGCATCAAAACAAAGGCCCAGGTACATGATCACACTTAAGTTAATGATGGATGATTTTCATTCCATCATTTAATCAGTAATGCACAAAGACTCCCCATAGCCTTTCATTAACGTGTGTTCAGATTGAGTCTGGATATACTGTAAAAAGCCATCCAATGTGCTGTTTCTGTTTTTAAAACAGTATGTTGCATGATATTTATGATTAATCTGCCTGGTTTGGTTCCAACTTGCACTGCAGCATGTAGTCGTGAATGTGCTTTTTACTTTTGGCTGGTGTGTTAACAGGCTCAGAAGGAGCTACTGGACACTGAACTTGACCTGTACAAGAAAACACAAGCTGGGGAGGACACAGCTCAGCTCAAACTCAAATACACCCAGCTGCAGCTCGAGGTATGCTTTGTAGAATGTTATTTCTGCACTGGATACACCAAAATACGAGTTCTTTCATCGCTGTTTTCCTTTTTTTTATTGGAAAAAAAATGTGATCCCTGTTGTATGTGGGTCCAGGCTTAAATTCCTCACTCTTAACTACAGAACTTGGATCCTTAATTATACTAGAACCATGGTGTCATGGTATTTATAGACTAATTCAGAGTAGTCGCACTGTAATAAGTTTTAAGATGTGATAATAACCCTCTAGTGGGGTTTTTTAAGGGGTTAACAGAGAACACTTTGAATCCATTTTCAAAATGTTACGAATGTTTCGAATGAAATATTGTGCTCACAGAAATCTGTTAATGCAGCAAATTATCTACTGCTTGCTGCAATTCCTGAATTGCCACTTGGTGGTGATATTGTCCTCACTTGCCTCTCTTTTTACCCAGGCGGCCAAAAGGGGTCTCCTCAACCCAGGGCGTGGGAGGGGGGCTCATGCCAGGGGCCGAGGCACCCTGAGGGGCAGAGGACGAGGCATTAGGGGCCGAGCAAGAGGCGTGCCCACACACGCTGTGGTGGACCATCGGCCCAGAGCCCTGGAGATCAGCGGCTTTACCGAAGCAGATCGGGTTGACCTGCTGCCACACTTTGCAGTGAGTTACTTCCATAGCTACAGGGTTTTGAAACAACTGTAAAACATCACAAGGCTGGATTTATATTTAAGAACGGTTCAGAGGCTTTTCTTTGACTCGTTTACGTTAAGCAGTAGTTTAGCAAAAAATTAGATAGTATATCTTTTCTATCGCAAATGCAGTCAGAGAGCCAAGACTTGTCTAAAATGTACTACTTCAGTTTTGCACTGTAGCTGCGAGGCTAATGTGGCTAAAAAGTTAATGAAACTTATACCAATAACCAGCATTGTACAGAGTGCATACCTAAATTATCACACACTTACCTCTGACTGTGCTGAGCTGACAAGTAGTCACTCTGGCCAGAATAATAAAAAAAATAAAGAACCCATTGTAAACACGGCTGTTCACATTGTACAGCAGTGTCGTGATGGTCTCTAGGGTGAGATTTGAAGGCATGGAAAATAATGTATCTTAAAGGTTAGAGGAACTACCAAGCATTGGGCTTGGCCAGTACTTAAGGACAGGCTATTTTGAATTATCTTTATGCTTATTTTTATTTTTCTGCTAATGCAGAAGGAAGCTAGACAGATACTGTTACTGCTAGAAGGATCAAGATCACAGCTTATTTGGTAGTTAGGATTGTTTATTGCCACGGGGGGGCTTCCCAGTGGTTGCGTGATGTATTTTGTATTTTATTTTTATTTTTTATTCGTCTTGTTTGTTTGTTTGTTTGTTTGTTTGTTTGTTTGTTGTTGTCAGACCAATGAGGCAGAGAGATCTTGTGTTGCACTACAGAATTCTACATACTTTGAAGATATTCAGATATTCATTTAAGGTTTAAGCTGGAATGTTCCTGTAACAAACCACATGTGACTGTTATATATATGAATATACAAAAAAACCCCACAGGTTGCATAGCTAAAACAGTAGCAGCAGGCATCTGAAGACCTGAATACTTTGTGTCCTAGTGGGTAGACTAAGGGGTGAATTGTCCAAATGTTGTTTTTATGTATTTATTTTTGCATAACTGATATGCAGTGTCTGAGTTTCATACTGAATCTGATGTCTTATTAGCAATTTGGAGAGATTGAGGATTGTCAGATGGAGGACTGCAATCTGAGTGCCATCATCACCTACAGAACTCGTGCAGAGGCAGAACAGGTACCACTGAACCTTCTTAATAACAGTACATGCGCATACATATGTTGTTGGAACTTAGACTGAACTCAAGCTCTCTCACTTCAGGCGGCGGTCCATGGAATGAAGCTGAATAACCAGGAGCTTCGTCTGGCTTGGCATAAACCAACCGCTTCCATCAGCACAGTGGACACTGAGGAGGCAGAGCCGGAGGAAGAGGAGGTGAGCTTTGTCACACATGATCCTGTATTTCCATACCATGTTGCTCTTCCATAGTCTCTCACGTCTGACATCAGTATGTTTATTCCAGGCCTGCCCCTATTATTATAGAAGTTATATCTAGTATCAAGAAATCTGTCATACATTATTTGATTCTGCCTTATTTGGTTCCTCTCTGTTTGCCACAGCCCTCATTCACAGTTCCGTCTGGCCTACAGCAAAGTCTTTATAGTAAAACCAGTGTCAATTTTGGCAATGACCAGGGCAGGTATTTTTAGTCACACTTACTTTAATGGAGAGATGGCAGAGGAACCTAAAACTGAAAGCCAGGCTAGTGTTTTAAAAACGTGTGTGGAAACGTTGCCAAAATGTGACGAAAATAAGAAATGGTTTCGTTTTAGCAGAGAAAACCATTTCTTCAGGTTGTTTTATGTTACATGCATGTATGTATGTCCACAAGAAGGGGAGGCTTTTCCTGTTAGCACTACAACCCTTCGCTTTCATATTTCAGTCTGCTCTGTTTTTAATGAGTCTGGTTAAAACCGATTTCTCCTTTAATGGTGCAGTAAAACAATATTGCTCCTACACTTTCTGTACAATATTGTCTTTTTGACTTGTTTATTTCATTGATTTACTGATTTCCTAATAATATAAGTGTGCCCTGTGTTGTCTGTTCATTTCAGTCCATAATTGTTTGCTTTGTTACTGACTGTCTGTTTGCTGATTGGTGCCAGTTCCAAGAGGATTCGCTGGTAGATGACTCCCTCCTGCAGGATGATGATGAAGAGGAGGAGGATAACGAATCTCGCTCTTGGCGCAGATGAAGACGTCTGACTTTTGCTCCATGATCTAGCCATGCACCCAACATGTCACTTCCTGCTTTTTTTCTTTTTCTTTCTTTTTTTTTTTTAAAGTGTGTTCCCCCTCATTTTTATCAAATGACCTTAACAAAGAGTAGCTCTTTCATTCATGATATGGTAG
>CM067476.1:12415145-12428493 GCA_034552555.1 Semaprochilodus insignis | reverse complement strand
TTTTGATGCTTGTGTTTTCAGATCTTGCAGCGCGTTTGGCTAATGTTGTGCAAATCGTGCCATTTTGATGCTTGTGTTTTGAGACTTTGCAGCGCGTTTTTAACTTGCAGTGCGTTGGGCTTTCTCGGCCACCGTATAAATTACTTGACTGACTTGTAAAAGAAAGGGAATCAACAGCATCTTCCACTCTCTTTCTTTCTTTCTCCTCCAGGACAAATATCATCCTTCTCTTCATTATCATATTTTGGAGTGGCTTATGGCTCATGACTGTAGCTCAGCGTTATATTACCCAGCATCCTCTTGGGCATTGGCTAAATTTTTTGCATATTTACCCACTATGAATCAAAGGCCGGGCTTCTCCAGCTGCGATTCAATCTGTCCCAACGACACACGCACACACCTTAGAGGCGTTTAATTAAAGCATGTATTATTAATACCGTGATATTTGACTCGTTTTTCCTGCACGTGTGCGGAAAGAGATGACTGCTACATTAGGGCTAAATTGTTTTGCAGTAATTCGCTTTTAATGTTTCTCTTATAATCAGTGGTTTTATAGGGCGGCTTTAGGTGCTGCTGCCGCCGAGCCGTGTCACTGTTACACTAACTCACTGTTTGATGTGTGGAGCGCATATTTGGAGCCTTTAATTAGGTCTGTTTTACAAGTCAAATGCAGCAGCGGCGACAGAAGCGAAATATGAGCTTAATAAAAAGTGCCAGCTGAGATGATTCTCTCTTTCTCCCCTCTCTCCGTCTCTCTCTTCTTTCTCGCTTTCTCTTTCTTCCCTTCCTCTCTCTCTCTCTCTCTCGCTCAAGTCAGCTTGCGGGCAGCAATGATTCTCACATGCTTCCCACACTCGCCATTCATCACTCTAATATACGATCGGCTACATATTCATGATATTAACATCATAAGGCTGCTGAATATGATGTATTGCGACGTTGCAGAAAGCGTATTGTGACCAGATCATGTTGTAATGGCAGCTAAAGCCTTGCAGGCATTTGATACAGTGTATTATAACCAAAGGCCAAAACTAAAGCAGATAAAAAAATGGGCACAAATTACATCCGGTAGTGCCTTATAATCAACCTTCATGCCATATTGCAATAAACCACATCTTGCAAAAATTGCCCTGCCTTGATTTTACATACAAAGAACCACAAGGCCGTAAGCTAAACTAGCTAATCTGCACTGGTAAAAGTTGTTAAATCTTGAAAATCCAATTCAGTTCTGCTCTTACTGTGAAGTTTCCACTTTTCCCAACTTTGTGACACCTTGATCTTTCATTTATGTAAGGCATAGCAATTCAGATCCATTCTAATGTGACCTGTAAAGTGCAAGGTTAATGATAAGATGGGACTAAATGACTAAAAGATGAATTTCTTTGATGGAAATGTCAGTTGTAAGCCATTTTTATCATCATTTCTTTCACCTTCTTACCATCCTCTCTCGTTCACGTTAGCAGCGCTGACTCCAGCTTCACTCTATTGATACTCCTTCATTTATCAGGCCGGGGCAGCTGCGTCTGCTGTATTGATTCTCTGGAGGTAATTTGGTGGGAAATGGCCGTAAAGCGCTGGATTTATCGCACGGCCACTTCGCTCTCGAATGATGGGTATAAAATCTGCTCGTAAGGAGGGGGAATGAGGACCAAATTGCCTAAATAACTACAGCCTGAACCAATAACAGCCAACAGGGCTCAATTTGCACCCAGTCTCTCTCTCTCTCTCTGACCCCCCAGTGAGCAGGAGGAAAAGGATGCAGATCTAGGCTATTTAATGTTAAGTGAACGTCAAATCCACACATGCCAGTCGGAGTGGATCTGTCCACTGGGGACATTTTTCAAAATGAGAACGACTGTTCTCAGATTAAGGTTAGAATGAGCACTAGTATTTTGGGTTCAGGTTTAGTTTTAGTATTAGGTTTATGTTTTGGGTGGAGGTTAGGATTAAAATTAGATTGAATGTTATGTTTATGTTTTGTGTTGAGGTTAGGGTTAGGATTAGAGTGAATGTTAGGTTTATGTTTTGGGTGGAGGTTAGGGTTAGGATTAGAGTGAGTATTAGGTATATGTTTTGTGTTAAGGTTTAGGTTAGAGTGAGTACTGGGGTAATGATTTGGTTGGGGTTGGGGTTATGGTTAGAGTGAGTATTAGGTATAGATTTTGGGTTGAGGTTTAAGGTAAGGTTAGAGTGAGTACTAGGGTGATGATTCGGTTGGGGTTATGATTAGAGTGAGTATTAGGTTTAAATTTTGGGTTGAGGTTTAGGTTAGGGCTAGAGTGAGTATTATGTTCATGTTTTGGGTTAAGGTTTAGGTTCAGTTTAGGCTTTTAGGTTGAGTTTAGAGTGAACCTTTATGATCTTCATCTGTTCAGGTTACACTTTTGTCACCTCAGTGATGGGTGGATGGGATGAATTAGATAAAATATTTCTGTGTTACATATTATTCACTATAGGCAGTGTTAGGGTGTTGGTGTTTTGTATCCTAAAGTGTTCATTATGGACAGCATTGCATAACACTGTACACTATGAATATCCTTTTTGTGCTTGCTACGGCAGCACATATACTAAAATTGGAACGATACAGAGAAGATTAGCATGGCATGAATATCCTTTACAGCACTATTCAGTGTAATATTAAACTGAAACTTTCAGCCAATAAAAATGAATAGATAATTAATAGGTAGTCTTACAGTCCATATAGTATACTCTGAAGTAGTGTCAAAATGAACTGCTGTTACTACGGCCTATTTTTATAGGTAGCAGCAAACCGTACCAGAACCACATAAGCAAGTTAATTGCATGATAACTTAACAACTCAGTACAGTTTGCAGCATGCGTAATTATGATTTATACATGCATTTTACGCAATGCATATTGGTATAAGCTTCAATTACTTGTTAGCTGCATTAGCCTGGTAGCTCCAATGAACAGAACAACACTTCAGACATAGTCACGACTGACTAACTAAATTAGGGATAAACTGGGTAAATTGGATGTTTTTAATGAATATTTCTTTAAAGCTACTATCACACATCCAAGGCAACTCAGGTGGTACTTGTTAATTAGCTGATCGGGTTAGCATCACACACATTAGAGCCTGAAAACCGGCAGGACAGGGTGACCAAAGGATGTAAAGTTAAAAGCAAAAGTGGATCAGGGTGTTCATTTTGGCATAAGCGAGTTTTTGCCCTTGCTTAGCTCCGTGGTGACGGATGGACTGGTTGAATAATGGCTGTCACATTAGTGCCTGCTTCACTCCGACTGAAGCTTCCGCGTAATGACGGTGAGCAGGCCGGAGGTGAGCCGTGATGAGCGCTCCGGTAATATCATAAAACAGTGTTTAAATATTTTAATTTCATTTGTCAGGACGGCACCTTCCCAACACTCCATTACTCCGCTAACCATCGCTCATCAGCTGCATTAGTGCATTATTCATTAGCACTAATTATTTCCCCATAACGCCTGCCCCGATATATTTAACCCCCACATCAGATCTGTCCATAATGACCCTGTAAAAATTGAATTGCTGCAAGAAGCGGAGTTGGAGAGAGCTCATTTAAAGAACATCAGAGGAATGAGTGAGTGAGAAAGAGAGAGAGAGAGAGAGAGAGAGTGAGAGAGAGAGAGAGAGAGAGAGAGAGAGAGGATGAGGGTTTCTCTTTTGAGGCAGGACATTTATCCCTGTCTGATTTGCATACTGAAAGAGGAGATTTCCTTGTGTGAAAGTGTGTAATGGTGAATAGGCATGTAACAGCGCATGTTAAGGCAAAAAATAAAGCATACACTCACTGACCACTTTATTAGGTACACCTATATTGGATACCCCTTGATAAAATGGTACTCATTGTCCAGTTTATCAGCTCTTACCATATAGGTGCAATTTGTAGTTCACTCTGTTACAGGCTGTAGTCCATCTCTGTCTCTGCATAATTTGTATTAGATCTGTGCCTGATGGCGGTTAATCAATCTATTGCGGTGACAGTCCCCAGAGGTGATATAAACGAATTTACCACCAGTACATATAACTGAACTGAACACATTAGGTCATATCCTACATCAATACCACATTTATTGAAGTTTATACACAACTCAGTATCAATACTGGACTAAGACTAGTCCACCAACCACAAAACTCAAACCAATGTGTCCTGTGGCCAGAAGCTTTCCACTGATCATGCAGTGAAACAGAGTGTGGAACTGTACATGTATAACTACACAGTGCACCTACAGGGGTTGGACAATGAAACTGAAACACCTGGTTTTAGACCACAATCATTTATTAGTATGGTGTAGGGCCTCCTTTTGCGGCCAATACAGCGTCAGTTCGTCTTGGGAATGACATATACAAGTCCTGCACAGTGGTCAGAGGGATTTTAAGCCATTCTTCTTGCAGGATAGTGGCCAGGTCACTACGTGATGCTGGTGGAGGAAAACGTCCTTCTTGGTGGTATGCTGACATTACCCTGGATACCGTGGCTCTTGATACATCACAAAGACTTGCTGTCTTGGTCACAGATGCGCCAGCAAGACATGCACCAACAATTTGTCCTCTTTTGAACTCTGGTATGTCACCCATAATGTTGTGTGCATTGCAATATTTTGAGCAAAACTGTGCTCTTACCTGCTAATTGAACCTTCACACTCTGCTCTTACTGGTGCAATGTGCAATTAATGAAGATTGGCCACCAGGCTGGTCCAATTTAGCCATGAAACCTCCCACACTAAAATGACAGGTGTTTCAGTTTCATTGTCCAACCCCTGTATATTTATATTGTAAATGAACCTGATTAACAGACAGTGAGTGCAGATACAAGGCAGGGGAAGTAAAAAATAGAGAGTATTATTTGTCGTTTTTAACAGCTAAATTAGCATGGCAATAAATATGAATTACAATAATGTGTTATTTAATTAATTAATTGATGCCTGTATTATTACTGTTACTACTTTAACATCAGATTACATAGTAATTGGTTTGACTTCAAGGTCTGATGGTTTGATTAACATAAACATGGTTTCCAGAATCCTTGTTGTTTGCTATAAATTGGCCCAATGCTGAACGTTTCAGTCTGTGAGTATACATGCTGGAGATGCTATCACGTATCTTTAACAGCCCCCTAGTTTTTGCCTTCCCAAGGGTGTCTTTGGAAGTGAGCTGTTTAGGCACGAGAGGACCATTTGAGTTTAGCTCTCCATTCTCGTTTATCTATTTCACGTTGATTTCAGTCCAAAGGTAAAAGCACACCTGAGCTGTTTTACATCACCTTATGACCCTGGCCTCTTCTAGTGAGATTGACTGTCAGTTGATCCATAGGCTTGACCATTATTTCATAGCTTCAGTATATCCATGATAACTGCGCTGTGAAATTTGTATTATTACAAAGCATGCAGTAGGTTCAATGCTTTGTATTTGCATCATTAAGGTGCCTGCGCAGCATCATGGATTCCTGCTATCCACCACATGAGAAGCTCATCAGGTAGCCCCTTGGATGACTGGATCCCATTTGTATATACTGTCATTGCTTTTTAACCATAGGTATACTAAATATACTTTTTTGTGAAATTTTCAGATGGTTAGGAGAAGAAAAACTTATATCACCTGAAGTGATTGTCAGAAGTATGAGAAAGGGTCAGAGAGCTATATTCATGTTGGCATACAGATTACTACATTCTCCATATATTATATATGCAGCTCCATAATTATTGACCCTTGATTAGAAATCTTCCTGATTGATTACTTCAGTTTCACACTGAAAATATGAGAAAAAGTAAAACTACTATTACAAAAATGATTGTTACTGGGCTGGCTAGCAATGCAGTAAGGGGTTGAGCAAATTAATATCAAATGATTCAAACTTTCCACAGGTTAATAGGTAATAGGTAACAGTCCATAACAGAGAAATCTCTGAATGTTTGTTGACGTTTGATATAATGATGTAATGACTCAGGATTTTGTCAAAACATATGTTGCCATCTAGAGAACATTTTTTTAGGGATCCCCCTGTTAGTTTTAGCAAAACAACACAAAACTACATTTTGAATGTGTTACAGCAGTAGTGTAAGAGAGTACAGGTGCTAGACTGGCCTGCCAGCAGTCCAGGCCTGTCTCTTACTGAAAATGTGTCCCTTTAAGAAGCACAATATACAACTACTGGAGACCCAAGATTGCTGAGCAGCTGAAGAGTTATATCATGCAAAAAAAAATAAATAAAATAATGAAATCCACTTTGGTGTCCTCAGTTTCCAAAACTCTTAAATTTCCTAGCTCTACTAAGGCCTGAGTAGACTGATAAATCAATGGGATGATCAGATATTAATCTAATTGTTACTGAACTCTACTAACAATATCTAAGCGAAGTGGGGGATCAGAATTTTAGAAACAGTCAATTGTTTAAGTAGATGTTGTTTACTCAGGCTAATGGAGGCACTCTCAGCACAGGCAACTTTTCAGTCTAATCTCTCACTCACTGAGCACTGTAGTAGAAGACACCTACAACTGGGATGCGTTTAAGGGGCATCTGACCACAGAGGTTGTACACACGGAGGATGAATTTAGGTAGTGGACTTTGTCCTTTCTTTATTAATTCACGATTTTGACATTCCACAGCATGTAAAATTTAAACCTTCACCTTGTTCCTGTTCCAGTTGGCTTAGTGGAGTTCTCCTTTGTGGGCACTAACAGTGACCCTACCTTCATACTCACACACTCACACACAGCATACTGCAGACAAAGCCAAAAACACACACTGGGTACACAGCACGGAGCTAACTTTATTTAGAGTGTGAATCTTTAATGTCCTTTAATAAAGATCAAATCTGTAAACAAAAAAAGAAAAAAAAAAAACACTCAAAAAATTCTAGAACATTCACTGTCATCCTATAACAATCACGCATACACAATTTTTACTGCCTGTTAATACTTTAGGGACACGTTGCCTTCTTTTGAAACTGATATTTAGTTGCTGTTCAGTTCAATGATTTACGAAAAATGCGCGTGAATGTTTTACTAGCATTAAACAGGTATTTCAGCAAATGTCTCTACAGCACTCCTCACGTTGATCAAAGAATTTTCTTTGCTGTGAAGACTTTCTGCCTTTTGTGTGTAGATTTTGCCCAAATAATAATCTGACAGTTTTCTTCTTATTATTAACAACATATATTGACACTCTATTAGTCCAGAGTTTGTTGAAACATCTGAATGGTTTGAGTGTTGATGAGTTCTGATATCACAACTCAACTAGATAGGATACAGTGGTATGCAAAAGTGTGAACACTCTCCAGTGAATATATACATTCTGTAAACACATCCACCACAATGAACAGACTTGTTTGGTGCACAGTACAATATTTATTTTATTACACTGGACTTTAACATGAGCAGCACACTAACACAGTGGGTAGTATGGTCGCCTCAGAGCAAAAGGGCCTGGGTTTGGTTACTGGATGGGGAGTCTGGGGTCCTTTCTGTGTGGTGTTTGCATGCTCTTCCTGTCCCCACCTACTAAAGATATGCTGTTGGATAAATTGGAGATACTAAATCGCTCCTAGGTGTGAGTGTGTATGTGTGTGTGTGTGTGTCTGCCCTGTGATGGACTGGTGGCCTGCACAGGGTGTTTCCTGCCTTCTACCCAGTGAAGCTCCAGCATTCCCCTGTGGCTCCGGAGATGAATGACTTTAATATGTTAAAGTAATATGTTAAGTAAATAAACAGAAATGTTACATTAAAATGTGCAGAACTCTGTATGTTTTGTCCATGTTTTGCATATGGCTGTACAGTGTGTGGCCTTTTGCAATATTCCCAAGGTATGACATTTTGGCAGTTTGTTCCTTCAGTTTTGCAGTTTTTTTTCTTTTTATGACAAAAAAATTTATGACTTCTGTTATAGAGACACAAGGTTTTCTCTGTGTTTTGGAATCAACTCAATCCAAAAGGCTAATATAAGAAAGCTTCTGCGTTGGCAAAGTCCATGAGCTTCAGCTAGCTGGTGGTCTAGCTGCATGTGCAAGTGTGTTTCGGAGGTTAGGCTTTAGATGGAACAGTCAAGGGAGGGGCTGGAGTTGTTTGACAGTCACTGCTAACTTCAGTCAGATGAACCCAACATAAATGAGGACACAGTAACACAGAATAAATTGATTGGTGCATCGATAAAGCAGCACATAACATACATAACACACATTTGTTTACAGTTTTGTTATCATACAGTCGTCACTATGCGGCGGAAGTGTTTTGTATCTGCTGCACGGCTGGGGTGTGTGAGTTGATGTTCACCTGAGTTGTTTATTCTGCTGAATGCTCTCTGTTCTCCTCTGTCAGCATGACATCTTTATTGTTTTTGTTATTTTCATGCTGGATTGTATAATTATATTAGAACATTCCTGCTGTCCTCAGGCCAAATCCAACAAACACCCCACATGATAGAAAGATTCTCTCTCTCTCTCTCTCTCTCTCTCTCTCTCACACACACACACACACACACACTCACTCTCTCTCTCACTCTCTGATGTTTTTCCTTTATTTGTATGTCATGCAGGTTTGCACATGTTCTCGCAGCAAAACAGACCACTCCTCTCAGTCTACATGCTTAATCCTTATTGTTGTTTGGCCTGTACAAATTAAACAAAAATGAAACAATATTAAATTCAACAAATATTCCAAAAAAAAAATTCAACCAAACTATAAATTCATTTAATGTAATCTTGTGTTGATGCCCCACTCTGCTCGTCCGGGGAAGAGGCCAATCCCTGGACTACCAAGCTTCACTCAAGTTTAAGGAGCTTAAACTGTGCTTCCCTGTGCACTGACACATTTAACATAAATTAAGCTGTATTGATTCGTTTCGACTTTAGCTCTGGCTATGAAACAGGACTACACACAGTAAAAACTTTTCATCATATTCAAATGATAATAAAATGTCTCCACTTGTCTTAATGAGCTATACCTGCTGAACACCTCACTGAGTACACCTCCTTGTATCTAGACTTATTGTCCATTGTATCAGGTCCGTTTACCGTATAAGTGCAGTTTGTAGTTCTACAATTACAGACTGTAGTTCATCTGATTCTCTGCACACTTTCCACCACCACCCAAATAAAACCCTGTTCTTCAATGGTCAGGACCCCCACAGGACTGCCACAGAGCAGGTAATATTTGGATGTTAGATAATTCTCAGCACTGCAGTGACACTGACATGGTGGTGGTGTGTTAGTTTATGTTGCACTGGTACAAGTGGATCAGATACAGCAGTGCTGCTGGAGTTTTAAACAGTGTCCACTCACTCTCCACTCTATTAGACGCAACAGTATTTCTTTTCTTAGGAGTGATTCCAACCATGTCCATCTCAATTCCTTGTAGAGGAAATCAAACATGTAAACGCGTTTGGATGTTCTACATCAGAGGACTTTTATAGATGATGCATGACGTTCTAGTATAAATCACTATGTATGCTCAGTTTTTTGGATGTGCAGCTCAATTTTAATAAACAATTTTTAAGAAATACTTTTATTTTTTACTTTAAGTACATTTTTGAGCAAGTACTTTTCTACTTCTACTTGAGTAAAAAAATGTAAGTCATGATTTGACTTTTACTTAAGTATTTTTTTGCTATATTACTTGTACTTTTACTTAAGTAAGGGACTTGTGTACTTTTGCCACCTCTGCTGTAAAGCCAGAAACAATAGCTCATCTTTTACTGCACACTGTTTGTGCTGGTCATCCTCTAGTCTTTCATCAGTGGTCAAAGGATGCTTTCCACAAGACGCTGTTAACTGGATAGTTTTGGTTGGTAGACTATTCTCAGTCCAGCAGTGACACTGAAGTGTTTAAACCTCCAGCAGCACTGCTGTGTCCGATCCACTCGCACCAGCACAATACACACTAACACACCACCACGTCAGTATCACTGCAGTGCTGAGAATGCTCCACCACCACCCAAATAAAACCTACTCTGTAGTGGTCCTTTGGGGGTCCTGACCACTAAAGGGGACTAACAAAGAATACAGAAAAACAGATGGATTACAGTCTGTGATTGTAGAAGTACAAAGTGCACCTATATGGTCAGTGTAGCTGATAAAATGGTAGAAACAAGTGTAGATATTAGATATTAGTGTGCCACACTGAAGTGACCAGTCAGTGTATATTGCCTTTATGTTATTGAAAGCTTAAATGGTGATAGTGGTACAGTGGGCTTAAGGTAGTTGGAGCTGACCTAAGGTAGAGTTTCGTAGTGGAGAATGAGTATATTATGTCTTAACGCAGTGAACTTGATCAATGGTGTGTGGAAGTTTACTGCTAATAATCTCCTGCTCTAATGGTGCACTTGTCTGATTGACTCTTCATAGAGCTTTTCCAATTAGAGCCGGGATAGCTCTCGGAAACTTGAGCCAGGATGGAAATTAGCATGCGATTCCTAAATGATCTCTGATGTGTAGGGGAGATACGTACTATGAAATATTCAGCGTTCAATTTTCCTCCATCAGGCATGTGAAGGATTCATAATTACAGCGGGATTCACATTGTAATTCATTGTGGAAGCAATGGCCATGGCAGGAACCCCTCTCTGACACCTTCAATAATTCAGAATGGTGGGGGGGCTCAGGGTCTCAGCACTTTTCGGCTGGTTCAGATGGGTACGTACGTGCCCCGTGAGCTGTGATGGGTGTAATGCTTAAAGGGAAGTGACAGCAGCTGCATTATGCAATGATTTTTTTTAGCTATGTAGGATGGGCACTTTATTGGTTAGTAGTAGCCTGGAATTATTTTAGGATTTCTCCAGTTAACCCTTGAAGTTGAGTTATTACTGCTGTTTGGCAGTGTAATTCAAATGTAATTACACAATTACATGATTAATTGCATACTTCACTAAATAATGAAGTGCATTGCCAGTCATTTTACACAGATTTGTTTCCTCACTTCTGACTCTTCCCTTTCCAGTATATTTGACGTACATAATGTAATAACATGTAATTACATAATTATAACATAATAATAACATAGTAATAGAATAAACTACATTTACATTCTGTATCCACACATTCCAGCTTTTTTCTGTTTCCATGACAGCCAAAACAAGTCTGTACACAACCAAATTCAAATCATAATGAAATATTGTCTATTTGCAAACATACATGTGTTATGATTATATGATGATATAATTAAACAAAATGCTCCAAAAGACAAGTAAGAAAGAACCATTTTACATATAATCTCATCAAAACAGTTCCAGAAAGGCCTGTAATGCTTTAGTTCAACTGAGTGATACTCTGAGATTTAAAACTCACTACGTTTATTTTAATGACCAAACCGTGAAGCATAATGTCAAGGGAAAGGGCAAACCTGTCACAGCTGCTTCCTCTACTGCTCTTTTATAGCTCACCGTTAAATGGAATGATGGGAAATTGAGTTTTCATGACCTGCGTCAATGTTACCTCTTCCTTTATTTGCTCATTAAAGTTCTGCTCTCTTAAATGAAAGATGTAAATATGATAAGGTGGTGGGCGTTAGCATTTTTTGACAGAAGAACATTGTCAAGTGCAGTAAGCCACATAGTTAAAAAGTTTCTAGTTAAAATTGTTACATATAATATACTCAATTTGCATGAAGATAAAAGAGAGTTAAGGTGAAAAAACAAGAGGTTCCAAAACCAGAGTTCAAGAAATGATTTAAACTCCTAACAACCATGTAAAACCTAGCAGCCCACCAAAACTGTCACCAACAGATTAACAGCACTTAAAGCTTTCATCTTTGACAAGACAAGTGATTTTAAGAAGACAACTTAGTGCTGTTAGTCACTAGGACTATGAGTCAAAGGATATGCAGCTGTAAAAAGCCTTCACTGAGACAAAAATGAAAAAAAAAAAAAAAATCAAATCAAAAAAGAGAACATTGAGCTGTCCATATCATTGAGATCAGATCATAACATCACCGAATGTGTAAGGGATTAGTTTGATTGTGAAAAACAGAAAACACAACCAATATCTGACAGTGAACTTTGGGGGCTGCGGTTCCCTGCTAATTTCTTTGAAAAGCTGAAAGCAAGTCTCCTGAAAAAACATGGAAGCTGTGATCAGGACAAAGAGCGGACACACCGACTACTGTAAAACATGATATTGTGTGTTCTGGTGCACTTGCCATGTTTGAATTTTGCACATTACTGTATAGTCATGATATATATGTATACATAAATCCAACATCATCTCTGAATTAGGACTAAGTTTAGCCTGATGTCCATCAGCATCTGTCAGTAATCCTCTCTAATTGTGAGGTAGGTGCAGGGTGTACTGTTTCGGACTTTGCATGTGACTGGAGCATCCAGTCTGACTCATTTTATGCAAGAGACAGAACATTTTTCTCCCTGTAATAAAATCCTCACACACTTCATTCTCTCAATATGACTGTGAGATAAATCAAACTGGAAATATTTCAGCAGGATTTAGCCCAAGGAGAGGTAATTTAAATAATATCTCTCACCAAGCTGCTTCCGAATAAAAATTATGTCTCAGGCAATATTTCATCTGACGTGGAGCGGCGAGAAAGAGAGAGAAAGAGGGAGAGAGCGAGAGAGAGAGAGAGAGATTTGCTTCCGAAATAACAAAACCGTAATAACTCAAACAGGCAACCTTTCTATGAACAAGGTTAATTACTGCTCTCATTGGAAGGGAAGATTACTAACACATGCAAAACGGATGTCTCTGTCTGCTTCTCCCTGTCGCACTTTCAGCATGACTGCAAACATGATGGCCTACAGATAACTGATGAGTTCCAGTAATGCGCTACTGTGTGGTGGGATTAATGCTGCCATGTTAAAACATAAGGAAAAGCATAATGCTTTCTAAGGCTACACAATCATTAAGTGACTGTGGGTTAAACTGAATTATGCTTATCAGGTTTCCTATTACACTAAATGCACTGTCGTCACCTCCGCAACACCATACAGTGATACTGATAACCCGCTGTGCTTACAATATATTACATGTATTCATTCCAATTGCACCAGATAATTGTATCGTGTGGATCTCTCAGCATACAGTGACACTGATAGCACTCATATACATATACATTACATTTTGTCGCTGACCAAAATTATTTTTTATTTTATTTTTCCTGCATCATTTGAGCAGCCGCCCTTTACGTTGTTTGAAAATTGCATGATGAATACAGCATTAGAAATGCTCCAGAAAATCTCTTTGCATTAAGTTACATTAAAAGTAAAGAACATGTTTGCTGTCTCCTATAAAGTTACCTTAAAATGGTTATTTTTTTAGCATTACCTTTAATATAATGCAGTTGTATGACTATTAGTGAAATCATGATATGCTGTATATATATATATATATATATATATATATATAT
>CM067476.1:12381313-12414754 GCA_034552555.1 Semaprochilodus insignis | reverse complement strand
ATATATATATATATATATATATAGTATACTTAAAAATAAGTATAAATGTTACAAAACTCAGATGTTTTTATTACATAATAATAATATTATGTAATAATATTAAATAATAATAATTATTATTATTATATTGATTACTTCCTATTAAGGAACCCAGGAACTTTATTTGATTGGCATTTGATGACATGTGTACAGTCTGTATATAATGCTTGCATGTCATTCTACTGTATGTTTATATGTATATATTTTTAAACGTCTTATCTGGATTCATACATAACTCATTTAGATGTTTGACTTGCATTATAAATATGTTTATTTTCATGTATTAAAATAAATGTTTAAAAGCAATAACACATTTCATTACTTACTGAAGCCAACAGACTAGATTTAGCTTGAATTGTTTTGCAGGGCTTGAGGATTAGATCTGCCTGTTCTGAGCAGGACTTCACCTGAGATGTAAAATAGAATATTTAGAAGTTGTTTGTGCAAGACAGTGCCATGTCTCTGGATTATGGACTGCAGATTTAGAACCAGAAGAATGAGAAGTGATCCAGTTTTTGGCTTTACAAATGGTTTAATGAGGGAAACATACATTACATTACAGAATAAATCTTACCCATATTCTCTATTCCCTTTGTGTGGAGAGTGAGATCCTGTCAATCACTTGCAGGGCGAACAAGCCTCTTCCACAAAACACACCTGCAAAAAGACACAGACGGAGAGAGCTAGACAGACGGGGACACACACACACACACAGGCATTAGAGTCTCATGAGTTTTTAATTGGCTGGATCTCTTGGGGTGCATGAGGCCGTGCCCTGGAGGTGGGTTTGGGGTGAGCTGTCAGTGTGTGTCAGGGAGAATGGGGAGGTTTTTTTAGTTCTGCAGGCGAAAGGCCTTCACTTTGATGGAGCACCGCTGGCAGAATACCAAAAAGCTGAAAAGCCTGAGTTTCCACTACAGCATCCTAAACCGTTTTAGATAGTAACAGTCAAAAGTCTGGACACTCCTACTCACAGAAGGGTTTTCCTTATTTGTTTATTCAGCTTTTTGCACTGTCCTTCACAGTTAATTATGATGACACCCAATGATAAAGGCATCCAAACAATTATTATAACATCACACCACAATTAGTTTTCATTGCCTCGCCAATGTATTTGTTAAAGGACTCATATATTTATCTTTAAAGTTCCCTCACTTTTAGAAGCAGTATAGTTTGATGAAGTATGCAAATGCAGATGCAGTAACCCCATTCTCTCTTCACTCTATACTCATTTTGGACTGCTCATTTTGGTGACAGCTCAAAAACCAACAAATTTACATATATCAGACCCTACAGCAGTTCGGCCACAGACCACACAGCTTATAGTACTAGGCTCTACACAAAGCAGCAAATCAGAACAGAGGTCATTAAAATATATAAGCCTTAAAGGTACAGTAACTGTAACCCCCTTCAGTCCTGTAGTCCACAACCCTTCACTCACCAATCACAACCCAGACTCCCAACTACCAGAATCCCACTGATTTCATTGCCATATACCAATCACAGACCACCTGTCCGTTCCAGCTCACCAGATTACTGATTGTCACCTGATTGTTCCCCTATGTAAGTTGTTTGTTTGCTGACTGGCTTTGTAAAGTATTGTCACAGTGTGGTTAAGCTGCTGAGGACTGAATGGGTGTGGTTAAACTGTTGTAGACTGAATAGGGCAGACTAAAAGGCAATAGACTGAATGAGTGTGACTAAACTGATGTAAACTGAATGGGTGTGGCTAAGCATCTGTAAACTGAATAAGTGAGACTAAACTGATGTAGACAGAATTTATGTAGATAAACTGGTATAGACTGAATGGGTGTGGCTAACTATCAATAAACTGAATGGCTAAGGCAAAACTGATGTAGACTGAATAGGTATGGCTAAGCATCTGTAAACTGAATGGGTAAGGCTAAACTGATGTAGACAGAATCGGTAAGGCTAAACTGATGTAGACTGAATGGGTAAGACTAAGAATCTGTAAACTGAATGCGTAAGGCTGGACTGATGTAGACAGAACGAGTGTGGCTAAGCATGAGTAAACTGAATAGGTAAGGCACAACTGATGTAGACTGAATGGGTGAGACTAAGCATCTGTAAACTGAATGGGTAAGGCTAAACTGCTGTAGACTGAGTGGGTGAGGCTAAACTGCTGTAAACTGAATGGGTATAGCTAAACTGCTGTAGATTGAACAGGTGTAGTTAAAGTCTGTAAACTGAATGGGTGTAGTTAAACTGTAGACTGAATGTACAGATATGGTCAAGTATGTTACTGCCTTTTACGTCACAGGGATCATGAATTTAGAATGGCCTGTTTTGGCAGCTTTTATGTATTTATTTATTTATTTATTTATTTATTTATTATACATATAAGGATTGTGTTCACTGATACTGAACGGCACATTTTAAAGCAATTTTTACATACTATGTTTTAATTTTAAAAGGTGGGCAACATTTTTTAGGTCATGTTGTTCATTTAAGATTATGCAATATACATTTTCTCCCTGATCTGCTATCTCATCACCTTGTGTCTCTTGTGTGTCTTCTCTTCTTCTCCATCCTTATCTCTCGTTTCTCTCTGTGTGGCCTGGCTCTGATGAATTTGGGCCACACAGCTGTAGAAATTGGCCTGGGGACCTCCTGTGTGTCCAATTTGCCTCCCAAACACACAGAATCTGCAGGTGCTGCTCTGAAAAAGGATGAGGAGAGGAAAGGATGTGTGGCACTTAGTATAGCACAGACCATTGGGTGATATTATCACAGTTTGGCAACATGTTTGGTGTCCACATTTCCACAAGGTAGTTTATTTTTTTCAGTTTTGTGCTGTGTTAAATTAAAGCTCTTAGTTTAGAATTTTCCAACCTCTCTGCAGTGAGGAAAAAGCAAAGAAAACTCCACAACAACTGGGAATTCCTACATGGAAAGTCATTGCAGAGTTCAACATATAAGGCCATATCAAAATGGCTGCTCACATCATCAACATTAATAAAGTGCCTCTTCTCTACTTACAAAAGACTTTGTTTTGTCGGTGGTTGGTGTGGCTCAGTGGTTGGTGTGGCTCAGTGGTTAACACCACTACCCACCAGAGCGCTACCACCCCGTGTGGGAGACAGGGGTTCGAATCCCGGTCTAGGTAACAAACGCTGAGCTGCACCTATAAGAGCCCTTGGGCAAGACTCCTAACACTGCACTGGCCTACCTGTAAACGAATTACCTTGTCGCTCTGGATAAGAGCATCAGCTAAATGCCTGAAACGTAATATGTAAATGTTTTAGATCAGTCAGCATAACTAGAAAACATGAACATGATAATTGTTTAAATCTATAAATTAGTAAGGCCTAATTGCTGACTTCAGATGTATCAGACACACCCATTGCTAAAAGGTGTATAAACCAAGCATGGCGGACAAACCATGGTTTGGCCAAAGCCAGGAGAACACTATCCACTGAAGCGTATATTGCCAATAGTAAAGTGTGGTGGAGTAAGGATGGGGCTGTTTTTCAGGGTTTGAGCCCCTGAGTTCCAGGGAAGGGTAACTTTAATGCATACATAAACATTTAGTACAACTGTATGTTTCTATCTTTGTGGTCACAGTTTTGAGAATGCTCTTTCCTGCTCCTGCCCTCCCTACTATGGCCCTGTGCACAAAGCAAGCTCCATAAAGATATGGCTTGGTCAAGCCTTCTTCTTCAACATCAGTGGTTGGCCTCACAAATACTCTTAACTAAATGGGCAGAACTTCCTGCTGACACTCTCAAAATCTTGTCAGCAGAGTGGGGGTGCTCATAGCTGCATAGGGAATGGGTAGATCAGGGTACTCTATATTTATGCCCATAGTTTTGGAAAGGGGTGTCCAACAAACTCATATAGGTTTGATGCCCAAGTGTCCATCAATGTGTTGAGCAGATAAATCATGAACAAATGAAGTTATCACTCACATTACAAATGTTAGCTGACTAAGTTGTGGCCTGACAGTACATACTTTCATGGAGTTGTTCATGTTTTTTCACACATTATAAGTTGAATGCATGGAGCTGAAAAATTTGGTGTCTGAAAGTTGCTTTGTTCATTTTCGGCTTGAGCTATGAGGCTAAAGTAAAGTATTTGAAGCTCATATAGCACCTTGTAGCTTCAGGCAAAGTGCACGCCTAAAATGAACAAACTGACCACTATGAACACTATTGCTTTACAGACTATTATTAACCTCAGAAATACTGGTGTTCATATCACTTCAGCTGATCATAGAAAGGTGCGTGACCATTTGTCAAGTTGAAATTCAAGGATCTGTCCAGAATTGTTGGAAAACAGGATTGAATAAGCGGATATATAATGTTACATTCTTTGTGGAAGAATTCTTTCACAGCTGTCAGAGTCTTCATATTCTTTCATGTCATCATCTGACATCTACAGAATGCTGAAAAGGGACACGATGGACATGTAATAATAATCTGAAGTAAAAACTAACCAGAGGTGTGGTAAACTCACTCTCATACCCACAGGGTACCACTGCACCACTGCACCTCTATAGGGGTTATACAACTTCAGATTCAGTCAACAGTTATGTGAATGAAGTTGAGATGATGTTGACTAATTGCTGATGAAGTCATGAATAAAACCACAGGAGGAGAAGATACTTGTAAATAAACGAGTTTAGAAATCCTACTTTAAAAAATCTGTAGCACTCCATAGGTCGTAGATGATGATGTGACCTTTCCAGTAAGTCCTGGACGACACTGCTAGCCTTCAGGGACCCTGGAATCTTGCACATTTGTATCGAACCTAGGTACACCCTAGGCAGCCTGGCTGAGACGCTTGCCTGTGACCAGCAGATATTTAGAGTAAAATAACTTTTATAGGACCTTATGCTAGCTCTCCAATGATACAGGACTTTCTATCATTTTCTTTGGAAAACCGGAGATAACAAAGTGCAATATCTGATTTTCGAAGCACTGTAAATTAAGAAATGTGTGATGTGCCCTTTTCAAAGAACGCATTGTTAGCCTTTATTAAAACAGAGATACGGACCTGGAAACCACCAGGCTCCTCACCTGTTGTCTTGTAGTCATACTCGTCATGATCATGTGATCGTCGGCATTATAAAGTGTCATCACCAAGCAGTAAAGCCAAAAAGGCGACTAGTCTGTGTAAACCCTACTCCACTGTGGGAGGGAGAACATAAAAAGGTGTTCCACCAAAACCTCAAAGTACAAACTGCCTTCACTGTCAGTGTAGCATTTAGGGCTGAAATGCTGCCACAAGGGTACATTTCCTCCGTGTAACCTTACCCATCCTATAAGCTTCCATTACTGGTTAGCTACATTGTCTTTGTAGCTCAGGTGCAAAACTAGAACTTCAGACACCAAACGTGTCTTGGCTGATCAACTACATTTTTGGTGGTGGTGGTGGTGGGGGGGCACAAATGTAGTTCTTCAGCCAAGACATGTTTGGTGGTGTCTGAAGTTCTAGTTTTGCACCTGAGCTACAAAGACAATGTAGCTAACCAGTAATGGAAGAAGGGGGTGATTGGGAGGAGTGGTGCTGAATAGCTGAATGCATTTGATATTTTGCCAAACTACTGGCTCTCACAAAACCAGAGGATCTTTGGAATGTTTGGTCTACACACATGTGCAGGTTGTAAATAGCGTGTTAGTGAGGGATGGTGTTCGTGTAGAGGAGAAGAGCAGGTGAGATGAAGCAGAAGAAGAAGTATGGGAGTGTGTGTGGGGTGTGTGTAGTGTTTTATCAGTGTGGCAGAGGGATGAGGGGGATTTGTCTCTGTTAAAGGGGAAGGCTCCTCCTTTATTAAAGCCATTCATCACTCTCTGAATATTCCCCTTTAATGGCCCGCACACTAATTACAGAGTTTGTCAAGACCAGAGCCTTTTCTCCTCTTTCTCTTATTCTCTCCTTTTCTACTGCTCTTTCTACTCCTCCTCTCCGTTTCTTCTCTTTCTTTCCTCTATTTTGCTTATTCTCTCCTTTATTCTCTTACTACATTCATTCTCTCTTCTTTTTTACTCCTTTCTATCTTCACCTCCTCATTCTTTTTTCTCTAAACTTCTCTTCATGTTTTCACTTTCTTTCCTTCTCTACTCTTCTCCTCCATTACTCCTTTTTTCTCTTCCTTTACTCATCTGTTACTCTCCACATCCTTTCCTGTCTCTCTCACATTATTTCTTTTGTATCGCTCACTCTCCTTACTTCCTTTACTCCTTTCTTCCTATGATGCCTGTTCCTGTTTGCTCTTCTCTTTCTCCATGCTTTTAATCTTCAACTCCTCCCCTTTTTACCCTTTATATCATTCTCTCCTTTACTTCCCAGCTGTCCTTGATTATCCTTCTCCTCCTTTACTCAATGTCCTTTAATCGTTGCCTGATGCTAAATGCCAGTTCTCCATTGTCCGGTATAGTTCAGGGGAAGTGTTGTACATTGCACTGCTGTTGTGTGTTGGAGCATGAGGCCTGTGTTCTAATGTATACAAGTTACATTGAGGAATCATAGTACAAAGACTTCCCTCCCGTCTTTCTTTATTCCTCTCCTCCTTTACCATGCACCTTTTTCATTTCTGTCCTTTTTCACCATTTTCCCTCTTTATCCCTTTATTCCTTTTTCTCTTTTCCTTCTCTTCTCCTTCATCTCTGGCTCCCTTATTTATTTTTTGTTCTCCTAAGTTTTTACTATTCTTTACTCCCTACCTCCTTTAATATTCTCCTTCATGATTCTTCCACTTTTCTCATTCCTCCTCTTTGTCCTTGTCTCTCCTCTCCTTATTTATACTCCTTCTATCCTTCTTTACTCACCCACTTTTTTCACCCCATCTCTTCTCACTCTTAAAAAAGATGGTCTTTAAGGGCTCTTTAGGTAATACAAAAGTTCTATATGGAACCATGAACACTCAAAGAACCATTTGTATGATTAAACGGTTCTGTGCATGGTGAAGTGGTTCTTCAGATTGGTGGAGAATGTGTTGTATATGATTCTATACAAAAGCTTTTAAAAGGGTTCTATATAGCGTCAGCATGGTACACTTTTTGGTGCAGAGCAATGCATTCTTCATTAACCTGAAGAACCAGTGCAATGAACCATTAAAGAATGCAAATGGTTCTTTGTATGTTCTATATAGAACCATGGTCTTTACTAAAGAAATCTTGGACCATCTTTTGTAGTATAGTATACTACTCTCTCCTGTTTTTGTTTCTTCTCCTTATTCCTTCATTCTCTTCTTTATTCCACTGCTCCACTCACTTAAACAACAGGCCTAGTTGTTTATCATACATTATGAGAGTGGAATATATTAAATTATGGAAGGGAATATATTCAATTATGGAAATACAACAAAATAAAGAAATACATTTGATGATCTGACTAATATAGTGGTGTATGTTGTATGAGGATGATTTAGTGTATGTTATTTTTTCCCTTACATTCTTAAAACACTGTTTTCTTTTTTGTATTTTATTGCTTCCCTCACAATAATATTTTTTACATCAGCATTTTCCAACCTCTCTTTTATCCCTTAGATATAAACAGGCTGTTTTGTTATAACTGTGCTATTAAGACTGAAATATGTGCATAAATGAATTTCTTCTTGGCTGCCCTGTATTGTGACTCAATTAAACAGTAGTTTAGGTTAAAACACTGCTTATAACTTCGTTGTGAATTGGCAGATGGGCTAGGTTAAACTGTTGACTAGGTGAGCATACGTAAATAAGTTCAAAAAGAGCTGCTGTTACATGTCAGCCTTCATTTATGGACTGTATGGACTGGGGAGCGGAGGGTATGATTTGACTTTAACAATGTGTATTTATGACTATAAACACTTTTATTTAAAAAGGTAAAATTACAACTGGTTTAAAACAGTGTTAAGTGTGTGTGTGTGTGTGTGTGTGTGTGTGTGTGAATAGTGAATATGTGCACAACTAGGCATGCATGTGAGTGTGTGTATTATAACTCTCCAGGGTCTTTAGCCCCGCCCCCCTGCACTGCCTCTATTGTGCTGTTTCTGTAATTAGCTGCTTAACAAGCCGAACACAGCCTGCGTTTACAAGGGTTTACAAGGACCTGAATAAGACCCGCTAAGGCCTTTTGTTCAGCAATTAGCGCACACAGAGGAGACAAATACAGCACAATACATGCACATACACGAACAGAAAACCTCTTGAAAAGATTTGGAGACGCTTAATCTAATCTCATAATTGAATCTATTCTGGGTTCATTTAAACAGATCTAGAATGTTTTCACTACATTAGACATATTTCAACCTTGTTGTAGTAGTTGGACCTTTTTGACCCTAATTACATTAATGGCACATTTGCAGGCACTCTAGAGTCCAGAGTGACTTACAATTTGATCATTTTCACAGAGGTAAGTGAAGGTAGTGTTAGTGGTCTTGGCCAAGGATTGCTCTAAGTGTAGCATAGGGTGCTTCCCCAGGCAGGGAGATGAAACACCAGGCCACAGTGTGCAGCGCACAGGTGTTACCCACTACACTATACCAACCATGACACTTAATTACATTCCTGCTTTTTGTTAACATCTGGGAAAAAGGCTTGCTTTGAATATATTTGGGTTATGTAAAAGTTACATTAGTAAAAGTTTATCAGAAATGAAAGATTGATTCATTTGATTTATTTTACAGTGAAGCTGAGGCTGTTTTTTGGTCAACCAGTTTTAGTCCATAAATTCAGTCTTATTTTAGCCACACCCCTGCTTTTTAGATCAGGAAGTAAGACTGCGTCCCTGTCCTTGATGGCCACATGGTGAGCAGTTGCATCCCATTGTTTTGAAGTAGATGTGTTCCAAAGTCTGAAAACCAATGTGTAGCATAAAGAACTGTCACCAGTTAAACACATTTGCTGCAACTTTATTTGTGTTCTATTAAAATATTATGATTTTATGTGTGTACATTTGTTCAAAGCTGTGTTTGCTAGACAGGTACTCGCTAATGTTTTAGTAACTTCTGCTCAAAAGTTGCTAAAATTGTCACTACCAAACCAAAATATTATGGGTAGTGAGAAAATTGAAGGTTCAGTGGTTTGTTTTTATAAAGCAAACAAAGGCTTTTACTCTAAACTCCAAGTCAGTTGAAAGTCTGAAATGTGTTTTCAACTCTGACTTTGAACCATTTAATTTCAATGATCCATATAAGTTTTACAGTGAAAAGAGAGAGAAGGAGAAAGACAGAGAGAGAGAGAGAGAGTGTAAGAGATAAAAAAAAAATGCGCAAACGACATGAAACCTCCAGCATTATGGTGTTTCAGGAAACAACCTGACTGTATGTATGTTTGTGTGTAATTGTACTAAATAAGTAATGCTAACTGTAAGTGATTTGTTCACCTGCTAAGGAGGAAAACCTATAGTCATATTATAGCTGCTCTTTTACAGCGCCTTAAGGAGTAATATGAAGCTCATAAGCATCAGAAGAGTGCAGCTCTGTGGGTTCAGCTTTATTTACTTATATTACTAAACTCCACATAAACACACAGCCGTGTGCTGATAGGTGGCCATTTAGAGCGAGAAATAGCCCGACATTTCCTTCATTTTGAGACTTAGCGGAACTTAAGTGTTTCGAAAGGTTCCCCGGTGCATATTGAAGAAGGCATACTCAGAGATATGTCTGGATGCGTCTCAGAGTGTGTGTATGTGTAAATCCACATTACGCTTATCTAGGGAGTGAATACACACTGCCTCTGGAACATCTTGCCAATGTACTCCATCCAAATTAGCTAATGAGCCTTCTGTCACTGAGAATGAATCAGATACATTGATCAGGAATACATTTGATGCTTTCATGAGCAATACTGAGATTTTAAAAATCAAAATGCTGGTTAGCCCTGAGGTAAAGCAATCTGGACCCACAGCACCATTTACTACGATTCTCCCAAAGGTATCAATAACGTCCGGCTTTTGTTGCAACTAATGAACTTTGTGTGTCCATAATGTGTGTGTATGTGTGTGCATGCTTGCTTGCTGACAAAATGCAATGATTGTAATAGAAACTTTAGAAAATAAACAGGATCAACAAAATCAAAAAAAACTTTTTTGTGCAGCTCCATGTTTCTTTTTATAAAACTGCAAAAAAAAGCAATTTTTAAAAAAAAATTTTTTTGCTTCCTGAGGTTAGATTAGGGTTAGATATAGGGCAGGGTTTAGAAAAGTCTTATTATGTATATAAACTTACACATCTGTGATGGGCGAGCTATTTTGTGTACATTTGAAGTACTTATTTATATAGTAGATATGTGGTGTGTTGCTATTACATATAGATACTTACATATCACTGATGTAGGGGATCCAACATCATAGGGTCCAAAATGATAACTTCACATGGGAAGGAAAAAAACATATTTACCTCTAATGTAACTCAACATATGCAATTCTAAAATATGAAATAAAAATGCATATATGATGTTCCAACAGCAGTGATACACAGTATAGAATACATATAGGACAAATGATTAAGTTCAATAATTTACCTATGCATACATAATATACATATGATGTCGTCACATATAGGTCCTATAGAGCATATGCAAAGACTCTATAAAGAATAGAAGTTGAACAATTTTATTTTGCATTTGAATGATTAATATTCATTTATGAAAAGTGGTCTTAATCATAATATGGCATTGCTAGTTCTCGTATGCGTGAAGCTCACTCCCAACAACAAATATCATGAAAAAATGAAAAAGTGTCTTTGCAGGCCTCTGGGACATAAGAACATGTATTTCAAAATGCAAGTAATTGTTCTAATTTGCATAGAATCCTCATTAACATTAAGTGTATTGTAGCTGTAATACCGATCACATCCAGAAGAGGCCACTATGTCTGTATTAGTGCTAGTGTGAAGAATGGGCTGGAACAGTGATTACATTCGGAATCCTTGAATTAAAAGACACCATGAAACACATTTGCATTCTAATTACATTTCATTATACATTAATTATGTAGTAATACGTGATAATAAATAGCTTTTCCAATCAAAGTACTTTCTCACAAGTATTTTAGTATAAAGCATTTTAAAGCTTCAGTTATATATGTTATAAGGAGCTGTTCAGATCGTGTTACTTTAAATTAACTGGTTTATTTTAAGGCAGGAAAATACAGGTGGAATTACACCCCAATAAGTCTGAATTGCGACTTAATTTACCGAGTTAAGATTACTTGACAGCAGGTGGTGTAAACTAACATGAATGCAGTTGTCCAGTCTACAGACTAGTGGACTGCTTATATAATGCCAATGCCAGGTTTGTAGAACTGTTTGCAGATTTATTCAAACCTTCTAGCCTTTCACTCCATTCTCGCCTCAGCAGAGTAACAGCACTGTTAGCGCTGATAAATCACATGCATTGCTTTTCACTTAATGGCTTTTGAATGTCATTTTCAGTATTGACAGTAGGTGGCAGGATCCATACATTGATTGAATGTGGTCAGTTTTGCTGGACTGAGCTCTTTGAGGAGCTGTTATAGGAATAGCTCACTGACCTAGTCACTTTAGTGGACTATGTCTGCAACAGAATCATTATGGTTTCATTTTGGTTCCAGTGTAGCACTGAATAAAAACTACTTATTTAAGAATATGAAATAGCATCACATCAGTATTAGTATTGCACAAAACACATCTTCGGTTTATAATTTACTGCTTCAGACTCCAAACCGATTTGACTTTAGACCACAAGTGCCTTATACCTTTATTATGCTTATTTTTTATTAAACTAAATGACTGTACAATCCTTTTTGTCCCTTCCAAAACAACCGTAAAACTACTGAAACTTTAAAAAAATAGTGACTGTTTTAGATCATGTTTTAAAACATTTAGTGTTTGACTAGCAAACACAGCTTTGAATGGTTGTACACACATTAAATCCTAAAATCCTTTTTGCTATAAGTGACACTTGTTATGTTTATTTTATATAAACAAACCACTGAACATTATAATAATACTATCTCAGTTTGGTAGTGACAATTTTAGCTACTTTGGAGCAGAACTCCACACTCTATCCAGTATGTGACTAGCAAACACAGCTGTAGTCAATTGTACACACATAAAATCATAATATTTGTATTAGAACACAAAAAAAAGATAGGAAATGTGTTTCGATGTGTTTCTGTGGTGTCAGTTGTTAATGTTTCACACTCAGTTTCAACTGCTCACCATGTGGCTATGAGGGACAGGGATGCAGTCTAACATCCTGATCTAAAATGCAGGTGTGTGGCTAAAATAAGCCTCTGCCAATGGACTTAAACATGTGTTTAGCTAGTGATGTGAAAATGTGCAACAGCGTTTTTTAAATAAAGTTGGTTTAATTTGAAAAATGAATCTCAAAATAAGCCAAAAACTTCACTCGAACATATATGAAAAGATCTTAAAATTTTAAAATTAAATACAGATGATAGAATAAAGGTATCAATAAAAAATAAAGGTGATAACTCAGGATATGAAAAATAACATAAGTAGATTTTATAGATGTTCACAGGGTAATGAGGATATAGGCTTTTGTTAAGGTTATGACTGCTGCAGTGGACAATGGCGACAAAGTTAAAGGTGTGTGTGAGTGTGTGTGTGTGTGTGTGTGTGTGTGTGTGAGAGAGAGAGAGAGAGAGAGAGAGAGAGAGAGAGAGAGAGTGAGAGTGAGAGAGAAGATTTTACAGGGTAAGCTGACAGCATCATGTCTTCAAAAACAAGCCCAGACACTGCTGGTTGATGCATACACAGGCATTTTCTGTTGAACTGGCTACTTCCTCCCAAAAACAAAACGCATAACAAATGTAATCATTAATTATAATTAAATGCTATAAACCAGAATTTCAAATAATTCAAATATTCAAATATCAGTTTAGTCCCATAGCATGCTTTTTATTCTATTTGAGGTCATTTCTTTATACTCTAAAATCAGTGATAATTGTTAAGTTGGGCTTTTTGTCATGTTTTGATAAATGAGAAATGATGAGATTTTCAGTGTAATTGGCGAGTCTCCGTGTAGACTGTGTGGTGTTATGTGTATGTGTGTGTGTGAGTGGGTTTGCGTGCACTCAGTGTGGCAGCCAGGCCTCTGTTAGCTGTGAGAGTCCCTAACACGTTGAAATATTGAAAAGCTTTTGTTTTGCCTAGTTAAACATGCACTGATGTGACACAAACTGAGAACAATGCCGGAGCAAACGCGCGGGAATCCGCTGTCCATTATTAATGACCACAGGACAGCGTCCAACAGGAAAAGAATGGACCACTGTGGGATACTACAAAGTTAAGACCTCATTCGCATAAATTCTTTTATTTTAATTTCTCTTTTATTCTTACTGCGTTCATTTTATTTTTATCCCTTGTTCAATCTTAATTCTTTAAAAGCTGACGTTTACTTTTTATTATAACTGCTGACCCCTAATTTTCACATGACACATATTGCACATTATTGTTAAACTACTATTCCTAAAACTGCTGTTACCAAACTTGCACATACTGCATTTCACAATCTAGTATTTTGTAATTCTGCATTTGTACCTACTTTTGTTTGCTTGATCTGTGACATTTGTGTGGATTTATGTACCCCAAAACAGGGGCAATGCAATCTCAGTCGTTATTCCAACCACTTCTTATCACTTAGAATTAAACAGGCTACTTTTCTTACAATGACTTTAAGGCTCATATATGTAAGATACTTTTGCTCTGTATGGATAGAAAAGTAGTCTAAAATGTATGAAGCAACACATTCAATTCACTGATTAAAAATGTTTGGTCAGAAATCCTTGTGATACAGGAAAAACTTCAACTACTCCTTTTGAATATGTGTATCCTTTGGAAAGATGACATTCTGATTCCAGGCAGTCATGAACAGCACATCTTTCACTCCATTAATTCTACTACAGGCTTCTGCAGGAACAACACTCCATATAACCTCAATTTGAATGGGAGGGGCTAAACTGATGTAGTCTTTATTGCCAGGACTAAAATGCCATGGACAGAATGGATGGAGCTAAACTGCTGAATGGGCGTAGATAATCTGTTGTTGCCTGAATGGGCAGGGCAAAACTACTGTAGGGGAATTGGGAGAGGCTAAACATCTGAAAACCAAAGGGGTAGGGCAAAATTGATGTAGGTGAAATTGGCAGGGCAAAACTCTTGTAGGCAGAAAGGGTAGACTGAGTGGACAGGGCTAAACTGCTGTAGACTGAGTGGACAGGGCTAAACTAGTGTAGACTGAAAGGGCAAGGCTAAACTGCGGTAGACTGAATGGACAGGGCTAAACTACTATAAACTGAATGGGCAGGGCTAAACAGCTATAGACTGAATGGGCAGGGCTAAACTGCTGTACTCTGAGTGGGCAGGGCTAAACTGCTATAGACTGAATAGGTGGGGCTAAAGTGATGTAGACTGAATAGGTAGGGCTAAACTGCTGTAGGCTGAGTGAGCAGGGTTAAACTGCTATAGACTTCAGTGGATGTGGCTAAACTGCTATAGGCTGAATGGGGAGGGCTAAACTACCCTACATATGACATCACAACCATGATGAATTCAAAACTGGCACTTTATACAGATTAGTTCCTGTATATACAGAGTTGCAGACATTTCAGGGCCCTAAAGAACATGACTACGTTCTCTTTGAGGGCTCCAACCTATCCTAACTATGCCATTACGCATGAAAGAATGAATAGGAATTAATATTTTATTCATTTTAATTAGGCAAAACGCTTAATAACTGTTAAAGTAAACAGAATAAAACATTAATGAACTATGTCCAAAGGAGTTGAAGTAAATCACCTATATAAATATAATGAATAAAAATAAAATAAAAATGTGCCATGAGTATAACACTAAAGTACTATTGCTTAATGTATAATACCTCCTCATTTTTAGCATTGCTACAATGTTGGTGCTAGAGCTATTAGATCAGTTTCAGTGAAAGGTCAGACTGATGGTCAATCACAAGGCCGCTGCGTTTCCAGTCTGTGCGGCCTGAACTCGTGGTCAGTGTAAAGTCAAGGCAGGCCTAATGCAGTGTGTGTATGTGTGTGTGAGGGGAGAAAAAAAAACGGAATCAGCAAATAAAGCCCAGAACTCCAGCATGGTGCACTTTCCCAGCCACTAAGCTAAAGCATGAATTATAGATGCCCCTCTGGAGGATTCACTCTTTCCGCTCGCTCTTCCGTCTCTCTGTTTTAAAGGACAACGAGGGGGAGAGAAAAAATCAACAACAATAGCAAGATGACACAAATAGATGGGCTATAGGCCTGTTTGGGCCGCTATGTTCAAGAGAAATGCACAAAAATGCCCTCACAGGCCTGTCCCTCAACAAAAATACAAAAACCCAAAAAAACAAACAAACAAACAAAAAAAAAAAACCCAGACTGTCGGGAACACTTCTCTAGTTTTGGGATCGTATTAGATTTGTAAGCATTGTAAGCATTTACTGATGCATGTGGCTGCTGTGACATTTGGTTGAAGTAGCCTCTGCACTGATCATTAAAGGGGGAAATTATGCCTCATTTCATAGCAACCGCAGTTTTTTGGGTGTAAACAGGCCTGTAAAAGCTTCACATTAGCAGAAATAAAAGCAGACAAATACACCACTAAATCCTGAAAACAGTGTGCGTAAAGAGACATGAGCTGGTCTTACCCTTAATGAATAAATGATGCGTTTGAAATTTCATCGTCATAGTAACCCGCCCAATTTTTGCTGTCGACAGACCGCGTGGATGCGGGTCACCAAATCAAACTGAATCTTTCAGAAATACAGACATGTGATCTATCTACACGTACGTGAGTCTGAATGAGTCAGTGCACTGCCAAAAGATAGCCTGGTAAAATATGTTAATGTCCTGCTTTTTATCCTTGTGTTGTGATGTCAGCCTTCAAACCCTCCAGGTGTTTAAGCCACCTTTCAGCCAAATGTGCATTCAACAAACGTTTACTGTAAAGAAGACTGCACCTCATAGCAAGGAAGACACCTTGATGAACAATAAATATAGCCCATAGCAAATAACAAAATCCTTATGCTATATTTCATTTGGAATATTTCAGTTTGAAAACAAAATGAAACCAAATTTGCTGAGGGTTCATGCATGAAATGACTTTAATATGATGATACTACTCTACAATCTAATCTTCAATATAATCTTCAAAGATTATTAGATGTTGTTAAAAATAACATATAACATTGATTAATGATGAAGAAAGAGTTAGAACATATATGAGAATAAAATGATTATCTTGATATAGAAAACATATTATAAAAGTACTATAAATACAGTTAATTACTTGTAATAACTTTAAGAACTTTTTCCCATAACCTTTTAAATAAATAAATATTAAATAAATGGGTGACACTGCAGTATGGAGACATTATAATTGCTTTACAAACCCCTAGTAAGCACCCAATAGATTTGCTGCCTAGTAGTTTTTAATTCAGTGACAAATAACATGAAATAAGCTTTTCCCAGAGCACTTGTAACGCTGTAATTAAGCCTCAACCAGTGCCTGCAAATTATCTGGCTGCTAATAACTACTTTATTAAGCTAGAACTAAGGTAAATTGTTATTTATAAAGGCTATTGGTCTGGAAAGGCTTAATAGGAACATGATAAATGTTGTTCCAAAGGTTATGATGTGCAATACAAAATTAAACATGCTCTGAAAACCACCTTTGTGTTTGCAGTATAGTTATAACCTAGTAAAGTAGTGCATAAACAGCTAGTTAATTAGCAACTGATGGCTGGTGATAAAAGCATTACGAAGTTTTGCTTTTTTTCTGAAAAGTGAATGTTTTGAAGATACTTACTCTCTATCATTCTCTGTCATGCCTGTCTCAGTGCTCACTGGGTGGAAGGAAACACCCTGGACAGGCTACCAGCTTATTTTGGAGATACTTTTTTATGCAATGATATTTAAGTTGTGACTAGAACCATGCATAGCAAATAGAAACATGACAACTCAGTCTTACAGCCTAAAACAATGAGGTTAGCAGGAAAACCAAATAGTATAAGAAAGATGCACACCCGAAAGGAAGGTAGGACAGGGTGAAGGTCACCAAGGAGAGGGTTAAAAAAGGAAGTCAAACATTATGCAATATGCAAGAGTCAGTGAGAAACATATGGAGCTTTACTTACCAAGATTACCTTTCCCAAACAGGCCCTCACCACAAAAATCTGACAAGTCATGGTAGTCCATTAAAATAGTACAACCAAGTTAGTTTCACTCAGTTACATACATGTGTTATGTACTGTCAACGAGAGAAACCAGATTAAATTAACAATAGGACGATGAGTGTACTTTATAGCATTTCAGTCTGTACTGTGCAAGATAGAATAACAGCAACCATTAAGATGACAAGTGTGGAAGATCAGCGCCAGCCAGAAAGTTGGAAACAAGGTGTCTCCAAACTTTTGACTAGTCATTTAGGTATGTATGGGGGAGCGAGGAACTGGGAGTTCATTCGTGTAAAAGATCATGTGTGTGTACGTCTCAAAAGGACATAAAACGAAAAGCCCGCTGCTCTAGAGGGACCTGCAGGCCGTAATTGTTCGGGCTGGCATTTTAGCAGAATTCGCGGACGACGAAGGGTCAATTTCTCCGCAGGTCACTGACAGTGACATCATCAAACCGCCATTCATCCGCAAACACTCTGAGCATGATATTGACAATGGGCAAACACACACACACATTGCTAACCAAACTCTAACCCCAATTTAAAACCCTCACCTTATGACCAACACATACAACTCCAGCCCTCTGTGCAGAAAAAAGAAATTTGCTCTTTTTCTCTATGAAGAGAGAACAAAATACTAGGAAGAAAGAAAGAAAGAAAGGATACTGCACAAGCACTTTGCATAGAAGTTTTTCTTTTTTCATGCAAGCCAACTTTCTGCCACTCAAACGTATATTTGCAACCTCTGAAAATTCCAATTAAAGACACGTTGCATGTGTTTTGGTCACATAGGAGCACTGATACACAAAAAAATGAATGCTAATACAGGATTGTAACTTCTCTAGTCTTAGTCGCTGTTTTGTTATACCTCAAGTTTATATGCATTTTATTTTATGGTATATTTTGTTTTTCATTGAAATAGCTTATTGACAGAAATAAAATTAATTTCCCCATATTTTGTACCTGTAAAGTTTTAGTTAACGATTTCATTTTTTCATTTTTTTTTTTTAAATACCTGTAGACACGTGGTGCCTACATTGGTGCCTGATGTTTTGCTTCTTTACTTTTGTGGCTGTGCGGCTAACATAGTTAATAAGTATTGAAGCCTTGTTAGCATTACCTAACATAACCTCCTAGCATTGTTATATTTGCCTCAAGCCAGGTTGAGATGTTAAGTAATTTATAACAGACTGGTGTGGATTCTGACACTATACGACCTGCCGTTATCTACAACATTGGCTTCAGGATGGCTATTGTTTTCACCTATTCAGTGTAGTTTTGTAGATAACAGTTTGTTATACAGTATCAGAAACCACATAGGAATGCTTATTTGAGATTATGTAATGCATCCTCGTAGAACTAGTACAGAACTAAAGAAACCAATTCCAGACACCTGTCTTGGCTGATGGACTATATTTGGGGTCAGGGGCTAACACTGTAAACCTGATTTGTTGTTGAACTATTCCTTTAAACACTCCAAAACTAAAACATGTCTGCCGTGTTTGAGAGCAGAGGGATCAGTCTGGTTAAAGCAGAGTATGTGTTTCGGACATGAGTGTATGTTCTCTTTGGCCTCTCTGGGTGAACTGTTCTCTATTGACTTACAAACGGCAGGCATGTGTCCAAACGCAGTGCACTATTTTTCTGTAATAATAGCTAGCAGCCATGGCGTTAAATTATTAATGGGGTCTATTCAATACAAACAGGTAGGCACGAGTGAGTGTGCACACACTCCCACATACACACACAGTGTCCCCTCAGTCTGGCTAGTCGGTATAACCCGGGTTTTATTTTACAGACAGAAAGGCCACCCCAAACGTATCAGTGCAAACAGCAAGAGGGGAAGGTTAGAGAAAAAGAAAAGGAGAAAAAACAGACAGAGATACTTATTAAAAAGAAAATCAAGCCAAAAACAAAATTTCCAAACCTTCAGGGACATCTTGCATTCCTTTCAAATTGTGTTCATATTTTCTTGTTGTTCCATTAAGGAAAGTCCCTACAAAAGTTTTGTTAACATATAACAGCTATGTACTAATGCTATAGTTATATTTATCTTTAGCTTCATGTTCATTGAAGCACAGTGTTGGTACAATGAGTGGATTTTCCAAAATAACAGACACTTTTCCCATCTTTTCATGAAAAGAGGTTTAAACAGCTAAAAGGTTTGAGTACTAGGAGTAACATCACAACAAGCAGTTAAAAAATGTAAGTTTTGGTGTTATCCCCAAGGTAGCATTGTTGCTATAATTGAGACAAATATTTGTAAGTGTGATATTGTGTTACAGAATAAACCTTGTAAAATGTTAATTTACAACAAACTAGTAAGGAAAACAACCAAAACTATTATTTTCCCATACAGTTCAGTTTGCTATGCTATTAGGCTATAATTACAGAAATACATAGGTAATTACATGGTAATTATGCTATCATTAAATTTCTATTTGTTTCAAAAGCCTTGAGTTTGAACAATATTTCTTTCTGTTTGTTTTGATGTCAAATATGTAAAAAAACAGGCAAAAATATAAAGGACAAAGCAACATTTCTACAAAACATGCCTATATAAATTTCATGCCTATATAGCTTAAAAAAGTCATAAAATAGTAATAAAAATAAAAAAAGTAATAAAATAGCTTCTCTTCTACCTGTAAACACAAATTTGGTGTAGACTGAAAACTTCTTGATTACTGCAACTTCTCAGGCAGTGTGCATGACTAGAAATGTTACATCTCCTGAGTATTTTTTCCCAGAACAAAACTGGTGGAATCAAGCACCAATATATTTGATCCCCAAATGAGATAAATACGTTAGGGGTTGTGGGTCATCCCATTACCTGGTCAATAAAGGGGCTGGATGGCAGGAATACAGTGACCCACCCTTTTAGGGGCCAAATTCACCCCTGCAACCCTTCCCCCAACACCACCACCATTTCTCTATCCACCCTGCCCTCAATCAATTAGCTGCTAAGTAAAGCTATCTGTCCTCTGCAGGCTGAACTGCACTGTAACTTTATACCCCCACTCTGCCGAGGGAAATGAATCCTCCCTGTGTTGCTCCAGGCCGCTCAGAGATAAAGGGGCTAAATAAGGAGCGCTTACATCACCACCCCACCAAACTCACATACACACACACACAGCAGAAGCAGTTCACTCACTCCACGCACTCACTGGTGGGTGCCGTCACTCATGCAAATTACCGGATGTTTAATATCTTCAAAATCAATATACAGGATTACTTTAGCCTCCTGAGTACTTCCTTACAGTGGTGTTCTTCAAATGGGGAATACAAGTGGAATACAAAAACAGGTATAGTCCTCAAACCAAGCTGCAAAAGACGATGTTAACCAACATATTTTTTGCCCTCACCCTACCAGACTGGGGCATCACAGGATAAGGGGTCTAACCTGCAGGTAGAAACTGGTGGACGAAAGACAGTTGTCAGGAAGCCCAGGATAAATGGTATCATTTACATAACCAAGAGTTAGGAAAACATACTAAACTAAAGCTGACTAAACTAAAGCTGGGTGTATCTATCCAAGAGTTGCCCCCATCACACATCTTTTTGCATGAAGGTTAGCATGTAGGTGCACTAGAAATATGAATAATGCAGAGGGTAAAGACTGCGTGACAGCTTGTTATGGGAATAAAGAAAACACATAATCAGGACAACAGATTACAAAGCAAAGCATCACAAAACTAAGACCAATTAGTCACTACACTAATCAAAAAAGAGAACCAATTACGCTAACAGATCACATTGAAATGGCTTGAATTGATCCATTTTTTAAAATGTACTTAGTGTATTAGCTGAGTAATTAAATTAATTATACACACATCATCAAGCTGTCAAATCTACCCACCAAGATTCATTCCTGTCGCTTGATACCGTCTGGGTGCAACTTTTTGTGCAACTATTCTTTTGTTGATGTGTGTAGTTGAATAAAAGAGGACAAATTGTGTTTTTTTCTGCAAGATTTCCTGGTATCACTGGTCTCTTCTGCTTAAAATATGATGTTTACTAGTTTAGTATACATCCTATACACATACTATTTTAAGCTAGGAGAACTTTATTTCATGTATACAAATATTTCATTGGCTCCTGGCTCCATCTATTGACATATTGAGTGTGTCTTTCTAATTGTTTTATTTAGCATCTTTGTATTCCTCCTATGCTATGTCATTTGAAGTCTAAGCTTACATTTTATGTTTTGATGAAGTACCTCATCACTGTTTTCTTTGACAAATTTTGTCTTGTTGTTGAATTTGGCCCTAATCTGACTATGCTTTATATAATTGGTCATAAACAAACTCTAAAAAGACAGACCAACATAATTCAACAAAAGTAAGCTGAGTTGGAAATGTGACAGCTGTTTACATTTAGACAACTTAAGTAAACCAAGTTTAATCAAGTAAATTGGCATATTTTGAAAGAAAGTCCTATCTGAATAAAGACTATTCTCATTCTCACAATCTTTCAGTGCAAAGCCTTGCATCATCTGCCCAGGTGGTTGTTATTTTCTTTTGTCTTGTTTAGTACGTCTGTCATTGTTTGCTAGTCCTACTTTTTGGGGTTTTTTTGTTGATTAGTATTAGCTTTATCGTCTTCTTAAACATTTTGTACAAGATCTTCTGCTATTTGTCTCCCCCCCCCCCCCAAGCCTTATTTTTAGTTCCTTTATAACAGTTATCACTTGTTAGCCTGTTATGTTATTGAGCCTTTTCTGCTTTTGTTTCATAACCTTTCCAGCCTGGCTTCTCCAGTGGCCACAACTGTTAGTTATTTACAATACGTAAATATTCAGAGCACATTTACAATGCTTTTAGAATACATACTGATAAGGCACATGGGAAATTATTTGTCATTTTTCTTTGAACACTTCATTAAAAAAATCTTAGCATTGAAATTAAATTAGAAAATTCTCAACATTTTCCGCTCTGGTCACCTGTGTCAAGTCACTGCTGTTCCCACAATTCCCCAGAAGTCAAGTCCAACACTGATGCTTAACTTATCACTTAAGTCCATTAATGAGGAGATTGGTAGTTTGATTACTAACGGCTCAGTAACACTGAGAATATAACTGATCATCACTTTGATTTATCAGTCTACTCAGGCTTTAATAGAGCGCAGTAACACTGAGATTAATAACTGATTAGTATTAATAAAGGAACCATTAATTTAGGTAATCTTTAAAGCACATACACCAATTTTAAAACAATAATTTTCTGAGATTTTCTGTGTTTTGTTTCTTTTAATGAGTAAACATTCTCTTTTGAATACTGACTTTACAAAGCAACTTGAACTCAATACAGATACTTATTTGGTATTCTGTTACATCCCAACCATGTTAAAAAGCTAGAAAGATTCTATGAAACAGTTTTAGGGTTAGTGTTAGAATCATGTGTTTGGAAATGTTAAGTTGAATTTGATAGAAATTATTTACAGATCTACAAAATGATCTACAAAATACCCTCAAAATAACCTCTGTTCTCAGCCCTGATTCCACAAAGTTCAGAAGCTCTTAAACAGCTGATGTAAGGTACAGCGACAGGAGACATTTCACAGTGACTGCCGTTTTGGTACCACTCTCCAGCAAGGGGACCGTTCTGGGTCTGTCCCAGTCATTCTGGTTGGAGCTGTCTGAATCGCAGTTTCACAGAATGAGGTGTGAAACATCATGCTGTAAAAAGTTATAGGCAGACCGATGCCATCTTTAACACTGAGCTGTACTGACAGTCAGTGACTGAACAGAGAGAAAGCTACAGATGGAGCTGCATAGTGAACGAAGCTGCAGAAGGAAGGACTTCTGCTGGGTTAATTATTGAGGACCAACTAGACATTGTTTTCAGCTTATGGCAACACAACATCGCAGCTGCATCTGTCCAGCAGTGTGTCTTGTAGCATGGAAGTAAGTATGGAGTGGCAGGTTATGCATTATAAATGAATGAGTAATGCAGAGGGTTATGATTGCAAACAGCTTATAATGGAAATAAAGGCATAGAATCAGAACAACAGTTTAAAAAGCAAAGCATCATAGATGTGAGATCAGTATAAAACACCAGAGACTGATCACTTAATGCTCTTAATACTACACAGTTGTTACAGAAACCTTCTGCAGTTGTAATTGTTGGTTACGCCATTTTTTGCAATTATGGACATAAAGGTTATTCATTGTGGAAGCTATGTCACTGATTATGCAATTGCATTTAAATAATTATGTAATATAAGCTAATTGATATATTAATATAATGGAAACTTAGCAGAATGACAACCAAAACTCTTTCATTATTGTCCTGTTGTGCCTGAATCCATTGTGACTTTATCAAAATGTCATTTTTCCATACAACACCAGCTTGAAATAAAAAAATCCTCTGAGAAATCTGCGTACCCTCTTGCCGCTTAGTTTATATTTATGTACTGTTTGGATAGGGGAAAACTTTACACAACATATGCATGTAATACAACTATGTATGTATGTATGTATGTATGTATTTATTTATTTATTTATTTAAAAAAAGGGAAGTTTTTCATAAAATGGGAACTTTGAGACATATTATTCAATAGACATATTATTCAATAGCACTGGCCCTTGTTCGGGCAGTATCTGAGCTCATGGCGAGTTTTAGACTCTAACCTTCCTATACTAGCTGGGAAACATTATCCAACGAAACACTAAGCACGGTTGTAAGTCGCTCTGGATAAGAGCGTCTGCTAAATGCCTTAAATGTAAATGTAAATGTAGGACCTATAAAATATATGAGGTAACTACTTTATAACTAAAATCTTCCCTTTCATATCAAAACCCTGTAACTCAATTTTTCATTCAGAGTTAAGGTTGATTAATAAAACCTTGTAGCTCCATTATAAAAATGTATGATAATAGGACCAGTAGAAATGACCCAAGAGAACTTGGGATTCAGTCGTTTTACAATTACTTTCAAAGTTAAGAATGTGTTTTAATGTTTTATGTTCTTGCTGCCGTGATCAGATATATGGCTGGTTTGCACGTCATAGCAGAAAAAACAGTCAGAGGTTTTTAGCGATTTTGTGGAGTTTGGAGTTGCTGTTTATTAACGTGTTATGTAAAGACAAAATGGCCAAAACAACCTAAGCCTAAAGGCTAATGGTTAAACTCATCATTTTGGAGGTTTTGTCTGACCATGACATATGACATGGAGGTTTTTGTCTGACCATGATGATATTATGATGAATAGATAATAAACATGGATATCCTACTTCCATAATGTTACCACTTTGAGGAAACACTTACAACAAGTAAATAAGTTACAATAAGTAAATTCTGTTGTTAGTGTGAGCTGGAATTAAAGTTAAATCTTACATAAATGATTTCCCATGTGTAGCTCCTGGAAAAGGTAGCTAATTCTGTGGAACGTGTTGAATCAAGACTATTATTCCGCATCATATGTTAATTAATGAAGGTTAATGAAACAGTAATGTTGTGTGTATAGTCTACATTTTTCTCATTATTTTTTCTTATTTTTTTGCTAAATGTCAGAAGTGAAAACTCAAACCAGTTAATACAGGATTTCAAGTAAATGTAAATATAATTCATTATGTGACTAGCTCTATAGTTAATATGTATTTACATCTACATAGTCAGTGAGCTATGTGTAGGAAATAATATATTCTATATGTAGCTGCTAAAAAGTCTCAAATTGTTAAGTCAATTTTTTTTTCCATTTTTATTATTATTTTTTCCATAATGTGAGCTCAGCAGCTGTCCTTCACTTTGAAATGACATTATGATTCCAAAAATGCTTTTAATAAAATCTCTTTACATTAAATTACTTTGAAGGGAAAATTTACCCTCTCCTGTAAAGTTACCATTTTGGAGATACCCGTTTTTCTTTGCACGGTGATGATATATTCACAGCATACTTTTCACTAAGACCTGCCAAAAACTGTGACGTCCATGGCTTGTAAACCAGGAGCATGTCTTACGGTCAGGTGTACACCTGTAGACAGGTGAATATCTTCAGTTACAGTACTACCTGCCTGTACATCATACTGACACTCCTAACATCGCCCAGACAACACATTCTCATCCTTCCCAGCTCCTATATGGTTTGCAGCAACAAAAAAAACTCTTCTGCTTCAGCATCCATCATCCTTCACCATAACCTGATCAGTGTGTGTATTATAGCGTGGTCCCCATAGCCGCCTATTAATCTGAGCCATTATACTTCTCCGCTGAGGCCCATCCGTCCTCCTCCTGAGCTAAATCTGATTACGCCGCTGAGGAGGCGCTGCCTGAGGCTCAGAGCTGTTCAGTCCAGTCCCGAGGTGTTCCCCTGCAGCCACTGCAGAGGGTTATTAATTAAAACCACACTGCCATACCGACCTCATGAGTTCATTTTAACCCCTTAAACGCTAATTGTGTTTTTCCACCGGGCAACGCAGTACGGTTACAAATCAAGCATTTTGACGTCATTTCCACTGTCAAGTGAGCCACACCATACTCATATACCTTTCCTGAATTTTACCCTTTTTGCTTGAGTACCGACACTCTTTATGTTTGGTAAAAAACTCACAGAATTGTCACCTGCCATTGCTCTCTGTGACTAACATAAAAAACTCATTTAGAGTTGGAAAGTCAACCCAAAGGTTTTGTAACCATACCATGCTTTATCATACTATCCAGTTTATATGCATTGTCGCCACCAGTGATAACAGTGACTTTTAAACATTAATAACAGACCATATAGTAAAGCACTGTTCAAAGATTAAACCAGTGGTGTACGAAGTACACAAACCATGTACTTATGTTAAAGGAGAGATACCCAAGGTAAAACATTCCTCCAGTAAAAGTAATAGTTCCTCCATTTAGACCTCCACTTGAGGAAAAGTACAAAAGTATTTGCCTTCAAAAGTACCTAAGTATGAAAGTAAAAGCAGCATGATTTATTATGGCTCTTATGTCCTATTATCATTTGTGTAACAAGATTCTGAACTCAACTGATTTTAGGTGAAAAGAATCTAGTGTCACTCTCGATTCACCAATCCTTTAATAGAAGGCCATTAATTAGTCTGACACTGATTTATTAAAGTGATCATAAACACAAAACACTGAAGGAGAACAGTTTCCATTAGCTAGAACCAAACTCTGACCAACAGATCAAAATAAGTTCAAAACAAAGTGCATGCTGTACACTGATTGGTAGGCTTGTTATGTTTTTATGCACACATAAGCCAAAAGGAAGGACAGATTTGGCATAATGTAGTGGAGTTAAAGTAAGATAGTTGACTTTAAAATGTAGTGGAAGTAGAATAAAAAGCCATACGAAATGGAAATGCTTGAGTAAAGATACACCAAAAAACGAATTAAAGTACAGTAACCAATTCCGTTTACTTCATTACCGTGCACTACTAAATCGAAGAGAATAATATTATGTCATTAGCTGGCATCAGAAGGGGCTCTGTGACAGCATGTCACAGTTCACCTCTATGTTTGTAAAAATAAAGGTGCCACGAAGGTTCTTCTTGTAGAAAAATTATTCTGTGTTTGAACTTAAAAAAAGTGCTCTGGTTACCTTAAAATCTTGAGTTCATCAAACTTCTAATAACAGAACAATAATTTGTGTTTTACCTACTGTTAACTTATTATCTGAAATCATTTTTTATTGAGTGTTTCCTTAGAAAAAACACATTGGTTCACTAAAACAGCCAAAAACCTTTATTTTTAAGAGTGTGCCAAATCCATAGAGCCAGGGGTAAACTGACTTCTGCACCTTCAGCATGAGATCATCACTCATCATGCTCTGGATGATTCCTCTAGCTGTCTCCCTCTCATGTGCCCTGACAGTCCATTGTCTGGGCGAGATCAGACCCAGCACTTAGCCAGACGCAGAATGGGCTGCCAAAAGGAGAAAGAGAAATATTTCATATCTTAGAGTGTCAGCATCAGAGATCAGAAAGTTTCAGCTAAGAGCCAGTTTGAGTTCTGAGTGCTGCTTAATTTACCACAGCAAATTCCACCATCTGTGCTCTCAGCTATACAATTGTTTAGCAGAAAGTTTGGGATGAGTTGAAGTGGTGTTTGGGATCCAGAACTAAACATCCAACATTAACACCTAACCTCAGTAATGGTCTTGTGTCTGAATACGATCAACCTCACAGCAATGTTCCAGCATGTTGAGTAAAGCCTTCTCAGAAGAGTAGAAGCTGTTATTGTAGACAAGGAGGGCAAACTTAAATAACTTAATAAAGAGGGATCTATTATGCTTTTCTGTTTTTCCCTTTCCTTTATTTGGTTTTGTAGTTTATTGTGCATGTAAACAGTAGGCCAAGTTACAAAGCCTAGGTTTCATATGGACTGAACCAATACCAAATGATGACCTACTGATGATTGGTTGGATAGAATCATCAATATTACTGTAATAATATGCCATTGCTAGCTACCACGGTAACCTTTTGCATTGCCTTTGAGCAACCCGAATTGTCTTGTTGCATGAACTGTGATGTTTCTCAAAATCACTTGTTTATTTCAGCAGTCTTTTATCTTGCTGCCATCAGCCTCTTCTGAATGGTGGAAAAATGCGTCATTATTGTCAACAAAACATGCTATTTGATCAGGGACATCCATAGTTTGGCATAAAGTTGTTAATATAGTCCAGGACTACATTTAATCCTCATTCACTGACCTTTGACTTAGATGACCATTCAAACACCGAGCAGAAATCCACAAAATTCTAAAGGGTTCACAAACTTTTTCCTCACAACTAAAAGCAGGAACTCACTTCAGATGGATTTATCTCATTAAAAAGGGGAGCAAAGTCTCATTTTTATTATGTTCCATCAGAGGAAGAAAGTGTGGCCTTGGTTATTCTGTGATGGTATTCTTAAGAATGGAGGCTGGAGTAGAATACTGATGTTTAATTACTGCTATAGAGTTAAGAGATGAAAATGATGGGCGATGGATTTCGCCAGCGATAATGGAATCTCTCAGAACAAAGGAGCGGCTTAATGAATGTGTCCGGCCTTTTGATAGTGTGAACATTTGAAATAGAAAATAGAGTCTGCCAAAGGAGCAGTGGATCTAATTGTGCTGGACTGGGAAATGAACGCCTCTGAGATGAAAACTAGCAAGCGCGTATTATTACTACGCTAATCTACAATGCTGCTGATGAAATATTGATGTACAGTAGGCTAGTCAAAGGGAGCCGTGCTAACACTCATGTGCTCGCTAGCGGGAACTGGGCCAATAGGGCATATTCAGAGACAGAAAGATGGTTCATAAACATGCTTGGGTCAAAATTTGGTGAATATTTTTGTTCACTGTAATGTGGTGCTTTAATTTATATCATAAGCCAAAGCAATAGCTGATTAGCATTAGCCTTGTTTGGAATAGTGAAGCACTGTGATTTTCAGGTCATACCAAGTTCATGCCACGCATACAGAATGCTTGCTGAATAGTAATTAGATACATGTTTGCAGCAGGAGACAAAAAGATTAAATAAACATTGAACACAACAAAAACAAGAGATGTAAAAACATTTCATTAGCTTGTATATTGCTAGGCTAACTAGCCAACATGTAAATTACTGCATTTTTTATTGGTATTTTGTGTTTTGGTGCCTTTTGACTGTTATAATATTAGTTTGTCTACATGCAAAAAGTCATTTATTTATTTGGTTTATTTGAATTGTTTTAGGTTTAAAACATCAGGCCTCCAGAGTTTGAAATAATTGGTTGGACATGCCCTAGACAGACTACACTGGACAACTGGCAACTGAGTAATGGCTAGCACTGTGTTGGGTTTGTAAATGTGCTTGTGCTGTGAATCAGATCAGTTTTTTTCTCTGCAGTCATTAGTGTAGCCGCACAAGGTCAGCACTCAGGATTGTGTGTATCTACGCACGCTAACACACTGCCCTTTACCACACAGATACACATCTCAAGGACCCCGTCGCTGGCCATCCGATCAATAATGGGGAAAGAGAGATGGCCCCTTAGAGTGAACGGATTTCTGCTGGAAACAGCAAGGAGAAAAAGTGAGAGTGGAAAAAAAAACAAAGCAGGACAAACAGCTGTTGCTATTGTCATCTGTGGATTAGCAACATCATTAAATTAATTAAATAAATAAATAAATAAATAAATAAATAAATAAATAAATAACTATTGAATCATGTTTGTGATGAGGGGGTAAAAATTAGGTAATGGTGAATGAGGCTTTTGAGAGAGTTTAACACTGACTTTAAGATACCATTCACTACCCAGTCCACATGGTTCATATATGAATACTAAGCTACAAGAATTGCCTTTTTGGAGTCATGAAAACAAAAGTTTTATTTTTTATTTTTTTATTTTTTTTAATTCAGCATACAGAGGTAGCTCCATCCATTCACACAGACGTTAAAAGAAGTGTTTTAGCCCTGAATGCAGAGCAGACAATGTTTGAACCACAGAGAAACGTTCATACATCAGACAAAGCAAAACAGATGTGTAAAACAGATGCAGAAATCACAGCTAGTTGCTGTCCCAGACCCTCAGCTCCGTTTCACACCCTCATACATGCAGCAATTTGTTGCTCTGAGGCAACACTGATTATCAGGTACTTAACAGTCAACACCTAGCAGACACCTGCCAGAGGCAGATAGAGAGAGAGAAAAAGAGAGAGAGATAGATAAAGAGACAAAGAGAGGGATAGAAAAGGAAGAAAGAGTGAGAGAGAGATTAGAAGAGAGACAAAAAGAAAGCAATAGAGAGACAAGAAAAAATGAAGGAGAGAGAGAAGAGGGAAGAAGAGAGAGAGCAAAGGAGCGAGAGAAGAAAGTGGCATGTTTTTCTGTGTTTGGAAGCAGCTGGAGAAGTGGCCCTGGGTAAAGCCTTATGCAGATCACAGCCATATGCTCTGTCTCTCTAATGCAGGGATTTGTGTTAACAAATGAGGGTGTGTGTGTATGTGTGTGTGTGTTTGTGTGTGTGCAACACCCATGAGTGTAATGTGTGTGTGTCAAAAAATTCAAAAATGCTTAATATTCAAGCCTTTGAGCAATGCGAGTGCTGCAGCTTTTCCTTTCTTTTCCTTTATGCCTCCATTTGGTGCTCTTCCCATCTTTTACTGGGCCACCACTGAGTCGGCTGTAGGGTTGGGGGATATAGCCAAAAAAAAAAACCTTATCACTATATATTCTTCCATATATAAAATTGGAATAAAATAATCAACTGACAATTTTTTTTTTTTGTAGAGTTCATATGACCTGTGGTCAATTTTATCTTATTCTGAGATGTTTGCCAATTTTACTCACAATCATTTCAGCATTAAAACAGCTAATACTAGCTAGCTCTGCTAACTGGTGTGTGCTGTTGTGAGTGAACAGTTAGATTTTTTCCTCTTCCCTACAAAGGGACTGTATATTCGAGTGGGTATATTTGAGATTACTTCGCAACTGACACGTATAGAACCATGACTATGTCCAAACGGGAGGAACAATGCTTCTACGATAATGTTAATGTTTACGCCTGATAGCAGTCCTGTGGGTTTCTAGTGCTTTGTTAGCGTTGAGCTAATGGTGATTTATATGCATTTGAAGCTTTGAAAAGACTGCCCATGTTTCATGCAAAGATTGTAACAGATGCATTAGTGTATATTTGACTCTGTAGCAGTTTTACAGTCAGTATGGAATGGAGCTTTTGCTGTTGTTTTCTATTTCTAACCGTCCACTGACTAGACTACCACTCGTATTAATGGTCAGTGATGGCGTACAGTGACGTTTTTCCTTATGAAATTGGTCCCACGTATTGTACATCAAAGCATGTCTGGTTGCTCTGTCGCTTTGTAACTCTGCTGGTGGCCAATTTATCACTGGATGTGTCAGGAATTTAACCCGTTTGTATCCATCCGACACAACAATGAAACAAGTGTTGTACAGTCATACTTCTAATGTAGCATAAAAATGATAGATTCTCAGAAACCATTAGGTTAGAAATGATCTGTTAGGTCCTGTTAACAACTCAATGCAGTTTATCGTATGTTTGTGACGATTATGCAATTTGCTCAGTGGTAATTACAATGCAGTTTGTTCAATGATAATCACTTGCTAATAGTTTCCATTTTCTGTTAGCTACATTACTTTTGTGGGTTCAGAACTAAAACTAAAGAAGCAAACTTCAGATACAAAATGCTGTTAGCTGTATTAATTATATCAATTGTTAAGTATTAATTATGTATCAATTATATTTTGGATTAAGGGGAAAATTATGCACATTTAACTTTTTGGCTTTAATCTTTCTTATTTCCTTTAAAGCACGCATTAATTGTAATTGTAATTGTATTTGAATTGTATCTATTTCAAATTGTTATTCTTACATGGAAAACCTGATGGAATCTTAGCACACACTAACATCACTTTCCTACACCTTTAACCCATTCCACTCTGACAGATTCCATCCTTCATACAGTTAACAAGCAATCAATAAGTAATCTCACCCTGCCGCTGGGCCTTTATTGTGTTCAAATGGGGCATTAACGCCAATCGTCATTTACATCTCAATAACCGTCCTTGTTTCTGCTGTGTCACTCTGAACTAAGCTGCTTTCCAATGAGCTAAGGTTACAGACCAGTCGGAGACATCATTTCCAGGTCATGACCTCTGGAAACATCAATAGCTCAGGTTTGATTCGGGTCCATTTAGTGAGCTGGCCGCCTGTGTCTTAGTCTCATTAAACCGGGTTAGGAATGAATAGAGGAGACACTAACTGCTTTTAAAAACAAATTGCTAATGGTGCTTGAGTTTTCCTCTTATTAAGTGTAATTCACAAATAGCTACATATGATGAAGCAAGAGGAGCCTTTATTATGCGTGCGGAAATCATGTGTTTGTTTGGTATTTTTAGCTGTCTAATCATAACGAGTTTATTTTAATTCGGAGTTTGAAAAGTTAAGTTTCTGCTTAATAAACTGACTGCAAAATATAACTTTGATTTTTATTTGTTGAACATCTTCATCTTATATCATCTTCATATCATATTTGAATAAAGGGCATAAAATAGTTTGTCTTGATGGGAGAAGAAATGCTGCTCAATATACATAACTTACAGAGACTTTTTTAGGTAACAGTGTGTCACACAGTGTCAGAAACTACTGAAGCAAGTCAATTTGAGATGAAAAATGTACCCATGTAACCAAATGTAACCATTGCTACTTTGCTATATATTAAACATGCCTGATTGCTTCCTACGGCGGTGTCACAACAGTCTCTGGAGTGAGATTTTCCAGATTAAAGACTAGGAAACTCGCCTACTGATGATGTAACTTGAAGATAGAAGGCAGGAGAACCTTTTGAAAAACTACGAGCGCTTTGATGTAGGTACATGGGTTTTTTTCCCCACTATCTGGCTAATGCTGAAGAAAGCCACAAAGCTAACATTGCTGCTGCCAAGCCAAATATCACTCCACATCAGTGGGACATCACTGGATTCCTTTATGGCTATAGGAGGGTTCTCAATGATTCTATGATGTACACTAATCATCAAAAAAAATAGTTGCACAAAAACAGCACCCAAAAGCAATCAGTTGACAGGAATGGAACTTGATGGGTAGGTTTGACATTGTGAGACATGCAAATTACCCAATTTTCATGCTCCCCTGTGCATGTGACATAAGCAAGGATGGGTCTTACCGCTGTATCTGCCTGACCCAACAGCCGTGATTCAAGACGTTCAGCAAGTAGTGATGCTCTCTATAGCCATCCTGCTAGTGCCAGCACCATTGGCAGATGGCTACATGACGCAGGATTACATGCACTCAGACTGCTACAATGACTGTTCTGACAGTGAATGACAATGACAGTCATGGAGTGACTCAGAATGGCAGAGGGTCATCTTCAGTGATGAGTCCCACTTTTGTCTTGGTAGAGACGACCAACAAATCCGCGTGTGGAGGCACCGTGGTCAGCGCCAAGATGAACGGTTTGTTGTCACGTGTCACACATCCAAAGCCTGGTGTCACTCCACCTCCACCCTACTGCAAATTCTACAGGAATTGTGTGAGAATATTCAAGATGCATGGGATGGATTATTGCAGGAACCTCTGCAGCTACATGCTGAGACATAAGCATGTTCCATTGGCAAACATGGCGGCCCAACGCCATACTAAGAGACACTACTTCTGTATGTGTAGCTCAATAAATATGGCCCATATCAGTCTAAATTTATCATCATTTATTGTTCCTGGTAACCTTAATCTTTCAATCCGACACTTCCTTCTGGGTGAGCATAGGCTGGGTATTCCCTGACTGATGGTGAAGCAGGCCGACCAAA
>CM067476.1:12355119-12380973 GCA_034552555.1 Semaprochilodus insignis | reverse complement strand
TAATTTTTTTTTCCAAAGACAAAACCCCTTTTACAATGGCACACTACAAAGTAATGAACTTCTTCAGAGGTCTTTACTCTTTAGCCAAAATACTGCTTCATTGCTCAGTAGTTCAGTTTTTTGTTCTTTTTCCCCATAGCTGTTTAAAAAAAGGCAGGATTGTCCACCCTTAGGTAAAAGCGTTATTTCAGGTCACTCTCTTTGAAGTTCAGCAGGTCTGATTGACAGCATGCAGGATAGAGATGGACTGTTTTTCTGGAAATCATCCATGATTGAGGACAGCACGGCCCCCTTCAAGCCTGTCAAGTTCTCTATAGGAATTCAGCACCAAGAGGAACAATCGGACTGATTTAGCTTTTGATAGTAGTCAAACATAGTCAAATCAATTGCTTTGTACAATGTAAGAATTCAAGAATTTGTATATATAATTTATGAACAACATTTTAAATATAATATGTATATATAATATTAATTATAAATTATGCAGGTTTGGAACTTAAAAGAGAAAGTAACATAATTAACTTGAACAATATTGAGTAAACAAATTAACATGCTGTGCTTATTATTTGTAGTTTGACAAAATCTACATGCCAGGCTACTTCCCTTCTTAGGTTTAAAAGCTGCAACATGTGTACATGTGAGTTAGGAGGAATTTTAACTAGACTAAGAAGTCAGAGGTGAATGAACTTTAATGCTCTCAGGCCTGCACAGTGTCTTAAGTTGGCATAGAATTTTAAGTTAAGCTGAATGTTGTACTTTTTTTACTGTGCATGCTACATTTGTTGCGTCTAACTTTTTTGTTGTGATTGGGCAATTATTTCAACCATGACTGACCCGTGTATGCAGCAGCAAATGTTTTGTATTTTTAATAGCAGTCAGCAATTTGCGTTGTTGTTTGCATGGCTGTCACAGATTAATTCACTTACTTTTGCCTATTCTCTAAACAGATGCCGCTTCTGCGTGGATGAAATGCTGCACTACTTGTACATGCTGTTAGAACACGCCTGTCCTTTTAATGTGCATGCTGAAAAGAAAAGCAAGTATGCGTGAAACATACCTTTGGCTCGTAGCTCCAGCACAAAACGAAACAAGCAACCTTCATATATCAAACCAGCCGCTGTTGACTGACTGCACTTGTGTTAAAGTTTGTATATTTGTTTTTGTCTGCTGAAAGTCTAGCGATTGTCTTGGCTGATGTTAGATGTGAGGGTGTGGAAGAATCTGAATACACTGTAATAAAAACAAGTAGAGAATCGTAAAAAAAAGTACTCAAAATTTAGAAATGTGATACTGTAGAGGAAAAAACATTGACCGAGAAATCTTAAGCACAGTTATCAACAGGGGCATCATAAAGCAGACAGAAAACCTCGTTCAGAAGAAAAACACCTCATATCACACAACCTCATTACCAAAACACACGCAGAACAAGGTAATAAGCCCTCATCCGGCCATAGAAGCTACAATAAGATTGCAAGGCTTGTTTAGACCTTAACGCACAGTTTGGAGTCAAAGTAAGGTCCAGTGGCCATGCAGAACACCAGTTTCCGTCCTGAGTGAGCAGTTAGCCCTGACTTCGTGAGTGACCCTGATTATGAGACGCAATGTGGCTTAGGCAGCATAGCAGGCTCCTTGCCCTCAGGAGAGAGGTTGTGAGGGACTGAAGTCCTATTGCGCGTGTCAATACGCAGGCTTTCCTGCAATGACCAAGACTTTATTGGTTCATTATTCAGTGGCCATATCGCTGGACACTATAACAGGCAAGCCACTAAAGGAGGGAATGGCAGACATTAACTGGAAAGACTGTGTTTTTATTTCCTCAAATGTTTGTAAGCATGAACACAGGGTTCAACAAACATTTTGTATTGCTGTGAGTTGATGTTTTTATAGTTAGCTTTCTTGTTGTTCACCCTTAGATATGACTTTCTGGAAAATAAAGGCCTAATCATGCATCACATTAACTATGATCATATGCCCATAATAGCCTCACTCATTGTAACAGCTGTAAGGAATGGACTTCCAAAGAAGGAATGTCCAAAGAAAAACAAGTATCTCCAAAATGCCAGCTTTACAGGAGAGGGCAAAAACCTCATTTAATTTGAATGGAAGTCAATGGAACCAGACATCTTTCCAATAAGTTTTGGCCAATTTCTGTTGGTCCATTCATCATGAAACGTTCACACAGTGAAAACAGCAGCTGCTGTGTTCAAATGATGCATGAAAGTGAAAATCGACAAAAATGTAGATACATGTTTTTCTTGGGCAGCAATGAAATATTAAATATTAGTATTAATATACTAATATAAGTTCCCAAAAAGATACTGAGCCCCTAAATTCAGGTGTTTCAGCTATATCCATTGCTAACAGGTGTAATCAAGCTCATAGCCATGCAATCTACCTAGAAAAACCTTGGCAGTATAATGGGTAGTACAGAAGAGCTCAATGAGTTCCAAACTGCCTCTGAAAGCAACATCAGTACAAGAACTGTGTTTCTGGAGCTTCATGAAGTGGGTTTCCCATGGCTTAGCAGCTGCATAAAACCCTAAGACTGCAATGCACAATGCCAAGTGTCAGCTGGAGTAGTGTAAATGCATGCCATTACTGGATTCTGAAGTAGGAAAATGTGTTCCCACATGAATCCCATTTCTGGCACTCTGACGGACAAAGCTAGGCTTGGTGGATGTCAGTAGAACATATCTGCTGGAAACTGTAGTACCAACAGCTTGGTGGAGGAGGAATAATGGTTTGGGGCTGTATTTCAGGGTTTGTGCTGGGACCTTTAGTTCCCATACAGACATTTTAGACAATTATATGAATCAGACTTTGTGGCAAAAGTTTGTCTTTTTCCGATCTACGACTGTGCACCTGTGCACAAAGTGAAGACATGCTTTGATGAGATGGTGTGGAGGAAATCCAGAGTCCTGACCTCAATGCCACGAGCACCTTTGGGATGATTTGGAATGTCACTTGCGAGCCAGCCTTTCTTGCCCAACATCAATGCCTGATCTCACAAATGCTCTTTTGACTGAATGGGCACAAATTCCCACAGGTATACTTCATAAACTTATGGAAATCCTTGTCAGAAGAGTGGAGGCTGTCATAGCCACAAAAGGGGAGCTACCTCTACCTTAATTCCTATGGTTTTTGGAAATGGCTGTCCAACTAGCTGATATAGGTGTGATGGTCAGCTACACACATACGTTTGGCCAAACAGTGTAGCTTTTGACGCTCCAGATACACAACAGGAACGCTGACAAGAATGCAAACAATGCTGGTAGGATAGTAGCTGTGTGTGCAAACGTATGAGTTGCCTAAATCAAGTATACCGTGGCCCTTGGAAGCCCTAGGAAGTCACATTTAGTCAATAGGAGTCTAAATACACTGGAGGAACTAGAAACTCACTGTAGCCCTTAGAGGCACTAGCAGCTCACTGCTTGTCTGTAGGTGTCTACCATCCACTACAGCAGCTTACTACTAGTCCTCAGGAACCTAACAGCCTAATAGAAACTAGCAGATTATCAGTTGACCACTGTCAGCTAACTGCAAGTCTGCAGAAGTAGGAGACTAAGAGGCACAAGAAGAGTGACACCAAGTATTCCATCCGTAGTTCACAGAAGGCACTTGCAGGTACATAGTGTTATGCAGAACTCTGAAGTTCAATAGCAATTAACCACTAATCTACAGTGTAAGAAGTTCTGAAACAAAGCCCAGTGAGTAAAATTCAGAATGTGGAAACCGGACCCTGGCGGCCCCCAATTTCAGAGTTTTGTGTCGAAATAATTAGCCTGCTTAACGTGCCATCTGGGCTGTGTACTGCTGGCAAGCAGCGGGCACCAGATGCCACCTGGCTAGTCCCGCTGCAGCGTGGGCACTGGAGCTGAAGCAGCTTCTGCAGCTAATGCTATGTTCTCTCTCCGCTGGGCCTCAGACACTGCTAGAGGAAACTGGAAACCCCTCTGAAAGAGGAGAAGGGGAGCCATTATGTTCAGACTACTTCATTACAGGGTACTTCTGGTTCTTTCGGAGGACCAAATGCAACATCAGCTACACTACTGGCATTTTCTAACTTTTGCTAATTAAAACCGCTGTGTGAATTCGGGCTTATTTGTCAGGCTCTTTTGCCCTGTATGTCTGGCTCTTGTCATCTTAATGACCAAATGAATGAGTCTCACTCAGGAGTCCTGAGGTAGCACTTACCCTCTTAAAGCTTTATTATCTCTGGCATGCTGTCCATTTAAAGCCATTTAAGTGCTGATCCTCCACAGTCTTTTTACCCTTCTTTTAAGAGCGTAACTTTCTTAATTGCAAACGCAAACCCTCTTTATCCCAATCCTCCCTGTTATCAATGTAGAGCAGGTGCCTTTTAATGCCTGTTCTCTGTGCCGTTTAGAGAGCAGTCTAACGACAACGGGCTAAAATATTTGTGCAATTGGAAGAAGACTGGCCAGTAACTTGATAAGGGCTTGAATTTACTCGATGAGGTAAAAGTTCCTGAGCTCAGCAGCATGTGCTAGCCGGCGTCCCATGGGGGCCAGGAAACCGTATCTGCCCTGGAGGAGCATCCTCTCTGCAAAGCGCCTGTTATCACAGGGCCATCTCGGCTGGCCGATAGCGCAGGCTAATATCCAGTAACAGCAGCTCCGTGTGAGATCCAATACGTGGATCAATCCCCGGGCCCACAGTGCTCTCATTAACCCTTACAGACTTGTTCTGAGGCCCTTTGTGCAAGACTAGGCAGAATACATGAGTTTATTGCATTGAGTTTATTGTATTGTATACGTGAATTAATATTGTATTGTCATATAATTTCAGAGTCACTGTGAAGCTATTTTGGGTAGGCTAGGGGCAACTAGGATCATTCTACAAAGACACACCGTTATGAAAATGAACCAGCTTGCAATATGCTGAAAATAAGTATAAATAGTATAAATGAATGCTGCCATATATATGTCTAAGAAAGTGAAAGCAAACTCAAAACTAGCATTTCGATGCTAAAATAGCACCACACAGTACTACTTACACCCAAGCAAAAAAAACCCCAAAAATGTAATATGCTGAAAATATATACAGCTGTTTGCAAACGTCTTGGCACCCCTGGTCAAATGACATTTTGTTGATTTTCTAAGGGAAAGTGAGTTAACACATGCTCTACAGAGTTCACATGTGTTCATTTTAATATACAGTTACTGTTTATTTGTTGAATTCAATATATTGGGAAAAATAATACACAAAATGTGACATGTATAAAAATGTATGGCACAATTCGTATTTTGAGTTTTATTCTGTTTTTCCCAATATATTAAACCCAGCAAATAAGACATGTGCACTATAATTTGCAGAAAAAAGACATATTTAAATTTGGTCCTAGTAGAAGAGTCTATTTTCACTTAGATAATTTGATTGGGGGTGTTCAAACTTTTGCATGTGACAATATGCACTCAGTTTGTATGCATATTTGTAGCCAGTGCTTCTCTAAAGTAAACTCCCTCCTTGGAAGGTTACCAGCTCACCATAAACGGCCAGCTTCACTGCAAATAGCCTTTCACTTCTTATATGATACATTAACCTTTAGAAGTTTAAATTGTCCCTGGTAGTAACAAAAGGATAGTTGATAAAATTGCATTTCAGTTCTCAACTAGCTTGGTAGAAGATAAAGCTACAAATCACGGTACTGTTACTCATATAATAGAGCAGCATAATTTATTGCAGACGGTAGACGTAATGTCATGATCTTTCCCATGAAAAGTTCTGTCCCACTGTACAGAGCTACAGCATTCCCTCCAGGGCTGGTTAGCAATGCAGATTGTGTGCGAGTTAGCTGTGCGGGTAGCTGGTGTGAGCAAGATACAAGAGAGTGAGCGTAGGATGGAAAAAGATATGAGAAAGGAGAGAGAGAGAGAGTGAGAGTGAAGCTTCACTTCCATGCCTTTGGGGAGAAAGAGAATGGTGCACATTTTCCCATGCGGCCAGGCACAAGAGTAATTGCCAATATTCACCGTCACACCACTGTCTTCACCACTGCTTCTTACATGCCACAACTAATTCAGCTGTATATATATATAACATTTAAAATGTACAATTTATGTCAACATATAAAATAATAATACAGATGACACATCAGAACTGTCATACAGCAAAATGGCTAGGTGTATTTACTCATTTGAACTTTTCCTAATTTACAGTCACAGCTTACTAAGTGTTATTACATGTGGATAATTTCAATGGAAGTGTTCACATTTATTTAAATACATGTTTTATGTTTTTGTAGAAACTTTTCTGCATTAGAATTATTTTAATTTATTTTATTTTAATTATTTATATGCTATACTATGCTATACTATAATTCCATGTACATTTAAATAACTTTAAAAACTTTATGTTTGCAACTTAGCCTACAAGCACAGCTTCATCTGTCATTTAGTTTATGACTTTGGTAGTCCAAATCGATTGAATATATTCTAATAAAAAAGTTGTCCTTTTTTATTATCTGTCTTTATTACGCAGATTAAAGAAACTGAAATAGCCATGCTAATCATTTTAATCAAAAATGACACTTTCTATAGTCTGGTGACTGAAATATTTAACTCTAAACAGAACTTTTTACTGAAAGGTTTTAAATAACTGTTCACACATAAAAGTAAATCAAAGTCATACAGTCTGAGACAATCTGATTTAAGCACATAATGCTACTCAGTGCAACAACTTTCACAAAACACATTTTGTTTTACATAAAAAGCTAGCTGATTAGCATGCATTGTTTTGCACTGGCTTCTTTAATCATATTGCATAAGGCATATATGAACATAAATGCAAAGCCAGTGTATAAAAGCAGTTTGCATTGACCAGAATAGCATGAACCATCTTTGTTCACAGTGGAGGTAAATGCAGCTAGTGTATATTCTAGACATTAAAAATAGGAGCACCTCTGTTCAGACCAGATTAGCATGCACTGTGTTGTCTGTGCTAATTCCTTCCATATGCTGTGAATGTAAATGCAATACAAGTGAACACTAACAGTAGTTACAGATGAACCGCATGCAGTGGACTGTCTTTAGGCTTTTAGTGCCTTTTTTACACACAGTAAATGTACTTTTAATACTCATGTCTATAGGACATGAATAGCAGCTGTGAATGACCCTGATGAGCATGCACTGAATTGTCTTAGCTAATTTATACTTAAATGAGCTATTTATTTTCCTGATTTTTGAAGGTAAACACAACCAGAGTGTATTCCAGGTAGTAAACATAGCATGCATCGGATTAGATTTGCTTATTTAGAACCTTATTACAGAATCTTACCTTCAGTTTGGTGGTCCGTGTGCGGTGGGGGTCAGGACCCCTGAGAGAGGAAACTGTTGCAGGTTTGGTGCGGAGGCCGGGCTCCGGCGTAGGGGACGAGGGAAAGCCAGCCGAGCGAGAGAGTGAGAAAGGAGGGTAGGGAGTGAAGAAAGAGGCGCTCCATGGCAGGGGGAAAACGAGAAAAGAGGAGCGTGTGTGGCTCCTTCAGCCTGTGTCTGAATGAAAGCAATCCCTGAGACTGAAAGGGTAATGGGATCCAGGCTCCTGAGATTTTAGCTTTCTTAATCATGTTCATAATTAATTCAAGAACATTGATAATTTCATTACATTCTTTTTGTCTTATCAATAAATGATGTGCCTGCACTTTTGGTCTTGTGTACGGGCGAGAGAGAGGGAGAGAGAGAGAGGGAGAGAGAGAGGGAGAGAGAAGGAGAGGGTAATACGGTACTAAAAGCAAGAGGAGATGAATACGATACAAACAGCAAAGTGGTAATTATAATCTTTGACCAGGCCACCGGCAGCACAATATGAAGTCAAGTGGCCACAAATAATTAATAAGCCCTTATGGTGTGTGTGTGTGTGTGTATGTGTCTGTGAGTAAATGTGTGTGTTTGGATACAAGAGGGGTGGTTGCATGTGTGTTTGTCTGTTCTGTAATTGGAAAACATTGCCATAATAAAATATTCAAAAGTTTGTACCAATAGGTGGGTTATGTCAAACTATGTCTTATTTCACAAGTCAAAGCAACATCCTCACTTTAACCTTAGTTTGCTAGACTAAGCTGGACATTCTCTGGACATTACCCACTATACTGTATATAGACAACATTTTTTTCAGCCTTATTAGACTACAAAAAGAGGACAAAAGAAAGAAAAATGAAGAAGGAGAAAGGCCAGGAGATAATGGGTTATGATGCATTTTTAATAGCTGACTGAGGTGAGCTCTACAGTCTAGCCTCATCAGTCTGAACATTTTGCTCATAAGGACTCATAAGGAACATAAGTGCAAAAGTATGACTACAACATCACTGATCACGAGCTGTCTGTTTCAAAAATGGACAGACAAGAAGGAGTAGTGTAGTGTCCAGGTTCTCTGACCATTTCCTGTACTCAGAGTAAAGATGTGTAGAAAAAAATGGGAGTACAGTAATTTGACGGATGGTCCTGAGCAGGTTTATTGGGCAGTGACTGATAATCCTCAGAGGGAGAGCTAATCTGATAACAAGCCTGGCTAAAACATCTCAAACGACTGAACATGATCACTCAGGCCTAGCAGCTGTGATTGAAACTTGGATGTCTCCAAAAGGGGAAAAGTACTGCTGTTTAGCTACTGATCCTTCCAATAGAATAGACAAAAAGCATATTAGCACATTAGCCTGTTGGGCCTAAAGCTAAGCAGATGAAGGTGTGTTTATGGTTATATGAGAGCTAAATGAATAACAAGCCTGAAAAAAAAGTTATTTAAGTGTAATCGAATTATATTTTTGATTCACTGTAAAAAGAAAAAAGCACATTTACTGGCAAAGTACTGTAAACTGTCAGGGCTATTCTGAAAAGGAACAAATTCATAAGAAAAACGGCTATGCTTGGAAGAGTTGAAAGAAGAGGGTGACTGGCTACAAGATAGATAGAGGAATCATGAACTGGCCATTCAGACGCCCGAAGACTCAAGAAGAAAATCTGATATTCTCCAGATATTCTATTTATATGATCGCTAGGAGTCAACTTGACAGCACTGAAAAATGATACTGTTATTTTTATGGTAAAATACTGTATGTCTGAATATTTAGTTGAACATGTGAAAATGTTGACTTACACTAAAAGGCAGTATTTCTAGGAACAGATTTTTACAGATGTATTCCCTAAAAAACTACTTTTACTGTTAATTTACAGGTTTTTAGATTGTTTTGGTTTTTGCAGTTTTTTACAGTGTTGTTTAAATTTGAAACCAGAAAAATTACTTAATCCAGAATGATGCATGCTACAGTGATGCTAGCAGTACTGCACTGAATACCTGAAGCAAAACACTTTATTTCAAAGGATTTTCAACTTTATTTCAAAGGATCTTCCCAGTCTGTTTCAGAAATGGCAAACACTTCTCCTGTATTGATAAAAAAAAGTTTTGGTGTACAATTTCTGTTTATTTGCTGAGTTTAACGTATTGGGAAAATTTATAAAACAAATATAAAATGTAATATAACATTCACTGATTTTTCCCCAAATTTCTACATAATGTAGTGGAACAAAAACAATAAGATTGCTTTGGTATGAAATGATGCATTGTATGGAAACTTACCAACTCTGACCTCACAATGTCTACAGTGCAAATATAGCAATTTTATTTGTTCTTCTATTTTTCTATGTTTACTTATATTGTATAATGTCCTGCATGTATCTCTCCCCTGTGAGTGCTTATCGTACTTTATCGTATCTCAAAACTGTTATAAAACAGTGTTTTGATTATCAAAGAACATATTCTGACCCTCTTTGTGTTAAACTTTAACTTTCAACAAGACGTTTGGTTCCTATCACCATCATAATTCTGACCCTCATTCACTTTGTTTACATATTACATACTGCAGAAATTTTGGAAACCAAATGATGGAATCGTTAATTTCTTCCAGCGCACCACTAGTCATGAAGCACATTAGTGCATTAGTCTGCTTGGTGTAAAACTGCTCTGAATGAGTGTATATATGGTCAGTAGGAGAACTAATTTGACAACGAGTGAGGTTTTTATTCATCTTTCTTATTGTACAGCTCTGTCATTCTACTGAATTGGTTCAAAGTCCCAGTAAAAAACACTAAAAACACATTTTGGACTTTTAACTGACTTGGACTTTAGACTAACTGCTTTTGCTTTGAGTGACCCTAAAATCTTGAATATATTCATGATATTAAAATAAATGATGGAATATTCCATTTTGACATCAAAACAGTCATTACACTACTGAAACTGCACCAAATGATAGTCATTGTTTCTGAAGTGGCAGTTTTAGCTAGTTTTGAGAAGAACTGTTAGCCAGGACGTGACTAGCAAGCACAGCTTTAAACAGCTGTACACACAAAAATCTGCCAACACAATTTCCTTAATAATCTGTGTTTCAGTAGTGACAGTTCTTATGCCTTCGTCTCATTGTGGAAGTGAAGATGCTTCATTCCTATGTTTGATTCGATTTCCTTGACATGTGATTGACTTTTCTAACAGTCCAGTAGCGCTGTGGGCAGTACATAAAGACAGGCTACATTGCTGATTGGTTGGTTAAGCAGATAATAGACCGCTAGCATCCCATGCAGTAGTGAGATATATACAATCTGTGTGTAAAATTTGGTGGATCCCATGTTGAGTGGCGCCCCTAGTATTGGCTGGTTGCCAACACACTCACCATAGTGGTGCTGGTGCTAACTTCAGTGGCAACAATTTTATGGTTTAATAAAAAATGGTTTATTTTTAAGGTTGATTTCTGTAAATGCTCTTTTCTAGTTTGGTAATGTGCTCATCCACACATTAATTGAGATCTTACATATCGCCTATTTAATCTTTTGTTTGAGAAATGAGTACCTATACACTCTTTCCACCAAACTGTTGGGAAATTTGGAAATATTCAGATTTATAAATATGCTACATATTGTACGCTTTCTTTTTTTTATCCCCGGCATAGTTGCAATGAAGGACCAACTGGGTGCTAAGCCAATTTCAATATTCAATTGGTCCAATATTCAACAGGTCAGTTTGGCCCCATCTCTAGTTAGCGAACCGGTTTGCTACAGTGCCACCATAAGGCAGAGCAGTGGCGCATCTCTAGATAGTTACAAATACCAAAGACAGAGGCTCAGCGACTGTGGGCGAAGGAGGCTAAACCAGGACCTTTCTCTGAATTTGTATTTGAACACATATATTTCACACTAACAGGCAGCTTAACTTCAAAATTAATTATTTTCATGCAGCCACCCAGTATGTATATATAATTATTTATATATGTATATTATATGTATATATAAGTATTTATGTTTGATATCTAGCCAGAGAACTAAAATAGATTTAGAACAATGCATCACAACATATTTTACATTCCTAGTTCTGGTATAAGAGACATTAGCATATTAGCAGCTTATCCTGTTGGGCATGAAGCCATACAGATGAAAGTGTATTTATAGTCATATTTACAGGTGCCCTGAACCCTTCACAAGAAATACTCCGACATGAGAAATCCTTGATGAAAAAGAAGGTGAAGACGTGAAATTGAGGATTTATGCATATGCCTCATATTGGAGATATTAATTTTTTTTATTTTATTCCTGCTCTCTTGGACACATTTTAATCATGTTTTATGTGATCTATGCAAGCCGCTTTTTCGCTCTCACACTCCTGCACACGCTGCCCTTACCAGAACAGATTGCCACAATACTTGTAATGACGCTTCTCCCCAGCTGTGGAAGGACAGGGCCAGTGGACGATAGCATTTCCATAATAATCCACCCCGTGCTCCCAGGGGCCCCCTGACACTGAGGAGTTTGTGTGTGTGTGTGTGTGTGTACTGGAGTCACTCACAGGGCCTCAGCTGCTCTGTAAAGGGGCATGGAGAGCATGCGGCATTCGCTCGTCTGAGCCAGCCTGCAGGCCATGCAATAAAACCAGCAGATTCAACAGCACTGCTGCAGAGAGGAATATATATGATACAGAAAGAGAGAGACAGAGAAAGAGAGAGAGAAAGAGGGGGGACTAATTTTGGTATTGTTACTTATGTTCTTTGATGATTTTGGAGAAATATGCCAATAACGATTACTAAATTGATATAAAAGAGAGAAAGAAAGAAAGAAAGAAAGAAAGAAAGAAAAAAAGAAAGAAAGATAGATGAGGAGAAACAATGAAGAGAAAGGGAGTCAAATAGACTGAGAGAGAGAGAGAGAGAGAGAGAGAGAGAGAGAGAGAGAGAAAGAATGAGAGAGAGAATATGCCAAGATCACGCTATCCTTTCTTCTGTGTTTTGATTACTCTGAAGTAGTCATTATGAATGGACTGAACAGAAACACACAAGTTGCAAGATGTTCCCTGGACAGCTTTAAGGTGCTCACAGAATGAAGGACTCTACACAAATCTTATATATCCTGGAGAGTGTAGCATATGCCCTCCATGACCTATTTGTGACATGGCAAAGCATCTTCAGCAACAGACTGGTAGCGAGGAATGATAAAGGAGGACATTTCTACCGACACTGATCACCCTGTACAACAATTCCTCAAAGCGGGGACATCAATATGTATTACAGCTTATTCCTTGAACGAGTTCGTCAGGCGTCTGTTTGCATCTTTTGCATTTGGTGGCATGTTGTTGGTAGCTTACCATACTATTGCATACTACCTGACACTGCTGATTATCGTATTTACTTTTGCTGCATATCTGCAAATCATATCTGTTGTTTACATTTTCTCAGAAGTTTGTTTTTTACAGCTATTTTTACTGTTATTTTACTTATTTGTGCTGTTATTAGTTTATTATGTTTGTACTTTAACTCTTTTCTAATCTTACTTATTACATTTAAGTTATATTTATTTTTTACTCTTCTTACTAGCTAGCTATGTATTCTTTTACCACTGCTGTGTTGTGGGAATGTCCCTCTGGACTTATTAAAGTAATTTATCTAGAAACAGAGAGGAAATGATTGTCAGTATTTTTAAATCTCTGTATGTTCTTGTTATTGCATCAGTGTTTTGATAACACTGTAACTAAATGTTGGCATATCACTGAACTTGGAAAAGAAAGAAAATATGATGACAGAAAAAGAGAAAAAGAGAGAGAGAGAGATATAATATGGTAAGTTTACACTGTTCTTGCTGTTTTTTTAGCACCTCTCTCTCATCACTTATAAACTACAGGCTTTAATCCCTGATTAAATCTCTGACAATCTCTGATATATCTCTAAGTTCACATTTTCATATTTTTAATGGCTAATGCCATTTGAAAGCCTGTAGTTGATAGAAATGGTATAGTATAGTATAGATAACAAAATAGTATAGATGTTACAAAATTGTTTCCTTTGTTTAGGTGAGATTGGGAATCTCTTATCATTTGCACAGGGATCTATAGTCATGAGATACCTCAATTGCTAATTGAGATTGCAACAGTGGAAAGTTGTGGAAAGTTCAGGCTTGGGCATAGTTTAATTTGATTAAAATAATCAATCAAATAATTATTTGATTAAAATAATGCTGCACCAACAACTTTCAACAGTGGTTGCACTGTTAAAAATAAAGGATTACGTACCATCCAGTACTGACCTTGTCCTCTTTTCCACCATGTTGAAAGGGTGCAAATAACCCCAACTTGGGAACTCAAGTATAAAAATGATCTATGAATTTCGCACTAGAATTTTTGACTTGAGGGTGTGTTCATGTGTGACATCTAAGTTGGCTACTTGTGTTTACCTTAATTCCAGCAGCATGTGAAAGCAGGCTTTGCCTGGATGCTAGCTGCTGTCACAAACCTTCCCTGCTTAATTAAACAAGCAAGCATGCATTACATCCTGTTTTTATTGGTGACCAGCCATGCTGGTCTATGCTTGTCAGGGCTGTTAAAGGCTAGCTTGATGAGTTTGTTGCAGTTTCTCCTTTGTTTTTTTTCCTTGATTTTTTGGCATTTCTCTTTCTGTGTTTTGTATATTGTCTCTATTTAATTTGTATCACTCTTTTAATGACTTGGATGAGGCAAATTTCATTCCCTAACTGGAAAGCTCCAAAGAGCATCAGTCTACTTTGCTGCCTTAACCAAAAGTCAAAACCAGATTAAATTCTTACTTGTTTTTCTGTTACATATCTAGCCAGGTTTGCAATGAATATACAGTCAAAACTAAGGAACCTGAAACTAAGTAACTAATGAGCTAAGACATGTTTGGTGTCTGAATTTTGCTGCTTTAGTTTTGCACTGAAGCTACAAGGTTAATGTAGTTCTACATTAGCACTACCTGACCGCTGGTTAGGCTCCTAGTTATGTGATAACTGCATGCCTTAATCATCACACACTTGCCTCATATCATATTTAAAGTTAGGAGACTTTTAGGTTTATGCAGTTAGCACATTTAAATGGTTATCTACAAAAATGGGTTGGATAACTAAAGGGAGGAAACTTCAGACACCAGTCTTACTATATACCTTTAAAAGGGTAAATGTGGTGATGGTTGAGAATAATGGGGGGCAGCAGCTGCTGTTCTCCTGAACTCTACCCTGTGGAGAGGTGATGGAGCTTAGGTGAGCATCCCACTGGTACAGCAAGCCGCCATGGCACTCTCCTCCATCGCCACGGCAATCTCCATCAGGGGCATCACTAATCAATAAATTCCTCCTGCAGGGGGTGGGGTAAAATGTCTAAATCACCCCAAGAGTTCAGCAACAGCATGCTAAGCTAATCCTGTTCAGCTAGCGTCTCTGAAAACACGCTAGATGCTTTAGTTGAGGGCTTCTCTATCTCCGTCTCTCTCTGTATGTGTGTAGGTGTGTGAGGCATCAGGCGGGGGGCAGAAGGGAAGGGAAGGAAGGAGGGATAGAGGGCTAATTAATGTAAGCATTTGTCAGTGATTAAGCTTTAAGCAGAAAAGGTCAGGCTAGCAGTGGAGCCGGGCTTTTCCCCCAATGCTCTGCTCTAAGGCAGTCTAAACCTTTCCAGCCTAAATGGTAAAGATGCCATTTCACCCTGTGTGTGCGAGAGTGTGTGTGGGGTGGGGGGTTTAGGCCGGACGATAGGGTCACCCTCCATTACCCTGGCCAAGCTAAATCTGCCGATCTGTGTCATTTAGGGGATGAAAAATAAGGCCTGGGACGAAATCAATAGACGCTGGAGTCTCGACCAGCTGTGATTAATTGACTGTCACCAATTAATGAGCGAACGATTACAAACCGCTGGTCTGAGGCATATGGGGGGTGAAATATGATCTTCAGAAAGATTGGGGAATATTTCAAACATTGAATATTCTTTATTTAAACGCTGGAGGTTTTTACTTTCCACAAAGAATGACTGTTATATCAAAAAGCTACCAATATATCACACTGTTATGTTTGTAATGTTCCTGATTGTGCAGGCAATGAGGTAATGGTTCCAAACAGACAGTGAATGCCTATCGTGTTAGAGTAGGGTTGGTTTTGTTCAAATAAGAGGTGTTTGTAATGGTCTTTATAATGAAAGGCACAGGATACAATTATTAAAGGTGCCGTTGAATGCATTTATTAAATACATTTTAAATTATTCTCTGATGTGTACATAGAAAGTACAGGACTTTGGTGAGGGTGAGAAATGGACCAGATGCAGTTTTACACACCCATTTACAACCCTATGATTTGGCCCTAGAATTAAATGAGTTGTTTTCCCTTTTTTGGATAATCTCATAAATAATTTGATGGGCTTTGAGCGAGGCTCCATGGTGGCTCAAACAGAAGAAACATGTCAAAATAAACACAAAGAGGAAAATAAAACGAGCCTCTATGCAAATAAGCTAATTTGCCATACTGCTTAGTTACCTATGGTAACATTAGTTATTTGAGACTTGTTAGTAGCTACCGTTACCTATACTAGCTACTTACTATGAAAACACAAAGTAAGTTAAAGTTGTTTTCCCAGTGGATAAAATCAAACACAGCTTTACTGCTACGTACAGGTTTTGGTTGGGATTGTGATGCTAATAAAGGTGGAGCTGCTCCTATCTTCAATCTCTTAGTGAACAAAGCCTACTCAACATTGTCCAAGGCTGTTGTATGTAACTTTTGGAGGTGTAAATAACAATGAATTTTGGAATCGGACCGTTATACTGCTGTATTTTGTAAATGCAGAATTTGTATGTAAAGAGCAACTGTGTTTGAGGTTTATGGTGTGTCAGTTCAAACTTGCTGTATTTAATTATGTGAACGTTTTCCATACTACACTGTAAAAATGTTTGGTCCAACTCTAAAATTGTTACATGCAAATAAATTCAACCTAGAAATACAACTTTGGACAAACATTTCTTTGAATCAAAGTAATTTTTTGGGATGAGTAAAACTTAATTAAACACTGACCTGAAACTCACCATTAATACTATTACTACTATTACTATTACTATTATAAGCATGTTTTAAATCGAAAGGTTTCTGCTCTTTTAAGTAAGTAACATGAAAACATACAGTTACAGTTTGTGGTAATCCACTAAATGGCACAGATGCAGCAGATAGAGATTGGGTTTAAAATACTGAAGTACTGCTTTAAAGCATTCAGATCCTGCATCTGATGTGCCGTTTCACTGAGATGAATCATAGTAGCTGTGAGCAAACGATGAAATCACTGCCTGTTTTTGAGTTCTGAGCTATTAGGAGAATGGTGCACTGTTAGGTTTTTGTTATGTGTGTGTTCCCGTTACTATGATCTCACACATGCTGAGTTTATTTTTATTTTTTTGCTGTTTCCCAAATAACGATTAGGGCTGGTTCTACACTGTAAAAAGGGCAACCTCAAATACCTAAAATACTCAACTTTTTTTTTACTCAAGTTTTACTCAACTCAAAAAAGTACTTTGATTGAAAGAATTGTTTGTTCAACGTCCTTTTTTTAGGTTTAATAAACCTAATTTGAGTCATTTTTTTAGGTTGGACCCACAAAACATTTTTTACAGCATATACAGTAAAACTTATGTGCAACATCAGTTACTTCACATGTCCTGAAACTAATTTAAACTTGACTTGCATAATGCAAAGTGTCCTGCACCCCATTGTATCCTTGGTGGATAGCAAGATTATAAGTGTGCTTTCTCTCTTAAAGGGGAATTTCGGCTTTTTTTCGAAATGTTTTCTAAATTTAATCATTAAGATGTAAAGAAACCCATTCAGAGTGCTTAAATATGTACGCAGTGGTAGGAACCTGATGCTCCGAGACAAGGTTTTATGAAGGTTTTGGCCTAAAGCATTTTTAGTAAAATCCTTTCACAGCATCATAAAGTAAAATGTTCCCCAAATAAAGCATTTACAACTATTTTGCTATTATCAAAATTACTCAGACGACACATGTAGTGTTGCAGGTCATTGAAAGTAGTAAATAAAATTGCTATGTTTTTGTTGTAGACTCCTGGTTCCTACAACCACCACTGTAAGTGTGTATGTTTCTGTACAATGAGCTACTCTGGATGGCTTTGTTTACAATTATATGATGTAATTATTGAAATAAATATTCAAATATTGAAAGAAAAAAATCATGCAATTGCCTTTAATGCATCATCATGTTTTCAATGTTTTTGATGTTGGCATATTTTGAGTTCTACACATTTTAAGGGCTGTGTGTGTAATCCCAATGCTATGGTCTCAGTAACACCTGACAGGACACTAAGAGAAAAAAAAAAAGAGAGAGAGAGAGAGAGAGAGAGAGAGAGAGAGAGAGAGAGAGAGAGAAAACTCTTGGATTTGGATTCGTTTTCAATTTGGTTAAAATGATTGAGAAGCAGAAGCACAGATCTGTATTGTAATCTATAATGATCAGTGCAACATGCATTAATAGTGGTTAGCTCTAATGTACAACAGTAAATTGTAATGGCATATGACTTATTTACAGGAATTTAGTTGAGTAACCTCATACATTATAGACTATGCTGACTCAATCAAGAGCAGAAATACTGACTCAACACAAGTCAGGAGTTTCTTAATGCTCAGGTTTACATTGTTTCGCTTCTTGCTGAATCTTCGTCTTACAATTTTAAATAGACACCTATACAAGGGTGTTGCTTTCAGAAGTAGACGGGCACTATCACATGGACACATGCTGTGCTGGGCTGTCTAAAAATGACTGAAAAGTTACATTGTTAAAGGTAGTTCTGATAGAAAAGATTACTCACACATCAGATGGCTTACATGCATTTTCATCTTTTGCTGATGCTTAAATTTGAATATTGCAAGCCAAATGATTTGCCTTTTTTTTTTTTTTATCAAATTATTAACCTTTATCATGGAAATAGTGGAACTTTGAAAATGGGTGTTATCCAACTGTATCCATGGGAACAGGTTAGCATAACCTTGGGAATGGGTGTAGTGCAACTTTGGAACTGGTTGTAGACCTAGAGTAACCATGCAAATAGTTACAGCTATAACTATGGAAACTGGGTCCTTAACCATTTGTATGGTTGTACTACCATGATAGGTTTAGCGCAAACATGGAAATAGATGTAGCAGGCAATGATGATGATGATGAGCCATACATCACTGGTGTCATTCTACTTCAGATGGATTTGTTTGTTTGTGAGAGTATGTTTTGTTTGCTGTTATTTTTCCTTGTAAAGTGTCCTATTATTATTATCATTATCATTATTATTATTATTTGTACTTTTTGTAATTCATGCTGTTCTTACAGAGATTAGCAAAACACATTTTCTTTATTGAATGTAATCTGAGCAATGCTAATCAATTAAGTATAGCTGCACAGGTCAGATTCACAAAGAAAGCACTGGTGGCTTAGAATAGTATCATTCCAATAGAGGTCAAGCTTATGTTATTAACAAAGTACACCAAGCCAGTATCATTAAGAAAGCCACTGGCGTCCTCTGGTCTTCTTTCAGTGATGTCTTGGAGTCATGTCTAGGTTATATGCCACCCAATGTTTTATGGTTAGACAGTAGTGGATGGTGTGTTGAAATGAAACACTTGCAATAAATGACAGTAATGCAGTTCCAGCATCAACGTTATGCTGCAATCAATGTACAACATGGTTTCCCAGCGGTTCAATTCTAATCAGGTTAGTTCACAAGAGCTCTGAGACGGTCTGCCATTAAACTACAAGACAATGAAGCCACAGCATGTTTCTGCCATTTGGCAATGAGTTATTCATTTCAGTCCTATTCAGTTTTATTTGTAAGGTGTTTTTTATAGCAGCCTCTATCCCAAATCAGCTTTCCTGTAAGCCTTGCCAAAAGAGACAGAAACTAATCTAAGAGCATGAGGAAGTAATCGGTCCTGCTCTGCGAAGCACCAGTTCAGTTAGGATTAAACAGGACAACTTTACAAGACAGAATGTATGTAGTATGTAGTGTATACTCAAAAATCAACAATGCATATGTGGAAACAAATGGATTTTTGAGTATGGTAATGACGGACACCACTGTCCCAAAATACAATGGGAGAATTTGTTAAAAATGGCGGATGGTGATGTGACAGCAGCTGCAATAGTGGTGGGACCAAAATGGTGTATAAATGTGAGTTTAACCCAAATCTATCAAAACAGCCCGTAACAAACAATATCTTCTACTTAGTAATTTCATAAGAAAACAAGAAAACCTCCACCACAGCAGCTTTCAGAGACCAGCTTGGTGTACTAGCCTGCCAAACTTATTCTATTAAGATTAGTACATTGTATACTGTGTGGTATTTATGTGGATAGCTGCATATGGCACATAGCATAACACAAAAATGCCATAGAGAATACATCGTTCTAGAATGTCATCATTCTCATTATTCAAATTTTGAAGAATTTCAGTTTCCTCCAATGACTTCTACGGTGGCCGAGAAGTGCAAAACAAAATTCAAAAACAAAAACATTTCAGAAAACAAAATTACAAAAGCAAAAACAATTTTACAAGGGAAAAAAATTACAATTCAGAAAATATAATTACAAAAGTTTGATTGACAAGGACCACAACAAGCACTTCCTGTGTGTTAGACCTACCCTTTCCGTCAGAATTCGCAGTTTGTAAAACTGGTTCGGTACAGGTAAAAGTGTTTCACGTCTTGTAAATTTGTTTTTGCTTTTGTAATTTTGTTTTCTTGGATGCCATTTTTTTTTTCATTTGTTTCGTTTGTGAGTTCATCTTTTATTAAACTTCAGACCTGTATATTTTAACTCTGTGAGGCTCATTCTGATGAGAACATGCCCCACTACAAGCACTATACCCACATTTATACTCTGAGTTGGGTGCATTTGCCATTTTTTTTGGCTAAAGCAGGCTGAGAGCTGATGAGGCTATGGTGCATGATGGGATGCAGTACACCAAGAAGATCGATCCCCCTGTATCACCTGACTGGAGTAGTAGCCTACACCATCCAGGTACCTTCAGTGCACTACAGAAGTTCAATTTGGTCACATACGGCTTACTACATACTACTTTAAGGCAGGTTTAGTATGCGAGTAGTATGTAGTGTATAGTCATTTTAAACACAGGTATACTACATTCTTACTAACAGGAAGTGATAAAGCTTACGTCATACCAGGCTAAACTCTAAATTCTCTAAAAAGTTTTTTAGAAAATGTAAAAAAAATAAATTAATTATTTCCTAGAATACTTTTTACAGGCTGTTGTGACAGATTTGAGTTTAACTCACATTTACACCAGTTTTGGTCTCCGCCGCATCACCATTCGCCATTTGCATCGCCATTCGCCATTCGCAGTCACATGACCAGTTACCTCACATTTACCTCAGAGCTGTTATTACTGTAGCCACTGTTTAGAGCTAGCTGCTGCTAACGCTGCTCAGTTCACCTGAAATACGTTTAGCCTAGCTGTTAGCTACCCTTGGCTATTTGTAAAACTGATCCTCTAAAGCAAGTTCATCTTTTATTAATCTTCAGACCTGTATATTTGAACTTTCTGAGGCTCATTCTGATGAAAACATACCCCACTACAATTACTACACCCACATTTATACTTGTGTTGGCTGCGTTTTGCTCCCCAGTGTTACCAGCCGCATCTTTGGCTGAAGCAAGCTGAGAGCTGGTGAGGCCGCGGTGCACGATGGGATACGGTACACCATGAAGATACAGTTCCCCCTGTATACCATCCGGGTATTTTGCACTACAGATTTACAGTTTGGTCACATACTGTATACTACATACTACCTTTAGGTAGATTCAGTACGGTAGTAGTATGGAGTATCCCATTTCGAATACAGCCTGTTTCTAAGTGTGCATTGTGGATTTTTGAGTATACGCAACTTTGACATTTGTAACTGTACTATATACTACATTCTCAAAATCTACGTAGTATTTAGTGCGCAATTGGGACATTCAGAGTGTTTTAATATGAAATGTGAGCCAGCTGACTGAAGAGCTCACCAAAACCTGTCCTCCCAAATACGTCAGGTTTAGTTTCACGTGATACTGAGGATTCCAGTCGAGTAGGGTTTTTTGAAACGCGGTCTGGCTCCTTCAGCTCGCCGTAGCGCGGTTAGCGGCGCCGCTTTCAGTGTGTGTAGGTTTTATACACACAGTTTGGGCTTTCTTTCTATTATTCTGAATGGACTTTTAACATTAGGACGTTAAAATGGCTCAGAATTGCCAGAGCGTGACGCTTTCTCTGACTTTACCCATATCGTGCCAGATTTGCCTCGGAAAGGTAACTAACGCAGTGAGATTGTACATGAATAAATGCATGAAGCACGAGCTGCTTTTGTTCTCTCTGCTTTCACTTTAGCAGACTGACTGAAATCAGCTCAGTGCAGCTCAGCCAGAGGAGAAACCCAGACAAGGATGTATTAGAAGAGTTAGAGTTGGTGTTCAGATGGTTTCCGTTTAGCTGCTACCTGTATGTTTTAACCTAAGGAACATAATTAGCCTTCCTTTCCTCTACGACACATTACTGGTCTTAACATAGCTAACACTGGGCAGTTAGCTAATTAAGACTCATAACTCTTCCTGTGCTGGACCGAGTTGGTGTTTTAACATAGGGGTGGGCAGTACGAAGATACGTTAGCTTTGTCGTCATAAATTACGTCTCGATACGCCTAGTATTGAATAAATCAATACTTTTACAGCACAGAATTACTGCTTGTATCGCAAAAAGGCCTAGTTATGACTGGACACATCGGTATGGGGGGCGATATCAGCAAAACATGCTGTATTGGAGGGAATAGACGATCAAGTCTGTTCAGAATTTAGAGGGTGTTCAAATTGGTTTATAACAGTACTGAAGGTTTTCAGTATTAGTAAAGTTATCTGGAACGTAAGCATGGTATTGTGTCATCTCAAATTTGGATGAATTACAGACAGCATGTAAACAACAACAACAGCAGAAAGCTGGATGACAGTTTATGTTTTTATCTTACTCATTCATCTATTTTGATCCTTTTTAAATAGCTTAGTTTAGCAAATATTAGATACCTTAAAATCCTGTGGATTTTTGTAGTGATTTTCTTTTTAATATAGCACTATTACATGTGTATCGGTTCACAAAATTCACGGTTCAATGTAGTGAAGTCCTGATTCCATATTTTTTCAATACTGCAAAAATGAAAAGCCGCATGGTGCCTGAAAGCCGCCTTACATCATGTTTGTTTTTTCGCTCTATTGTAGCACCCAGTATAATAAAAGCACAGTGGTTTCTAATAATGCGTGAGCCCCACCGCTAACGTTGCTTGTTCTTGGTTTAGATTGTATGCATTATTACCAGATTTAAACTGAGTACATTGTTTGCTTTGGTCAGTTAAATGTGTTGTTTGATGTTGTATATGTTAGTGGCTTGTTTTAAATGATATATGTTGTGTTGTTGCACTTCTAAGCACTACTGTTTTGTTGGAACAGCCTTGTTCTGAAACCTCAGAAAAGCTAAATATCATGGTGCATATAATGCTTTGCAAAAATGCTTTAAAGAATCATAATGTTTGTTTAAATTTTTTTGATTGGGTTCTACTTTTTTACAGTTAGACCCAGGACATTTACACTTAACTGCTTGTCTTCTCTCGACAGGTTCGCAAACCTAAGATTTGCTCCAACAACCATGTGTTTTGCTCAACCTGCATTGATGTTTGGCTTCAGAAATGCAGCCAGTGTCCCACTTGCAGAGTGGCCATCACCCCTGAAAACCCATGCAGAGAAATCATAGGTAACAAGCTATGGTCTCACATTAACCTACATACTTCAAATGTGTACCCTGATAATGGTAATGGTGGAGGCAATACACACTGCACATACAGTACCAGTTACAGGCTTACACTGAACAGTTCCAACTGAGATGTCTGAAAAAGTAAATATCGTGATATACCACATATACTCTTGATGTGTCACAACACTGTATTTTTGTCATATCACCACCTCCAATATATATTTTGTTGCGCAGAAAAAAACAAGCATTTGTTTTGCTTTTTTTTTTAAAAGGTGACTACATAAATTCATGAGTACTATTTTATAGTTTCATGTCTTCACTTCTGAATTTAAGCGTTAAGCTCAAATAAGGAAAGCTTCTATGAGTAGCTGTGTCTAAACTTTTGACTGGTACTGTATACAACATAGCCTACATCAGTGATGTTTGAAATAACGATATAGAATAAAAATAATCTTTACGTAATATTGCATTGTTGATTATCTGTTCTTTTTGGGTATTTTTATTATTACTAAACCCACAAAATAAACTTCAGTAGGATATACAGTATTTCTAGAATATCTATATAAATAATTCATGTTTTGTTTGTTTATGTAATTGGAAATATACAGAATGGGATTCTTATTGCCTCATAGCTCATTTCTTCTGTGTTGTGTTTGATGGCAGGAGCTACAAATGACAACGAATCAAATGAAAACCATTCTGTTAAGAGACGTCTCAGAAAGACCCGTGGGGAATTAATACTGCAAGAATATGAGGTTGGAACTTGTTTATGCTTTTTGTGTAACCTGGCACTTGATTTGAATTCTAATCAGTGTTCTGGCATCTTTTTATCTCTGAATTGGGTATTTATTTAAATTGTTTTGTCCTTGTTTAATCTTGTTTTCTGAGCACCATACTGAATTCCTAACCTGATAGAAATTTCGAAATAAAGTATTGAATTGAAATCAAAAGCTTTTCTTTTGCAAGATGCCTTGTCTTATTCACTGGATCGTCTAACTTTCAGGATGAAATCGAAACCCTACTGAAGGAGAATGAGGACCTGAAGAGTAAAAACCTGAGCCTCGAGACGCAACTGAAAACTGCTCTGGAACCCAGCACCCTGTTCGTTTCCCCAACTGACACTGAAACTGTTGACCTGAGCATTCTGGAGGAATCAGCCAAAAAACTCAAAGCTGCCAATGAGCTTTATCAGAAAGTCAAACAGGACATGGAGAAACTGAAAGAAGTAAGATATTAATGTTTCTAGAATTAAATTGCCATCATGCATTCTTATAAAATAAAGATTCAAAAAAAGGTTTCCAAGCCACAATTATGCTTTATTTATTTGTAATCATCAGACAAAAAATAACAACCAGCATTAATGACCAGATTTACTAACTAAAACTCAAAATGGTCCCTGTAAATAACTGAAAACTGAATATATATTCAGTACATTTATCATTTTTATTTTTTGGCGTGGCTGTAAGCTTTCTTAGATACTAGGGATGTCCCGATCAAGTTTTTTAGCCCCTGATCCCGATCTGAGTCATTTAATATAAATCTCTCCCTATATCAAGTCTTGATCCGATGCTTGTGTTTTCCTAGATAGTACTGTTGCAGAGTGCACACTTCAAGTACACTGCAGTTAAAATCAATCCAGTGTGTGTGCTTGATGACCGGATAGCTCTGCAGCACATTGAGAAAAAAAAATGACCTGCGTTGAGTGTTTATTTTTTAGAAGCTGTATCAAATTGGTAGTAGTAACTCAGCTCTGTTACTACTGCCTGGCAAAATGCTCGCCTTGCAGACACATGTGACTGTTGGACTGGTTTTGTTCTTTTGTTCTTTGTTCTGTTTAAAATATTTTAACTTAGCTTAGGTTCATGCTCAATAAAGCCGATACTGATCAGTTAAAAAATGGCTTGATCTGCCTGGATATCGGATCGGGACATCCCTATTAGAGACACTTTATTTCCAAGAGCCAAATTTTCATTCGGATAATTTTTTTTAATTAATAACTTTCTCCATATTTTAGAATGATAATGAAATTTTCAGTGAGTTGTGATGGACATTTTTTAACAATGTAGGGAAAGATGCAAACAGTTAGTTGATTATTGCTTTGCTTTCAATGACTGTGTTTATTGTCATTATACAAACACAACAACAGTAAGATATCATAGGACAGGAGTGGCCTGTTTGGGTGGTTTCTTTCAGTCCCGTCTGTTAGTGCTGTCAAATAGCGTAACAACAAAAAAATATATATACATGCAAGTTTTTAATAGGATGGCGATTATTTATAAATGTGTTCATTTTTGTTTAACTTGGATCAGCCAAAACACTGTTCCTGTCAGGCTGTAGTAACCTGGAAAGCTCCTAACTCGGTGTTTGGCTCTTATATCATTCAGCTGCCTGCTGTAATGAAATATCTTGCCACTTGTACCGCTGTGTACTCCTGGTCAAGAGGCTTTTCTTCACAATGTGTGAACTTTCCCTGACCCTGTCTCTGTGGAAAATGCCTGCTTTTACATGACGGCCTCTGCGGGTTCTATTGACTTTGAGCCGCTGAGTTACTTAATCAAAAGGCTAGCGGTCTGAAGGCAAACTTGCATTCTCTCCCTTCAGGCTAACAAGACCCTGAGGTCCCAGAATGTCGACCTAATCCAAGAGAACATGCGCTTGAAGGCTGAAGTGGATAGCAGGTCTCCTCAAAAGTAAGCACAACCACAACTTCACCACTGTGCATCGGTAACAGAGTGTGTGTATATGGTGGG
>CM067476.1:12340119-12352619 GCA_034552555.1 Semaprochilodus insignis | reverse complement strand
ATATTGTTTGGTCCAGTAGTCTATGTCTGCAACCTCCACTCTTGTGACCCACCAGTGCCACATGTCTTATTTAGATTACCTCATATTACCAGTTGTTTCAACAGAATAATTCTACTTTTAAAGTTTTAACATTTGATATAAATTTGCTATAATAGTGGTTAACAACTGGCTAGCTAACTGATGTTACACTAACGTTGTAATGAATGGCAGTGCTGCAGATGAGTGCTTTGAATAAGATGCTGTACAAGCAGCCATGATTAGCATTAGTGATACTAGCAAGTGCATAACTGCATTTTGTGGCTAATATGATTGTCTAGCTATTGTTCATGGATTATACATTTATTTATTGAGGTGCTTCTGTCATTACCGGTCTTTGTTTTACTTTGACCTGTTCAGGCCCCTACTGTATGACCATTTGACCATGGAATAACACTATATTGTTTAGTCTTCATAATACTAATTGGTGAGATAAGAGGGAGAATGTGCACATTTTAGTGCTTTCCCTGTTTAACATACCCACTTTAGTTCATTAATGAGCTTGTTAACGAGCTGATTACTTGGATCAAGTGTATTGGCAGCAGGGAAAACATGGGAATGTGCAGGGAAAGTGGAAGTCCAGGACAAGTGTTGGGAGCCATTGCTTTAATTTAACATTGCAAGGTATGTCGCAATCTCAAAAAGTAGCAGTGTAATCACAGTATTGTATTTTGTCCGTAGCTGGAGGAGTGTCTGCAGCGGGAAGCAGCAGGATAGCAACAATGAGAAGGAGCCTAAGTGAAATGGAGGAGGCTTCGGTTTGCACAGATTTGGAAAGGAAGTCCATGAATCTCCCAAACAGCCATGGCTTCTTGCTCACCACGTCTGATACGCGCCCTGGGATAGGATTTTTGGATGAAGCTTTGAGCCCTCAGAATGATATCCTCCAAAATATCACCATGCCCATGCCTTCCACTCCATCCACACCTTCTTCAGCCTTCAGCTCTTTGAGCCTCAAAAGCCCTGCTGTGCGTAGTGAGCAAAAACCAAGCTTCAAGCGCCTCACATACTTGAGGAGGCTTAGTTTTGATGACTGTAGCAGCTCCAGTAGCTTTAGCGGTTCAGCTTCAGTTGACCCAATCTCTAAAACTAGCCAGATTGGCAAAGAAGGTTCATTCAGTCACAGAAGCATGCTCAGCACAGGTAAGGAAGCACCATGGAGTGGCTGGAAAGACAGCAAATCTGCTTCTTTCCTCAGCACAAATGACAACAGTGCAGGATTCAAGCAGAACATGAGCAAAGATGAATCTTCAGTCGATGAAGCTGAAGCTAGCGAAGCTAGCATGGACTTAGCATACCTAGACAAGATCTCTGAGTTGGACTCTATGATGGCTGAAGGTGAACCCTCTCATCTTTCACCAATGCTGAACTTTAATGTTCCACTGATGCCAAGGCTGGAGGCTGATTTGGACCATCTTGCTGATCCTGGTTCAGCTGGAGAGCGACAGAATAAATCGGCAGCTCTGGATAGCAGCAGAAGTGGGCCGGAAAGTTCTGGAGAATCCACCAAGCGCAAATGTTCTGTTAGCTTAGCAACTGCTAGTCCTTCCAAAATTTCTAAGATGAAATAAAACTAAAGTTTTTCTTGGTGTCTCTGCTAAGTTTGGCTTAAGAGAAGTTGGTGGAATGATTTTACTGTTTTTCGATCACTGTCACGTTCACTTGATTTTTAGTGATTTTTTTAAAACAATTAAAATCAAAAGTTTCTCTTAGCGTCTCAACCTTTGTTAAGGACCCGTTAATTTGTGCTGAACTAGGATATTGGGAAAATATGAATTAAGTTATTTTCCGATATTTTGGTCTTCTTGCCACCGCTTTGGACTACTTAAGTTAAGGTTTTGGAAGAATATAGCTTACTGATTGTCATTTCTACAAACTGAGAAAAACAATATATATATTTTTTAAAAACCTCTTTTAGTCTTCAATTTGAACAAATTCATTTGTCCTATGAATATGGCTCAATGATTAGTTTTCTGTCACTTTATTTATCTTTTCCACAAAATCAAAGATAAAGTAAAGTTTTTTCCTCTTAGCATCTATGCTTCAGTTTTGGACATATTCAGTTGGGTTGGTTCTCAGTAACTATAGGATGGATGGTTTCAGGAGATAATGGCATAATGATAACCTAATTTTTAATGTCACCATAACATTTTTTGTACATTTGTTTCTGTGTTCAAAATAATGGCAGCTATGTGTACGTTTTACTCGAGAAGTTCACATTGTAATCTATGAGGATTACTTTAAACCAGACAGCTGTGGATTTTTTTAAACTGATTTTATATATATTTTTTTTATTAAAATCTGGATATTGTGTGTTTTTACAACTCCTCTGCTGTACATGTCAATAGTTTTGCATAAAAGTCAGGGTGGAATTACACTAAATAAAAAACGCATTTGAATACGTATCAGGTTGAATTCATTTTAGTGCTTATATATGGCTTGTCAGTACTGTGTTCTCCTAGAAATAAATGTGCAGGTGTCAACAGGGGTCTTTGGAGGGAAGCTTTAGAAGAACCGCTTTTAGTTCCTTAAAGAGCCTTCTAGTAGATTGTGTTTTTATTTATTTATTTATTTATTTTGTTTACATTTCTTTATTAAATGACATGTGATTGTATGGAATCTTTTTAACAGTTAAAGGATAGCAGCGTGAGAGAATGTCAATACACTTGAGTATCACAGTATTATGTTTTGTGAAACTGTGTCGATTTTTAAGAACACAGTATTGATTTTTAATTAAAATTACTGCCAGATAGCAGCGTTGTAATCTATCTTCAGCTGTTAGACTATTCCATTCTAACGTAGACAAGGACCATAAGGGCACACCACGAATGTTAGCATTAGTTAACCTGTCCATATCGTGTTGTGGTTTTCGTACTAATGCCAGGTTCTTGCCAAAACACAGCCCTATTAAATAGTCTAATGCAAGGTTCTATACCAATTGAATTGTGCTTAGAACTGTTGGTCCAGTGGACATTTGTTTTAACAGTGTAAGTACTTTTTGTTGGCTGGGCAGATTTGTGGAACCTTTACAGTATGTGGAGGTTCTTTAAACTTGTAAAAAGTTTTTTTTCCACATTTATTCCACTACAGCAAATCTACGGTTCTTTATGCGGCTTTACGCTCACTGTGTTGAGATTCACTATGTTTGCTAATGAGCTCTAGAAGAAGCCCTGTTCTTAATTAGTGTAGTCGGAAGCAGGAATGTTACGGTTCTAGGAAAAGCCTTCAGTTGTTGAACCTTGGAAACTTTACATAAGGGTTCTTCACATTCATGAGCCTCCTTTACAAAATAGATTCTTTAAAGAGGCGTTCAGTGATAGGTTCTATAGGGAAAATTAAGTGCTTCAATGGCATTGCTTTATTGGAGACTTTATTTTCGGGAGTGCTGGATTTTATCCTAAGCTCTTTTAGTGCCTTCTGTGATCGCACTCACTCCTTAAACCCCACCGATTAACTAAAGCAGGTTGGCCTTTCGTCCTTTCAAAAAGGTCCTATCACATGCCAGAACAACTGCTAAACAAACTGATTTAATATCTGCCGTAACCTTGTACATGGTCTCTGTTAAGAAATTAATGAATTCCAATGAATTGACACTTCATTTGTTCAAACACGCACTGGTTAGTCAATTAAAATTTCATGCAGCGATTAGAGCTCAGTGAAATATACATGATATCGTTACATTTGCATAATAAATCAGGGCATTAAATGCAGCATCCAGACTTTCATGGTAGTAAGACTGGTGTAGCATGATTGGGTTAAACACAGTGATATGAATATTGTAATATGCTCATATGGACAGGTGTGCCCACCTGTTCACTTGAAGGTAAAGTTTCCAACTTTGTCTTGTGAATTATTTTTTAATCAGTGGGATGTGGAGTTAAGGGATCATTAACAAAAAGTCCTCTTATGTAACTTCTACGTTTTATATCTCAGTGCTTTATAAATGAAGGTAAGAAAAATGGCTGGGCAATGAAAATAATGTATGTTGCTGGCTTGGGCAGCATGAGTGTGTGTTTATGAATAGAGAAAATTTTGTTTGTTTTTCTTCTAATTACATCAGTGCTGATTGTTCATATCTATTAAATGTGAATATTAAATAATAGTAAGATTTTAAAAATAGCTCGGGCTTTTCAGAGATAATTAGGTAAAGATTAAAAATTACAGATTACAGACTGTAGTCCGTCTGATTCTCTGTACACTTTGTTAGCCTCTTTCACCCTGTTCTTCAATGGTCAGGACCCCCTCAGACCCACTACAGAGCAGGTATTATGTGGGCGGTGGGTCATTCTCAACACTGCAGTGACACTGACGTGGTGTGTTAGTGTGTGTTGTGCTGGTGTGAGTGAATCAGACACAGCAGTGGTGCTGTAGTTTTTAAACAAGGTCCACTCACTATTCACTCTATTAGACAACTCCTACCTTGCTGGTCCACCTTGTAGATGTAAAGTCAGACACAATAGCTCATCTATCCAGCAGTGACACTGAGGTGTTTAAACACTCCAGCAGCACTGCTGTGTCTGATTCACTCACACCAGCACAGCACACACAGATCCAACACCCAAATAATACCTGCTCTGTGGTGGTCCAGTGGAGGTCCTGACCACTGGCCAACAGGGAAATGAATAAAGTATTAAAGGGGGTTATATCTTCAAACTTTTATATCTATCTATCTAATTATATCTATCTATCTATCTATCTAATTATATATATATATATATATATATATATATATATATATATATATATATATATCTATCTTCACTCTATTAAAGCAGAGCAAACTGCGCTCCATGTCTCGCGAGAATGGAGTGTGGGATCGCTCTCTCTCGTTTTTCTCTCTATCTCTCGCTCAGACTCTAATCTATTTTCGTGCCCCCTCCTTGTCTTTTTCACTCTTTTATTTTCTGTCTCTCTCCTCTTGTTCTCTCTCTCTCTCTCTTCTCTCTTCTCTCTCCCTCCCTCTCTCTCCTCCCCTCTCTCTCCCTCGCTCCCCCTCCTCTCGCGATACGATGAGGCGCTGGCTCCTCCCCCTCTCTCTCCCGTTCAGGTGTTTCTGTGCCTCTCTCGCGCGCTCAGCGCAGCAGCAGCAGCAGCACTGGGACTGGTCCGCGCGCGCCGCTGCAGCTTTCACTTTACACACGGCGTCCTCTTTTTCTTCTTCCTCTTTTCTTCCTCGCGCTCTTCAACTGCTGCACTTTATTCCTTCTCCTCCTCGAGCGGGACTCACTCACACTTACTCACACACCCGCACACACACACTGCAAACATGATGTCCATGAACAGTAAGCAACCTCACTTCGCCATGCACGCGAGCCTGCCCGAGCACAAATACACCACCTTACACTCGAGCTCGGAGGCCATCAGGAGAGCGTGTCTGCAGACTCCACAGGTAAATGCGCGAGTGGACGAGTGTGTGAGTGTGTGTGTGTATGTGTGTGTGTGCGTGTGCCTGCGTATGTGGTGTGCGTGCGTGTGTATGCGCGCGCGTGCGTGCGTTCTCGCGCCTCTCCTTAATGTTTTTTTCATGTTTTTCTCTCCATCATCTGCATGCCTGTGATCTTTTCTGAAAGCCTGGCCGCACGTGCAGCGCTCCAACTTTTTATTTTACGCGCTTCTGAGTGCAAAATTCTCTCTCTCTCTGTCAACAGTAGCATTCTCTCTCTTTTCCTGTATCTGCTTCTCTCTTTTCTTTCCCTCTCCCCGTGTTGGCTTTAATTTCTGTGCATGCATTCTTGTAAACGGCACAGTTCCCGCTCTCTCTCTTTTTATTTCTGTTTTTTCTTTCATTTATTTGTCTTTTTTCTTCCATGCTGTGTATATTGTCTGTACTTAATTTTATGCATGCATATGCATTCTTTATTAGCAAATCTCATTCTTTCTTTCCGTTATTTCCTTTATTTGTTTCAGCCCTTTATTTTCTCTTTATTTTAATGTTATGCTTCTAAACAACAAAATTCTGCTTCTTTCTTTCTTTCTTTCTTTCTTTCTTTCTTTCTTTCTTTTTTTCTCTGTTCTTTCTTACTTGCATGCTTTCAAACACCAAATTCTCTCTCTCTCTCTCTCTCTCTCTCTCTCTCTCTATTTTGTCTGTGCTTTAATTTTATGCCTTTATAGTCATTGAATTTCATGCTTCTAAGCAGCACATTTTGCTTTACTCTTTTCTTTCTGTTTGTTTCCCGTTTTCATACAGGCATGCTTCTAAACAGCTCTGCCTCTCTCTCTTTCTGTTTTTCTCTCAGCCTACTTTCTATGTCTTTGCATGCATCTTAACACCAACGTTCTTTTCTATCCCTCTCTCTCTCTGCATGTATTTTGTGTTGATAGAAATTTTGATGCTGGCATCTATACTGGCATTTATTCCTGTTTCCTCACATCTTTGTATGTCTTTTTTCTTACCGGTGTTGTTTTTATCTCTCCAGCTGCAGAGTAACATCTTCGCCAGTCTGGATGAGACGCTCCTGGCCCGTGCCGAGGCTCTGGCCGCGGTGGACATTGCTGTTTCACAGGGCAAGTCGCATGGCCCGTTTAAGCCGGATGCCACCTATCACACCATGAACAGCGTGCCATGCTCGTCGGCGTCTACGGTGCCACTCGGGCACCATCACCATCATCACCATCATCACCATCATCACCCTCACCCACAGAGCTTAGACCCACCGGACCTGATGGAGCACATCGGGTCACCTAGTCTGGCCCTAATGCCCAGCGGGCACGAAGGAGCGGGCAGCGGGGGAGGTGGTGGTGGTGGAGGCGGAGGAGGCGCCAGCTTGATTTCCACTCCAGCTCATCCGCACTCACACATGCACGGTTTGAGCCACCTCTCGCACCAGGCCGCCATGGGCATGACCTCGCCGCTTGGGCATCACGGGCTTTTGCCGGGGCATCACCCTGTGGGCACAGCAGGCACTGGAGTGGGACAGGGCGGCCCTGGACTGCCTGGCAGTGGCCTGCCCGCCATCAGCGACTCGGACACAGACCCCAGAGAGCTGGAGGCCTTCGCAGAGCGATTCAAACAGCGACGGATCAAGCTGGGGGTCACCCAGGCCGACGTGGGCGGTGCCCTGGCCAACCTGAAGATACCAGGTGTGGGGTCACTAAGCCAGAGCACCATCTGCAGGTTCGAATCCCTCACTCTCTCCCACAACAACATGATCGCCCTTAAGCCCATACTGCAGGCCTGGCTGGAGGAGGCGGAAGGTGCGCAGCGGGAAAAAATGAGCAAACCTGAGATTTTCAACGGTGGAGAGAAAAAACGCAAGAGGACGTCCATAGCAGCCCCAGAGAAACGGTCACTGGAGGCGTATTTCGCTGTCCAGCCTAGGCCGTCCTCAGAGAAAATAGCAGCCATTGCGGAGAAATTGGACTTGAAAAAGAACGTGGTGAGGGTTTGGTTCTGCAACCAAAGACAGAAACAAAAGAGGCTGAAATTTTCAGCCACTCACTGATGGACAGGACGATGTACACTTACATGAACACATAGAAATGTGCACTGAATGAAATGGTGCATTGGATTGACTTGGTTCAAATGTGCACATGATTCCCACAGGAGTAAAATACAGTGGGTTGGCCTTTAACTTCAACAGTAAGTAACCTGGCTGCCTTAACCATGTTGAGTTCAATGAACCTTTAATAATAAGTTAACAGAACAATAATCTGGTTCATAGTCTGTGAACAGATTAGTTGAGGTTCATAAAATTCACATGTTAGATTGACATCACTTCAACTGGTCATTTGCAGGTTATTCACTTTTGGCAGCATTTGTGGTATAGGCTGTTTTGTCCACATTTCCATCAAGTCAGTTCAGTGCATTATTTTTATTGGGTGTGAACACAAACAAAAACCCACACACATCCACACACCACACACACTGTTCCTTCCTGCCTGCCTGCCTGAGTTTGTTTGGGGACCAAAAGGACCACAGCAGGACGTTACGAACAGGACGTTTTTGTTCACGAGGACTTTTCCTCCACGTCCCCTCGTGCTGGCGAATGTGACGTATGCAAATCCACCACCAGGTAAACTCACTACAGGTGATGTGAGGAGGAGAAAAAAAAAGCAGACAAACTTAACAAGCAAACAAACAGAAAGACAGACAAACAAACAGAAACTAAACTGTCCTTCACATCTCAGCAATGCCTTTTATTCAAAACCCAACAGAACAGATCCAGGATTGGGTTTAGATTATTTATTTATTTATTTATTTATTTATTTATTTATTTAATCTATTAATTAATGAATGAATTAATTAATGGTTTAATGATTTATTTATGTATTTGTTTGTTTTCCTCCCCAACAATGACTGCTTTTATTTCCACTTTGAAGCCATTGAAGGATTACCTCATGCTTTAAAACTCTCCTGTCCTGTTCTCCCTCGTCATTAATCGATTTATGGCATCCGATTGATTCATCTGTGTATTTGTTTCGTCTGTAATGGGGATTTTATTGATCTGTCACGCGCAGGTCCCATCCATCAGCGTCTGAACTTACCCAAATGTTCTCATGCAGTGTTGTAGACGTTTTTATCAGAGAGAGAGAGAGAGAGAAGAGGACGAGTCTCTTTTTATTTAAGGTGGCAGCCACCACTCCTATTTGATTTGAAATTGCACTGAGATCTATTGTTTATTGTTATTTATATATTTGTTTGTTTGATTATTTATTGTAGTTATACCACACACGGCTGAAATTCCTCAAAATCTATTATTATTATTATTATTATTATTATTTAGGTTGTTCAGATCTATTGAATGCCTTTGTATGTATATACCAGTATGAATGACACTTCTATTCTCACCGTGCATAAATCGATTTATTCCTAATTCTTTTACAAATCAGGACTGAATGTGTTATTTATTTTTTTCTTTTTTTTCTTATTTGAAGACTTTTAGGACGCATGCGCCGGTCAACAAAACACGTCCTAAAGGAGCAGAATTTAGAAAAAAGGAGATTTATGTATTTTTTTTGTACTTTGGTTTGCAGTGCAAACACTCTATGCATTAAAGTGAGGAGCACTAAACCCCCACACAGTCACACGCACGCACGCACACACGCACGCACGCACGCACTACTATACACTCCTAACAACACGCACGCACACACACCCACACACAATGCGCTGTTTGTCGTGTTACTGTTCAGAGAAAAAAAAAACAACGAAAAAAAGTCCAACAAAAACAATGTTGTGTAAGTAGTACTTTATTTTGTGCACACGTATGTTTACATGCAGCCGCCGCGTGCATCGTGTGACGTCACTCGTACCTGTGCACCTGTCCGGCTCGCGGAGTCTCTCTCACCTGCGCGCATGCGCACTTCCTCCCTCTGTGTGTGTGCGTGTGCGTGTGTGTGTGTGTCCCTTCATCCTCCTCTGTTCTGTAAGCCAAACCCAGCGGACACAGCTTGGGGTCTTCTAATAAAGCAGAAAAACACACCACACGACTGCTTTTAGCTTCATTGCTCTCAATGCTGTTATTATTATTATTATCATTATTATTATTATTATTATTATTATTATTATTATTATTATTATTTGTTATTATTATCTCTCAAAAAGATACTACTACCATTGCCACCGTGACCACATTACTACTATCACTAGCTTACCTAGATTGCGTATATGCTCTAGTGTATTACGTGTAAAATACTACTAAATACCGTATAAATGTATCTGAGCAAGCTGCACAATAATTCACATTTTCATTCACTTTGTTTTTGCCCTTCGCTCTTCTGTTCGTCGGTTTGTTGGTGTACAGTCAGACAGTGTTTGATTAATAAGGCAGCTTTTCAGATCATTTCAGAGAGCAAAACCTCTCAGAGCAGAGTTTCTTCTGGGGGAAGGAAAGTTATTGCAATTATATTATTACAATTATTGCATTATTATAGTACACTAAAATGCACTTCTATTATTATTATTATTGTTATTATTATTATTATTATTATTATTAGTAGTAGTAGTAGCAGTAGTTCACTTCTGTATATTCCGTTTCCTCATATTCCTCGTATATTAAAAAATCCTCAGTTTGTTATAATTACAAAAGTCTCCAATACATAAAACTCAATGGAAATTTGTACTAGCCTGCGGATTTGTACTATTAGTATTAATAACAATAACAATAATAATAGTAGTAGCAGTATTTAATCTTTATCATCATCGTCATCATCAAGATCAGTAGCAGCAGCTGCAACAACAACAACAACAACAACAACAATAATAATAATAATAATAACTATAATAATAACTATAATAATACTAATAATAATAATAATCAGCCTTTTACCTCTATGTAAGACACTGTTCCTGCGTAAACATTACATTTGAATACCCTTGATTCTGTTTATTAAATAATTCATGCTCTGAGATTTGGAAAATTAATAAAGCGAATAGAACACGAGCCTAATTAAAACCTGAGTAATTATTATCAGGCTCCTAATAGGGTGTTAACGTGTCCTGCAAATGGTGTTTGTGCTCGTTGCGCGTGTTCTGATAAAGGGGGAACACGCGCGTTAGATTTAATGACATACTCCCCAAATCACCACCAATCAGATCGGACCCGCTCGCGAGCCGCTTCTCCAGACGGCGGACATGTGGGTTTATTTCTAAACCAAAATGAATGCGCTTCCGCGTTCAGCGCGTGGTTTAGCTCGCGCTCCTTTCTTTCTGAAGCTCGAGGGTTTTTCCCTCTACAGCTCATAATAAAGAATTAATGAAGATGGAGAGCGGCTCAGTGGGGCTGAAAAACAGAGCATTAAAATCACCCAAAAAAACACAAATTTCTAAAAAAAAAAAAATCTCTTTCTTTTATCCACGGCGGTCAGCTCCACAGCACGTGTTTATTTGTTTGTTTCTGCAGAGCAGTTTTACCGAAGATACAGCAGAGGCTTCTTTTAAACACACACACACACACACACACACACACACACACACACACACACACACAGAAATGTTAAATGTAGGTGATGCAATATTAATCGAGCTTTGCTGATATAAAATGCAATATTTTCAGCAGCTCTCGGGCTTCAGACAGCCGCAGCTGCAGAAGCTGGAAAAGAAAAAGAAAAGAATGAAAAGAAAGAAAGATAGAAAAGAAAAGGAAGGAGAAGGAGAGCTGCGCGTTTATTGCTCCTGTTTGGCTTTTGGCGACGAGCAGCGGCACACTGTGAGTAAGGACAGCTTCATTTATTTATTTATATGGACTGAAAATGTGTTGGGCTCTTTGTCTTTTCTGAAATGATGGAAATAGTTTAAACCGATAAAGGCACGAGATATTTTTTGGGAGTGGTGGGTGAACGTACAGACTGCTTAAATGGAGATAGAAATGTCTTAATAATAATAATAATAATAATAATAATAATAATAATAATAATAATAATAATTTCCCGCAGTTCTCCTCGTTTGTCTCTTTCTTTCGTTTCCTGCTAAAATGTGGACCAGTCAGCTGCACAGATCCTCAGTTCAACACCCGCCGAAGACTCAACACAATCGCGGAGAGAGACACACAGCATTTCAGAGCCACGGACAAAGACATCCGGGTACTTTTCTCCTACTGTTTGACAAATACTTTGATTTTCAATGCCAGAATTTCTGTTTCAGTGCTGCTGCAGGCAGAGATAGTACTACACACACTAGTCACTTATCTGAAAAGGCGGTACATCGTATTTTCCTGCTTACTCAGACAGACTCAGCGCCAGAGAGACACTCTGAATAGAAGCAGTTCAGTAGTTCAGCACCACGTACAGAGACAGTCTGAGTATAGACAGCTCAGTAGTTCAGCACCGCGGACAGAGACCGTCTGAGCGTTCAGTATTTAAGCAACGCGGACAGAGACAGTCCGAATATAGACAGTTCAGTAGTTCAGCACCACGGACAGAGACAAACCGAGCGTTCAGTATATCAGCACCGCGGACAGAGACACTCAAGCAATTCTAGTAGAACGTATTTGTTTTAGCCATTAGATATTTCACCAATCAAATCAGGCTAATCCCCCAACTTTACTTCTGTGGTATGCAGGTTATGTGAGTTGTCTTTTCTGATTTGTCTGTAATGTTTTATATACAATGTTGGAAATAAACCAAAATACTCTCTGTTTCAGTGTTTTCTGTATTTATTTCAGCATTTCACTCTTCAGTATTTCACTCGCTCAGTATTTTAATGTTTTGTGTTTTGTTTAATGTTACAATCGTTCGGTAAAAGTCACTATTTCATTCCACCAGCATTTCACTCTTCGAATTTCAGTCTTTTATAAATTCAATATATCAGTATTTCAGCTTTTCAGCACTTTATTATTATTATTATTTCGGTATTATAGTGAGCCTAGTGTTTCGGTGTCTCAGCATTACACCTAAACACTCGTTCAGTGTTTCAGCGTTCCACTGTTTTGGTACTTGAGTGTTTCAGGATTAAAGTCAGGACTGTACTGCTTCAGTGTATTTTTGTGTTACTGTACTGTAGCGTGTCAGGCTTTCAGCGCCAT
>CM067476.1:12325119-12337619 GCA_034552555.1 Semaprochilodus insignis | reverse complement strand
CTGCTCTGCTTTAGCATAGTAAGTTTTGACTAAAGACTCTGGTGAAACATCACTGCTAAAATGATTCAACGGACTGAGCTTAATTAGACCACTTTTTGACCGTTTCTAATAGTCTCTTCATGTAAACAATCAGACAAACACAGTAGAGTCAGTATGTTGTTGATGGAACAAATGTGAACCATTTTAGTGTGGTCCAGTAAAATCCATGGGTTCAACTTATTGTATTTTTTATCAACTAAAATCAAGGCATTTCATTTATGTAAAATGGATAAAAATGAATAATTTACTCATAAACAACTCAATTAATGTATTCAATGTCACAGTCAAATGACACTCTTTGTGATACCCTTATGATACACTTTTCAGAGTATGATGTGGCCAATGAAGAGACTAATCTTGACAAATTGTAGAAATAACAACCCTATGCCTTATTTTATGTGGCTTTACTGTTTTACTGATGCATTCTGTCCTTTTGAAATCTGGAGAAATTCTCTTTTAAAGTGCTGCCATACAAGAATTATTCAGGGTTCCTCAATGAACCTTTCAATGGATGGTTCTTTAATGAACCATTTTTGGAAATGTGATGCATGAGCATGAAGAACCTTTTCATTTTAAAGACTCTAGAAAGGTAAAAGGTCTATAATAATTAAAAGCCACTCTTACACCTTTAGTTTACACACATCTGCTTAGGCAGTGTTTCTCCTGAAATCAAGGGTATCAATAGAGTTTTTCCCAGTTTGCTACAGTCACAGTTTTTACTACTCTGATAAGACTTAACCTTACCTTTACACTAGATGTTCGAACATTGCTGTGAGGATGAGATTGCAAGAGTGCATTAGTGAGTTTAAGTACTGATGTTGGATGATTCCTTCGGGATCTCAAATGCCACACCAACTCATCTCAAAAGGTAGGTCTGACATTATGAGACAAGAGTATAATTCCAGTTTCAGGCTCAGCCGTACGCATGACGTAAGCAAGGATGGGCCTTATCGCTGTACCTGACTGGCCCAACAGCCAAGATTGCGGACACTCAGTGAGCAGTGATGCCCTCCGTGAGTCATCCTGCTAGTGCCACCACCACTGCCAGACAGCTACATGATACAGAACTACATGCATGCAGACTGTAACGGCATCTGCCCTTATCACCACATAAGCGTTACCAAACCTGCAATGGTGTCGTGCAAGACTGTCATGGAGTAACTCAGAATGACAGCAGGTCATCTTCAGTGACGTGTCCCGGTTTGGTCTTGGTGGAGATGACCAACGAATCCGTGTGTGGAGGCACCGTGGTCAGCCCCAAGATAAACAGTGTGTTGTCATATGTCACATGTCCAGAAGGGCTGGTGTCACTCCATCTCCACCCCTACTGCAAAATGTGCAGGAACTGTGTAAGAATATTCAAGCTGCATGGGTTGGATTATCGCAGGACACCGTTAGGAACCTCTACAATGTCTGTCATGTTGTGTTAATAAACATGGCAGTCCAATGTCGTGATGAGAGCCACTACTTTTGTATATGTAGCTCAATAAATATTGCCCATATCAGTCTAAACTTTTCATCATTTATTGTTCCTGGTAACCTTTAACTTCCTCCTGAAAAGCATTGCAATCCGACACTTCCTTCTGGGTGCAGCTATTTTTTGATGATGAGTGCATTAACCACTGCTTTTATTAAAGAACTCTTGAAGAAACCTAAACCATAAGCTTAAGTCTAGTGTCAAATAAGAGCCTTCAATTCATTCATTCATGTCCAACAGCTAAATTTAGTACAGTGAAGTGCAACAGATTGAGACTGAGAGAGTACCTTGGCTAGTGCTGGCAACAACATAGATCTGATTACCCTAAAGTAAATGAAATGTTGTGAAGTTACACCTTGAATAGACATATCTATTTGAACTTCTGATTATGTTATCATACTTTTATTCACAATCACAAGTAGTGGCATGTGACCAAAATACTGTATAGAAACTGATTGTGATGTAAGTGAACATACGGGCCGAGTTAAAAAAAGATTCTAATGGGTTAATCCCAAACAGACTGACATGTTTTCAGTTTCTAAGGCAGTTTGTGACTGCATCAGAAATTCAAATGTACAGAATTAAAGTTATGACTTATGAGCCGAAGCCCCTGCAGCCCAAGCTGTAAGTTGTTATTTTGAAGTTATCTGATTCTCCCCTATAGGATTGTAAGCGTGTATCTGTCAAGTCTGTCTTTGAGTTGGCCGTATAAATGTCAAGTGCTCTCTCTTTCTCTCATTCTGTCTCTTTAGTTGAGTGAGTGTGAGTGTGTGTGTGTGTGTGTGTGTGTGTGTGTGTGTGTGTGTGTGTGTGACGGCCCAGGGCTCTCTGACCCCGTATTGAACACACTCGCCCCTCATCATTATCCCCGTTTCGCCTGCGGACTTCATAAAGGTCCCTCCGCACCACACAGAGCGTTTATAGCCGGCTCTGCTCTGGGAGGAACACAAAAATGAGCTTTTATACACAACACTGACTAAAGAAAACAGGAAGAAAGTGTCTGGGCCCTTTTTTCAACACGATTCTTATTATTACCATTATGACAAAAAAGTCTGTTATTATTACAGTAGAAAGAGCCAGAGAAAGCAAAACCAGCAACTTCTCCAAAGTGCACACTTTCATGTCAACATTGTACTGTCGTAACTTAGTGGTTCCAATTGACATCAAACCAGACATCAAAATAAAACACCTTTGTTCCTATAAAATAAACTAACTCTTAAACAAAACCATCAGACGCTGGGTTCTGGATTAAAGAGAAAAGGCTCCAAGCTTTATTCTCAGGTGTATGCTATAAACACACTCCTGGGCGGATTGAATTCAATGGCATCTATATGGTACCGAGTTTCCATACTTACACAGAGTTCAGGAGGTGATGTCATGCTCCTCCTGCTTTTCTATACATTTCCAATCTAGGTGTTGTTACCATTATCTCACAGTTCACTTCACAAATGCACACATTGAATGTATTTTTAAACCCTATGTCTTCAACCAGAATGTTCGTATGTCACAAAGAAATATGACCCTGAACTGCTCAAGATGTTCCCCCATCCCGAAGTCTTGAGATTGCAAATCAAGTTGTCATTTTCTGCTTTTAGCCCTAAGTTGTAAATTGAACACTGCTCATAGCCTCATGCAGTGTGAACACTTCCCTCGACCTTTGGTTATGTTGGGATGTTCCATCCTGTATCCTAGCCTCACTACAAAGGATAGAATTGTGCCCTTTTGTCTAAGGTATTAACACTTATATACTCCTTAAAAGATTACCAAATTATTCCCTCAGTACTTTGGTACTTTAGCTTCTCTTATTGTCATTGATTTGTTATTTACTGGTCAGCTATGATTACTGGAAAAGAAGACCTTAGTAGTTATCTAGCTACACTTAGCAACCTATGTTTCTGAATGTGGACATCCTTGGGTAACGTACATGTATTGTTGATTTTCTAAGGGAAAAAATGTACACATTCTTTACAGGGTACAAACTTTAATATGACATTTTTTGCAAACTGTAGTGCACAATTTATATTTTCGGTTTTAAAATGTAAAAAAAAAATGAAACAAAATAAAAAATTAGGCAGACCTTTTGCACATGGCTTATTTTAGGTTTATTTAAAGTTTAGAAACAAAAGCGTGTTCTCTATAGAGGATGTATTGAAAACTGATTTTAAAAAATGTCATTTCACCAGCGGTAACTTTTACATACAAGGGTATGTGCACTAAATGTAATAAAGTTACAAACATATTTTTAGTCAGAATCAATCATTTTTACTTGTGGTGAGATGGTCATAGGGGTCCACATGTTGAGTATTTAACAGCAAATTCAAATCCTGCCCAGGTAATCAGTTTAGAGCATGAGATGTTGCAGTTTGGTCGCTCACTAACACTAGATTTTAACTCAGAGCTTGCTTTTGAATATTATTTGAGACTGATAGAATGCTAACTATCTGACCTGTGGGTCATTTTCTCCCTCTGAGAGGGCAAAATATAGTCCACAGGCAGCCTGTTAACATCGACAAATAATTTCTGATATTGGATGATTGCTGCAAAACAGCAGCAGTCATAACCAGACAGGGACTAGGTTTCAGACCAGCCCACACATACACATACAGCATTGCCTTCATGCAAAGTAACTTTTTTTGTCTTCCTTATTTCTTATTTCTTATTTATGGCTATCAAAGGTAGCAATAACAAGACATCCAGTGATAGTTCTTATTTTAAACGTGACATAATCATGTCAGTCAACATGCTAGGAAATACTAGCTATAAGTAAAAATGTCCTGAAAACATTTCTCACTGCCTAACTGCTCAGATCATCATCCACATTAAGTAACTTCTTCATTCTTGTGCTCTTGATGTCAACTTGTTTTTTGGAGCTGATATTCATTTTTTAATGAAACACTGTAGAGCCCTGTTTTTTCTGCATATTTCACACTGTCATCTACTGTAACTTTTCATTCCACCTTAAAAACAGCAGCTGTTACATGCTAGCACCCATACAGACATTATTTAAGGTGGAATGGGAAATGAGAAGTCAGCAAACCCAGGGCTGCACCTTTAGAGGTGGGGGCCGTTGTTTTAACGTCTAAATTACTACACATATACATTTGGACATAACATTTATATTTTGTTTCGACGTTCTTTTGACTACATGTGTTAGTTTACAGATTAGCTCTCAGCAACCAACCCGAAACGCTACTAGCCCACCACAAATTCTCCTGATTGTCCCGATAACCCTTTCCAGCACTGGAAACATATGACGGCTGAACAAGGGGGAGTGTTAATTTGAATGGGATGAGATATTTGCACCAAAATAGTAAATCCTAAGATAACAGCCTGTAGAATCATGTTTTCTGCTAAAGTGAAATATGCCATAATTAAAGAGACTCCATGTATGCATTAGCAAGTAATGTAGGTGTAAACTGGTAAAGAAAATGCAGTTTTGTTTTCTATGTCCCCTTTAAGACAAAATAGGTCTGAATTAGCTCTTTACTGCTGGGCAGTGAATGACTTGCATAGAAAAACCATGATGTCATCAGCTGAGCAGTCTCAGTGACATGACTCAAGTGATACAGGGTTAGGACAACATGGAACCAGACATGAAGGCTAAAGTAAGACAAACTAAAGTAAAAGTAGGGAGTAAAGTTAGAGATTGCTGCTACTCTTTTAGCTATGCAATGCGGTGTAATAATTTACAATCATGCATTCTAGTGGCAAAAGCCATATTAGTTATTCTATCGGAGATAATCAACTAAATCTACACAGTTCGAGGCAAGTATGTGATGATTTAGGCATGATCATTGGTGGCATATAAGATTCCATTATTTACTTCATGTTAGCTACATTAGCTGCAATCCAAAACGAAAGAAGCAAACTTCAGGCTTCAGAATGGTCTTGATTGATCTGCTTAGAGTCTATTTAAAAAAGAATTAATAGACACAATAACAAGGTTAACATATACAAAATCATCATTCATAAGGTACTCTCTACTAGGAGCTGTCTGTCCCAAACTCTAACCCCTAAATTTCAACTTGTGAAAACTAATTTTCAATGTTGTTTTTTAAAAAGACTATTTTGTTGTTTTTAAAAGACTTCTTTGAAAGGTTTAGTCCTACCGTGTGTTTAGTTCTGTTGTGACTGGGTCTCTTGTTTTCATGTCACTACTGAACCACAATGAATTTTTCCCCATGGGCGGACACTTACTTTAGCCACATCCTTGCATTTTAAAGCTAGAGGCGAGACTGTGACATCCCTATCTCTCATTACCACATGAGCAGTTAGATCCCATTGTTTTGGAGTAAATCTGTTCCAGATTCTGAAAATCAGTGTGTTATTGTCACTACCAAAACACATTTTGTGCAATTAAGTGACCCTTTTTGTGTTTCAGTGAAAAATAACACTTTATATGAAGGCAGTGTTCACAATGCTTTATAAATGCATTCATAAGGTGATATATGTGACATGCACCTTACAACACCTTACAATATTGGGCATAAGCCTGTATTTTTCTTATAAGTGGGTACAATTACATGCAAAACGCTTTCTAAAGCAAAAGGATATGACTTTTGTAACATGAATTTTAGAATATGAAGTAAACATAGAGGTTGTAATGCATTTTAATAGAGTTCTGGTATATCTTCTATATAACATCCTGACTCACAACAGTCATTGCCTGCTAAACTGCAGCAGTGCTTTGGGAAGGCATATTATAATATTATATTTAATGAACCAGAACTTAAATTTGAGCGTATAATTAAGCAGATATTATAATGTGTTATGGAACCTAATCTTTATGAAACTTTTTGCTTTTAAAATGTTACGCATGAATTCATATTTGGGAGCAATTATAGACATTGGAAGACACTATGTATGCCATATTATGCCTTAGAAATACATTTATAAATCATTGCAAATACAAGATTCATATGAAGCATTGCTGTTATTGTTTTTTTCAGACTATACAGACTGCTGTAGAAACTGTATTACAGTAAACAGATCAGTGTTGCTGTGGGAAACACTGGCAGCTGATCATTTCTTCCCAGTGAATGGGTTATTGATCCACACACACACTCAGGGGAAGGTAATGATAATGCTATGAATTATGCATTATGAAACACATCCCAAACATCAGCTGTGACAGCATCTCACACACAACCCTCAACACACCTGCTTCAATGGACTGCAGTGATCGGCTCCCAGGGAAACTTCACACTCACAGCCTGAGTGGACGTGTTCAGAGGGAAACATGTGGGGGTCAGGGACTGTCTGTGAGCTGGCACACATGTCTGTGGGTATGTGTGCATCTATGTATCTACAGCACTGTGCAAAAGTCACTCCTCATTCATTCCAGTTCAAGACAAAATGGCCATTAAATACAAGTTATTCCTCATTTTTCCAAGTAGAAAAACAAAAACATATGTTGAGCAGGCAAATGAACAGGACGCTAAACAACTAAACATAAAATAACATTTTAAATATAGTTAATATAGCACCATGGTTAGCGCCAAGATGAACGCTTTGTCGTCACGTATCACAAAGGCATCATAGGACACCATTAGGAACCTCTACAACTCCATGCCGAGACGTCTGGCATGTTGCGTTAGCAAACATGGCGGCCCGACATCATACTGAGAGACACTACTTCTGTATGTGTAGCTCAATAGATATTGCCCATATCAGTCTAAATTTATCATCATTTATTGTTCCTGGTAATCTTCCCAATAGCGTTGCAATCCATCACTTCCTTCTGGGTGCTACTATTCTTTTGTCTTAGAAGTTGGTTGCATTTTCTGCTTCTCATGATCCAAGTAATCCCAAACACATTGAGGATCTGTGCTCTGGGGTGGTCCGTCCATTGGGGTGGACAGCAACACCAGCAGCTTCTGTGTTTGATTACCAGATTTGCTTATCAGATTTTCCTGACAGCAAAACATCCTTTCAGACCCACAGCATTGAGTGGTCTTCTCACAGTGGAAGAATGCACAAAAACACCTGTGGTTTTTTTCAGATCGCAAGCAAGATTGGAGCTTGATGTACTCTTCTGTCTCAAAGATGACAGCTGCTATTGCTAAGTAGTGTTTATCTGATGGGGACACATTCGGTGACCTCCCAGGTCTTTGCACCATTGTTAGGAGTCCCATTTATTTTGTCTTTGAATCATTTTTTTTGAGTTCCAGGATTAAACTTTTCTATATTCATTTGATTTTCCTATTCCATATCTATATATATATATATATGCATGTATGTATGTGTACCTATATCCAGTTTGTGTGAGAATGTGTGTGTGTGTGTGTGCAGTAGTGCAGGTTGATAATGAGAATAGAGCCTCCACCCTGCTCTCTCCACCACACCATCAAATATTCATCACTGTTGATTAAACAGGACAGCGGCCGCAGATCCAGTGGCACAGCGAGAGAACTCACACACACACACATGCAAAAACACACACACAGATGGAGAGAGGAGAGAAAAAAATGGAGGATGGTAGCAACAGCAGATAAAAGACAAGCTGGACATGTCCTCTCTTTTATGATCTGGTCAGTTATTGCTTTTTTAAAAAGTAATTAAAAAAAAGTCCATTCATTGTTTTACTTTATTAACATCCTTATTAATGTCTGAAGTTTGCATCCATAGTTGTGTAGAATGCTAATGCAGCTAACAAGTAATGGAACCCAGCCAATTAGCACCATTTTACAACTACCATTGTAAAAAATACCTTGAGACTTATGCAACATAACCCATAAATTTCCTTGTTCGATTTTAAAGACTTTTATTTTTGTACAGGTGTGCAAGTTCACACTATTAGGCTGAATTGGGTGTAATCAGGAGATAGGATTACTTTCCTCATCATAGTGCTATATGGATAATTCTAGCTTGGATTTGGACTTTAGAGCTTTCTGGCACTAAAATAAAATTGGTCTGAGTGACCCTATATCTTGTCCCTAATGCTACCAAAACTATATCAGATGTCTAAGATCTAAGAAAATGCACAGGTGATTCTGTCTATCCGTCCACTGTCAGAAGACAATGCTGCTGGTCAGAAAGGTTGTGTGGCTTTCAGGAAGCTGTTACTGAGAATAGAAAATAGTTCTGGTGTTCTCAGAACTGGGCTGACCAAATGTATTTGGGATCATTTGGATTGTAAGAAGCAAAATATACAACCTTTAAGACTTCGGAGGTGTGGAAATATACCACGATAGAATTTCTTAAAAAACTGAAAGCAGATCTCCTGAAACGATGAAAGCTTGTAAGAAAGGTGGACAAGCTTAAACGTCTATGTAATTGTCTGTTAAATATACAGTATATATATTATGTAGCATAGCATTTCAAACTGAAAACTTAACATTATGCAGTGACTCTCAGGAAACACTGTAGCCCTTAAAAAAGTGTGCTACAGCTCCTCATTGGGTTGAATGGCATTTTTGTCAGTGCTCATTAAAATTTGTCCAACCTCACAACAGTAGCTATGGAACTTAGCATTTGTGGGAGGAGCATGGAGAGGTCAGATCGTTGCAGAGGGATTGGAAAAGGGGCATAAATGTCTTGTAATGTCCTGCAGATGCTAAGGTCGGAGAGAGACCACTTCATAGTACAGCACTCATGGAGCTGCTGAAGTATAGGGAGAGGACAACTGAGATGAGAGATAAGAGGAGAGGAAAAACAGTGCAGAAAGGATGAAGAAAAGAGCGGCTAAAAGAGGCAAAGCTGTGGAGACTGGAAAGACGAGCAGAGTGGAACTGACAGGCTGGCGGAGAAGTGAAATGGACGGGTGAAAAAAAATGAATTGAAAAGGAGAAGAGAGGAGAGAGAGGAGAGGAGGTCGGTCATTCCAGAGCACATTAAATATTTCATGAGATGTGTGGTGCGGCAGAGACAGGAAAGAGTGTGGTCAGAGAGGTTGGCCCAACTCATTTACAGAGAGAGAGAGAGAGAGAGAGAGAGCGAGAGAGAGAGAGATGAGTTTAAATGGGGCTGTCCAATGTATGTTTCTTGACTTGTTACACACAGCTACTGTAAAAGCAAAGTAGGGTACATTAAAAACAGTTGTAACAGCTGTAAACAACAATGCTAGTAATAAACATGAAAACAAACCTTAAAGTAGGCCAGTGAAAAGCCTACAGTAAAGATTTAGAGCAGTTGGCCTGTTACCTTGTTACATAGGTTACCTAACTTACGTAACACCCATCACTCAATGAGAAAACAAAACCTTTTTACCATTGTTGTGTAAATAGTCCAGAATTGTTTGTTTATAGTGTTTTAGTAATACAATACACCAGCTGGCCACTTTATTAAGTATACCTACCTCTTTGGTCAGTCTACTCTACCTACCTACCTATCAGGTCAGTCTACTCTAAAGGCACAACTTGTAATTATGCGATTACGGACTGTAGTCCATCTGTTTCTCTGCATACTTTGTTAGTTCCCATTCCTTCTTTCTCTTTAACAGTCAGGTAACGAAGCAATTGTAATTTGGGATTGCCCCAGTGACACTGACATGGTGGTGATGTGTTAGTGAGTGATGCTGCTGGAGTTTTTAAACACTGTGTCCACTCACTGCTCACGCTACACCAGCCTTGTTGGGCCACCTTGTAGATATGAAGTTTGAGACAATAGGTCATCTGCTGCTGCACAGATTGTTAGCCATTTAGTCAGTGTTCACAGGACCTTGCCCACAGGATGCTGCCCACAGGACGCTGCCCACAGGCTGCTGCCCACAGGATGCTGTCGACAGGTTGCTGACGGCTGAATATTTTGGGTTGGTGGGCTATTCTCAGTCCAGCAGTACCGCCTGCTCTATGATAGTCCTGTGGGGGTCCTGGCTACTAAAGAACAGCATAAAAAGGGGCTAACAAAGTATACAGAGAAACGAATGAATTACAAAGTGCTGCTATACGGTAAGTGGAGCTGATAAAATGAACAGTGAGTGTAGGAGGTGTATATAATAAAGTGGGTGGTGGATGTATAGTGAGTGTTATAAAATATAATTTTGAAAAATTTGAAGTCTGTACTGCTTTTTCTTTTTGGCCCTTGAGCCCACCACATTGCTTATAGGCCCCTTAGACAAAAATAAACTGGGGACCCCTGTGATTTAGAGATTCATTTACAGAAAGAGAAAGAGAAAGAGAAAGAGAGAGAGCAAAGCTTGTCTAACCTTGCCACCTTCCATTAGCTACAGTTGCTATGTTGCTTCCAACTCAGACTACCTGATAGCACCCAGGTGGTAGCAGGACATGTTCTAAAGGATTAAATAGCACAGCAGCACAAAGAAAGTTTAGAAGCACAAAGAGGAATACAATCACACTAGGGAAAATTTTCAGTCACTGGGTGCAGCAATAAGCCACTCTAATGCTAAAGTTAATGCAAACGCTAAGACTGAAACCAGTTGGTGCAACATTAGATGATGAAGAGGTGTCACTGTTTTATGCGCATAGTCTTTTAGAGAACTTTAAAGGAAAACTCAAATGATTACACACAAATGAGTATAACTAATATAAAATACCATATTTAAACTGAGGTGTATCTGCACCAGCACCAGTGTTTTCTATTGGTTTTAGAAGTCAGTGGTATAAAACAAAAGCAGAGTGTGACATGTATTTAAATTGTACATGGAATAGTTGTAGCATTTTATAGATATCTTTAATAACAGATTTTAGGTTTAGGCTTAGGTTTGTGACTGTACGTGTGTGTGTGTGTGAATTAGCTCAAAATGCGGTATTCAGCCACAGTCCTGCATTTTAGAGCAAGAAGTGTGAATGTGTGGCTAGATGTCAAGCAGTTGGTTCTGCAGTTAAGTAAACTTCTACTTACTCACTCACTTACTCACTCACCCACTCACTCACTCACTCACACACACTCACTCACTCACTCATTCATTCACACTCACTCACTCACTCACTTACTCACTCACCCACTCACTTACTCACTCACTCACTCTCCCACTCACTCACTCGCTTGTTCACTCACCCACTCACTCACTCACTCACTCGCTTGCTCACTCACCCACTCACTCACTCACTCACTCACTCGCTTGCTCACTCACCCACTCACTCACTCGCTTGCTCACTCACCCACTCACTCACTCACTCACCCACTCACTCGCTTGCTCACTCACTTACTAACTCATTCACTCACACACACACACTCACTCACTTACTCACTCACCCACTCACTCACTCACTCGCTTGCTCATTCACCCATTCACTCACTCACTCACCCACTCACTCGCTCACTCGCTTGCTCACTCACTTACTCACTCACTGACTTACTCACTCACTGACTTACTCACTCACCCACTCACTCACTCACTCACTTGCTCACTCACTCACCCACTCACTCACTCACTCACCCACTCACTCACCCAAAATCCGTTTGTGTTTGATCATAAAGATCACAAGTATTGGCAAATAGCAAAAATGTTAGTGAAAATTGCTTGTGCTCATCAGTTTTGACTGTATTCAACTTTGAGAATAGGAACCAATCAAAAAGCAGCTTCATTAAGCTATCTATCAGCAGCTAAGTTAAGCAAAGCTCATTTAAACTTAGAGCGTAAATATACTTAAATTATATTTATGTTCTATGCGGTAGACGGTAACACTGGTAGGACAGACGTGTGTAGTTTCATTTGCTGTGTAATCATGTTTAATGTTTGAACTGCAAATACGCACAGTCCTGTATCATCTCATTTATCAAACTAACTGTCAGCCATTAAGAAAGGCGAACGTAAATCCATGGTGTGCTGCAAATTTGCTGCTAACTGATTTTAATATTGCTCTGGTCTATTTTTTCCCTAGCTTAATGGAGTAAGTAGTTGCAGTTAATTACAGTAATGGTTGGCTAAGGAGCATGTCAATCATAAATGTTCCAAACAGGCCATTGTACATGAACAGGTATGGTACACCAACAAGGTGGAACCACAATGGAGAAGCACCTTATACAGCAGAATAATGAAACTGAAATAGATGTGTGTGTGTGTGTGTGTGTGTGTGTGTGT
>CM067476.1:12274405-12325046 GCA_034552555.1 Semaprochilodus insignis | reverse complement strand
GTGTGTGTGTGTGTGTGTGTGTGTGTGTGTGTGTGTGTGTGTGTGTGTCAGATTTGAAATGTTTTCAATAAGTGAACAGTATGTTTTGCACAGTTTAGCTGATCAAGGGGGAGAAAATGTACTCCATCAGCAACAGGCACAAACATCAAAGGCCTGAATGATTCAGGCAGACAGCCACCGAGAGCCATACTGCAGCAGGGGATTCAACTTTTACATTAAAAGCAAGAGTATGGAAAAAAAACATATCCTACTCCAAAAAAGTCATGCTTCAAGTTGACTTCTTCTTTAGCTTTGCACTGTAAACATAAAAGCAAACATCTAACATTACCTCAATGCGTTGCGTCATCACAAATAAGACATAAATGGACTATGAACATCTTTTGCTTGAGATAATTAGGTATAGGGTCTGATTTTATCTCAGTCATTGTGCCTTCTTTGGGTTACCAGTTATGTCAGTACGCTTTAGCCTAGGATTTATGATTAGATTTAGGTTTTTGAGGTTGCTGTGCTGTTTGCGTTGCACAAGGATGATGAAGCAAAAAATACCTGTGGGGTGTGTGACAGGATTCATAGACTGAGAAGAAGTGGTACAGTGCAGAGAATGTTTTGTTCAGTGTGTGGAAAATGAGTCTCAAGGCAGATGTGAATGATCGGCAAAGAGGAATGATTGCATTTTGGTGTGCCAAAGGCCATAGTGTGAAGGAAGTAGCTGAATTTTCAGGTGTATCGAAGCTTTTGGTCATGGAGTGGCAGAATCCCAGTCTACAGGAAACTCTCCTCAGAACTGTGCCAGGGAAGGGATCCATGAAATCTGGCTGAACCGTTCATTTCTTTGATACAAGAATGACAGAACATTGATGTCATACATCCAGAAACTGGTCCAGGTCATGCCAAATTAAATTGCAGTTGTTATTCGTGATTTTTGTCCAAAGAGCCTACGTGCTTTTTTACAGGCCTACCAAAAACACGGGCAGCAGCTATGTCGAAGCCTGAAATTTGTCTGAACTTTGTCTGCCTCAAACTTGAAGTGAAAATAACTAAAATACTTATTTCACCAAACTTGTAGGGCCAAATTTAAACACATAATGACATGACAAAGTCTGGGGACAACCATGAGCATTCTAAATGCAAGCTGGAATGTGGACAGTGGCTGAAAGTCTGAATTCTAAACCAGTCCAACATCTTCAGAAGGTGGCGGTCAAGCAGAGGGGCAAAGGTGTGCTCATCGACACTTTCCAAAGACAACCCACCACCTGCCATTAGCTAAAGGATGTAATACAAGTTAGCATGGCTTAACAGTCTCCAAAAACTTCAATTAAGCATGTGGATCTGTGTCACATTACGTGCAATAAAAATAACATTACTTTTTTTCGGTGCCCTCAACTGACAGTGTCTAGCTTAATCTAGATTAGATTCATTTTAGGACAGATTTTAAATGAGGCATACCCTTATTTGTTGGATTTTGCTGCAATCTTGTTTGTCTTGATTCTCGTTATAAGATCATGTATGACCCTGTGAGACAAACACCCACCGTGTCCTGACTGACTTCACTTGTAAGGAGGAAAATGTACATTTAATTTTTCAGCAAACTATTAATTGAAATGCTTTAGGATGACTTCTTAGTTTTCACTATAGTCAAACGCAATGAAAAGATATAATATGACAATATATGCTCTGTCAACTCACTTAATGAAGAGAACAGTGCTCTGTCTATAAAACACTGAGTAAAATATCGTGAATGAATTTAAACTGAGATGATTTTTTTCCCTTTTGAGACTCAGCAGTCCCTCTTTAACAAAAGGGATTTACAATGAACACACTAAAGCTCCAGTCTACACGATTAATGATTAATGATAAATGCCTAACTTGTCCTTTGGTGATGACACACACACACACACACACACACACACAAAAGCACATATAGAGGATTATATTGGTTTTGCCATCTTGTTATTCAGCCTGGCCATTTGAACTCACCTGAACTGAGTAATACCGATATAACACATACTCACATTCCTGGTTGACTTACAGACTTCATGTCTGCTAGATAGTGTGTGTGTGTGTGTGTGTATGTGTTTTAGCATCATGCTGCAAGTTTGAAATATCATCCACAAGATTCAGTTACAGGTTCTCTCTGTCTGCCTCTTACACCCCCTTGTGACTGCATGTGTGCGTATGGACTATTCTACTGAAATAGCTCAAACTGTGGTATTTAGACCCTAGGTGTAGTTAGGGTCTACTCAAATCCAAAGGCGACACAAGAAAGTACGCTAACACGGTAGCTAGCATTAGCATATGTGTGTAGGGTGGAAATCTGTTCTCTACAACCAATCAGCAATTAACAGTAATTTAATGTCAGCTTTTAGTATCTGCTCAGCTTTACTGGAACCTCGAGAGAGGTGATACTAGGAGCCAGGTTTGCCAGGGACCCCCAAAAGGGAAAAAGCGCAAAGTCACGTTGAGCTGATGCCATGCAGTGGAAAAGTAGCTAAACCCCGCCTTTTCAGTGTTGTGTTTTTGTTTTTTTAAAATATCGTCTTGATGACTTTTAATGACAAGTTTAATTTTCAAATAAGCTGTTCTTGGTTTTCACATCACAAACACAACACAAAGAGTTTTAGTCCATAGGGTTAACCTTATCTTAGCCACAGCCAGGCATTTTAGAGCAGTAAGTGTGACTGTGTGACTAGATGGCAAGCAGTCAGTTCTGCAATTAAACTTCTACTCACTCATTCATCTTCTGAACAGCTTTATCCTGGACACCCTGGACAGCCCACCAATCCATTGCAGGGCAGGCACACATTCACACACACACTCACACCTAGGGGGCAATTTAGCATCTCCAATTCACCTAACAGCATGTCTTTGGACTGTGGGAAGCGACCAGAGCACCTGGAGGAAACCCACACAGACACAGGGAGAACATGCAAACCACACAGAAAGGACCCCGAACCCCGTGCCAGAAATTGGACCCGGGCCCTTCTTGCTGTGAGGCGACAAGTGCTACCCACTGAGCCTTTGTGCCATCCAATCAAACTTTTAGCCTTAGTAAAAATGTTGTGACTTTATGTGTGTACAACTGTTCAAGGCTGTGTCTACTAGTCATGTACTGGTTTAGCATTTTTGAGTTCTGCTCATAATTAGTTCTCAATATCAAAACAGTCACTACTTTCAGCAGTGTTATTATCTTTTTGTCAGTGACAAAATAAAATGAACAATCACTTATTTAAATAACGTGCATATTTAAGGTATATAGGTATTTTTAATACTGGTAATTGTTTCTGGTAATATTATTTCCTGTTAATACTGGTTATACTGGTTATACTGGTAATATTTTTAATACAGTTTCTCACATTCTGTATATTGGTATGACTGCAGCCTTCTCATTCAAATACAACTGGTAAATAACATGTTCCACTGATGGCCAAAGTTACATTATGTACATATACTGTATATGCAGGACCCAATATTCTGACAAGGACACCTATGCCCATGTATGTATTTTAATGTCATGGTGCAAGAGTGAAATATCATAGATAAGATTCAATTGCAGGTTCTCTCACACACATACATTCGCACACATCAGTTTAGTCTAACCTAGGCCTACAAACTGCAAGTGAAATCCAGAAAGAGCAAACACAATATTACATCTACATCACCCTGCTGAGAGCAAAGCAGAGCAGGCCAGTGTAAGAGTGTGAAAGCTGGAGCTGAACTTCGTTTCCACTCATTTCCGCCTGCCTTCATCAGCCTGGCACCCTGACAGCCGCTCATTGATTACCGGCGTCTGGACGCTGAGGCCGCGGGTCACTGGGAGAGACACCAGCAGCCCACCAGGGACCCCCCCAAGCCTCGGTGAACGAAGTGAAAGCTGACAGGTGAGAGAGCAGTGTGTGTTAGTGAGAGACGCCCGTGCTCCCCCAGCTCGCTCTAACACGATCAAGCTGTCAGAGTGAATGCTGGATATCAGGCGGGATCTGTAGGGGCAGAAGCAGAGTCTGGGGCAAAAAGAGGGTGAGGAAGGAGGGTGCATGGAAAACATCATCCCCGAGACATACATATATACTAGCAAGTCACATTTATAGCAATAGTTGGGTGAGAAATCAAATGTACACAAATTAGTCAAATTGTAGTAATGCAGTTGTAGTCAATCAGCCAAACAGTATTTATATGTTTGTATGAAGTTTGCTTCTTTAGTTTTACTCTGGAGCTACGAGGCTAATGTAGCTTTGAAAAAAAGCTAATATAACAGAATCTTATTGGCTTAACTTAGCTAAAGTTTAAGGACTCGAGACTTGCTTGACTAACGCTGATAAAAGACTCGACTTGACTTTGACTCGATATTCATGACGTGAGACTTGACTTAGACTTGAGGCAGATGACTCAAAATGACTTGATTTTATTTTATTTTTTTATTAAATATTTGTATTTTTTAGGGATTTTTGTTTAAACACGACTGGGTGATTTCTGCTGCAATGCGCGCAAACCTGGCAACCTATAAGAGCGCGGGAGATCAGCAGAGATCAACGCGCGAAGGAGCTCGTATCATGAAGGCGGCTACGCAGTGAGGTTTGGATTAGAAGATTCTGTTGAGGATGAAAGTAGTAAAGAGGACAGCAATACGGAGGGTCTGCTGATCAAGCATCAGTGACCCGACCACCACAACCAACTTCATCCATCACTACACAACCCACAAAGAAAGGTACGCGTCTGTGTGGTTTGGCTAGTCGAAGTTTAGCATTAACGGTAGGTTATGAAAAGAGCAGGAAGGAGCATAAAGTAACAAAACTCTACAGGCTCCACATTTAACTCCTGATCCATGACTGAACTGACCTACAGTCAGCGGTTCTGCTGTAACCCCACAGAGCTACTGCTGATACTGTTTAACCTGAGAGGGAGATCCGTTGAGTTTAGTTCTCTAGTTCTCAGCTCGGTAAAGTTCGGCTGATGTCGGATATTCGGCGGATATTCGCGTTTCGCTCGTCTTACTGCTCACAGAGAACCTCCTAAAACTCCTGAAACTGTATTTTCGATAAGTCACGGTAACCAGGGAACATCTACAGTCGGTACATTTCCCCAGAGTTCCCGGTTTTTCATTTCGTCCAGTACGTTTGATTACTATAACCCGTATCACTGCGACAGGCGTCGAATACAGTAAGGGACCGCCTCTAAAGTGCGGGTTCTGTTTAAAACGTACAAGATTCAGAGAGATGAGGATCCTGTTGATGCTGTTTATAAAGACTTGAAACGTACTGTAATACACAGATGATGTGAAAACATACAATGTAAAACTTAACCAAAACCTGCCATAACTTTACTGAGACAGAACACATAAACCTACTGCAAAATAAAATCACTTGTAATTTATTAAAGCATGTCTTGCAATGATGCAGAGTCATATGAGAAACACCTTCAACAGACCAGTTAAAAGGTCAAGAAGAAAGGAAACAGTATTTGTTAATGTTTAATACAAATTCAGCTCTATGGCTGCTGTATTTAACTGATTTAAATGTGGAAACTGAAGTTGGAGCATCATAACCCCACATGACTTGACTTAAGACTTTACTTGACCTGCCTTGACCTGCCTTCCTGCATTAACTTGGGACATGCTTGAGACTTTAAAGTAATACCTTGAGACTTGCGTGTGATTTGCACCTGTGTGACTTACTCCCACCTCTTGCAGTTAGCAATATCAACTTGTTAAAATCAAAGCTTTTGCCAAAAAATTAAAAACCACCAAAACCACCAAACAAAAACCAAAAAAACAAAACACATTTAGTCTTACTCCAAATGCATCTATAAGGTATATTAGTGAGTAACCTGCACATATTTGAAGGCACAATTAATGTTGAAAGGTATATGCAAACAGGATATATGTTTTGAAACAGCATGTACTGCCTTCTAGGCAACATCTTTTTCAAGAGCGTCTGCACATTACAACAGCATGGCTGTTTAATCAGAGGGTAAAGACTAGTGTTAGACCAGAGCTAGTCCAGACACACACTGAACATGTGTGGAGCATTAGGAAATATGAAACACGACAATAAAGACCTTGTACTCTTGTGCAGACTTTTAAACTCATTTATCAATACATCATCTTCAGCCCCCAAATGATTAATCACCACTGTTTAAAGGAAGGGTGATATGACACAGTGGTAAATATGCTCCTCCTCCAACATTTTTTTTAGAATGTGTCCAAAATAACCATAAGAGAGATAAAATAAGATAAAATACAAATGTTGTGATTGTGTGCAATTTTTTATTTAATACAGTTATAAGTGAAGTTACTCATCACTGCTTCCTGTTTTTATTAGCGTTTCACATAGTGTGCCAGCTTTTTTGGTATTAGTTTTGTACTTTCAGCAAACATCAGATCGCCATGTGTGATCATTTTCACAGCCTTACAACAAACACACAGCCGTGCTAGATAGCAAGGCGTAGTATTGCCATTATCAGTTATATAGCGCTAAACCCGCAGCCTCCAGGTTTGAAGTTCATGTTCAGTGAAGTTAAACTGTTTGCTTTTTAAACTGAATGTGCTTCACACTAAGTTCAGCAAACGAGCAGTCATGTATACAAAGATATAAAGTTTGTGATGCTCGAATGGGGTGAAAATGGGGAAGATTGAAGGCAAGTCCACCAGAAAATGGAATGGAGTTGGGGAAAGGAGTGGGATGTATTCATTACGCCTTTTAAGCAGGGAAACTGCTGTTGACATTCTTCTTGATTTGCTTTGATTGACTGTGGTTGGGTTTCATCCATCTCCGCTTACACACACCCACACTGACTCATTCTCATCACCTCTCGATCCACACGTCATAACCAGCTCCATTGATTATCAAACAAATCTGCCCCACTGACTACTCAGTACAGAGAGAGAGAGAGATAGAGAGATGAATAATTCAGAGTGAAAACCCAGAGAGGAAATCAATGGGGACAAAATCTGATATTAACTGTGAATTAAACTGAGAAGATGTGGGGATCTCCTACAGTATGTGTTGATATTATGAAATGCAAGTGTGTGTGAATGTAAGCATGTATGTGTGTGTGTTTATGTGTGTGAGTGAAGGAGAAGGAGAGAGAGAGTCCTTGCCATTGACTAAAGCCATAACTGAAAATGAAAAATACTACCTAATATATTCTACATTTTCCCGTAGCTTATATTTTCCCCGAGGTTATACTTTTAACATTTGTGTGGTTTTATGTACGTTTATGTATGATATCATTCATTTTTACATTACCACTTTCCAACCTGTCTTTATCAGAATTATCCAGATAGATGGCCTCACCATCTCCTCAAGCACTTTCTGGTATGAAAGAGAATTCATCGTTTTCTGTGATTCTGTGCAGATTGGCCAGGCGCTGAATCAGCAAAGCAGCCTCAAACCATAACATTTCCACCACCATGCTTTACAGTTGGTATGAGGTTCTTCTAATTAAATGCTGTATTTGTTTTTTTGAAATTTTGGGGGTTCGTAAAGACTTCCTTTAGCGTCTTGCAGCCTGGTCTGCAGTTACATTTGCTGGGCCTGGTGGCCTGGGTTGGGCAGGCTGGCAGTAGTTTTAAATCTTTTCCAATTATTGATGATCTTCTTGACAATAGAATAATGGATTTTTATTATTATTATATTTGGGAAATATGGCAGATTTATCAGCATCTACAAACAATCTTCCTGAAGGCCTCAGAGAGTTATTTAGATCTAAGCAAGATGATGCATCTCCACAAGCCCAAATAACAGCTGTGATTCGATTTGGCACGGACTGGACAAGTTTCCGGATGTAGGCAACATCAATGTCCCCTCTTTGATCAAAGAATTGCTCAGTTTCACCAGATTTGGTTGATGCCTTCATTGACACAGTTCTGAGGAGAAGTTTCATTTAGACTGGGATTTTCACCACTGCTGGTAGACCCGTATAACCATACACTTCCATGCACCTGCAAATTCAGCTACCTCCTTCATACTATGGCCTTTGGCACGCTCATATGCAGCCACTCCTTTTGGCCACCTTTGTGACCCATTTTCCACAAATTGAATGAGAAATGAACTCTCATTCCACCTCTGCTCAATCTATGAATGCCGTCACACACCCAGCCTGAAATTACTACCACGGTGAGCTTATCACTTGTCTGTAATACATATATATATATATATATATATATATATACACACATATATAGTCCCTATATCATAAGGGACTGAAAAGACACACGTACATGAAACGAATGGCCGAGCATTACAGGCTAATTAAAGCTCACAGATGCTGACTCGCAAGTGTCCATCACCACACTGTCTTTACTGGTCAATTAAGCAGTCAAACAGTATGACTCAGCACAAAACGGCAGCATTATTAGAGCACTTTCAACATCTCAATTAAACACAAATGCGATCTCTCTCTCTCTTTCCCTCCCTCTCTATATGCAGTTCATCATGAGGTAATTAGTATTTTCATTAACTCTGCTCACTGATGGACCTGATCATTTCATTTTCCCTCCATGACTCCTCAACACTGAGAGGCTTCCATAATTAATGTGATTTATGCTCAGCCACTGTTATGAACAGAAATCTCTGTCTCTCCCTCTTGTTCTCTCTCTCTCTTGCTCTGTAATCTAAACTGCCTCATCAGTGCAGCTGAGGAACTGAATTGAAAGCAACTGAAAAGAAACTTGTGGTAGGTTTACACACCTAATGCAGTTATTAAATGAGACATCAGAAACAAAACTGCATTCTCTTTGCCAGTTCACACGTGGATCTTCCTAACTTGTTATTATTATTTAAGAATTAACCTTAAATAAATCTGTCAACCTCGGTTTAAAAGAAAGCAATCTTTTAAATTCTTCACATTTATATATATATATATAGTCTCCTGGATGTTTGTTTACATGTTTTTTTTCTGAACTCATTTAAAATTAAATTGGTTGCATTCATTCAGAGCTAGTGTTTTTAATCCATAGCACATTTGTAGAACTAGAAGAGAAGGTATTTTATGTCGACTTGAGCATTTTTAGTACATGGAAATGTTTTTGCTTTGTTTTACAGGAAGTAACCCCTCGTTTTATCCAGTAATTTATGCTGTATAGAGAAGGATTAATTAAGGCTTGGTCTGAAATGGGATTTTGAAAAATGTATTCCTTTCTCTATTTTGGACTGGAGCCTTGACTTGGATTTGGGTCTCCTTTAAACTCAGTCTTGACTCAGTTGTGGCTAGTCATGGTACATGCCTTGAACTCGACACCGGTGTCTTGACTGAAGCATGATTGGTGGTCATTTGCATGAGGCTAACTGAGTTAAACTTCGGCTTGCCTGCTGCACACTGTGTATCTGACACAAAGCACAGGGCATAAAATATCAATAACACAAATAAGGCCAGCTTGTTAGGAACCAGTAGCGCCAGACACAGCTGACAAAGCAAAATGTTTCCCTAATGCTTTGTTTGTGAGTAAAACACAGGAGTTTATTTTCCTCTACAAATACAGGATTCATGTTTTTGGTTAAGACTAAAAGCCATTTTCAGAAGCATGTTACCGATTTTATCACTCTCTGGTTGCATTTGTCAGAGATACACAGTATGTTGTGGGCAGACAAATCAGCAGGCAAATGCAAATGGCCGTCAATTCCAGTTTGTAATGTTTTCTACAGTAATGACAATACAATCTTTTTAAAGTATAAAGCACACTTTCCTGTAATGAATAACCCACTGCTTCAGTCATCTGTTGTGTTATACACTTACCCAGCAGCGCAGATATCAATGACCGACCATCAACACTCCTCCATCGATATAATCACACTCTTTCATACCCTCTGCTGTGTGTGCTGGCGCTGATATGCAATGATCACATTACTGGCCTCATGCTGAATTCATCTGGCATCAAATGCATCCATATTTTCTTGAAAGGTTGAATCAATGCCGCTCTGAAATTGGGCCGATAGGCTGCACTGTACCCTGGAAAAGGAGAATCCAATACACGCTGGAGATCAAGCAGAAACAGTGCAGCCAAACTACAAAGCCTTATTGAGCTCCACAGGAGGCCACAGCCATGCACATAAACGATTTTTATCATTAATAACGCCCCATTGATTATTGTTCTGCTGTTTAAAGGTGAGCAGCACTAGCTTAGAAAACAGCAGGGGAGCAAACACACACACACACAGAGAAGCATACGGGTGCGTTCCTTTTTCCGAGGTGCGATTTACATTTTGGAAAGTGCACAGATTCCCCCGGGGATGTGTATCATTTTCAATCAATGCTGACCCTGAACTTTCATTGTGCCGGAGAAAGCAAAACGATCTGAGAGCAACACTTTCATGGTTAAGAGTGGACTCTAGGAGAGAGAGGGAGGGAGTGAGAGAGAAAGAGAGAAAGAGAGAGAGAGAGAGAGAGAGAGAAGGAGGAGGAGGAAAGACAGAGGAAGAGAGGAAAAATAGAGCGAAATAGAGGAAAGAAAGAGCTGAGAGAGAAAAGACAGATAAAGACATTTTTGTTAAATTCTAGATTCATTTACAGAGAGAGAGAGAGAGAGAGGGACAGAGAGAGAGAGGAAGGCAGAAGAAGGGAGAGGGACAGGAACACAGACAAAGAGTGGGGAAGAAAGAGGGAGAAAAGAGATAAAGAGAAAGAGAAAGAGATAAAGGGAGATAGATCCCAGGAACGAAACTAAAACTCAGTCTGAACTACAGAGCTATCGGGCCCTTAACAGAGAATATGACCTGGCAGTACATCTCTTCACCATCAGAGATCCACAGCAGAGACAAATCCTGAGTCGGTACAGGCTCAGTGACCACAGTCTGGCCATAGAAACAGGCAGATATAAAAAAAAATCGTGAGAAGACCGTGTGGTCACTATGAGAGAGCTGAAGTCGAGACAGAGCTGTACTTCGTCCTCCACTGTGAAGAATTCAAATTGGCATGAGAAAATTTCAGAACAACTTTGTTGCAATGCTTTGACAGGGCAAATGCAAACGTGTCATGTCCGTACAAAAGAGATGGAAACAGATTCCATTACACTGTAATTCCAGAGGCTCCAATTGTAGCACAATGAAATATATAAGTACATGTCAATGCGTTTCATTGTGACAATGTGTAAATTCTGCAACTTGTATTACACAAAAAACACAAGCTTGCATGTTTCTCTCTCTCCTCTCCCTCTCTTTCACATGCACATACACTCTCTCTCTCAGCTTCCCTCCAGCTACTGTAACTCTTAGGCAGCTAAAATCTGTAGCTTTTGTTATAAAAAGTCTTTGTCAGCAGTAGCTGACAGAATGCTTCTCATTTAGCCCACTGAAACGCATCCAAGCAGGAAAATCTCAGCACATCTGCACCGAGAAGCTGCAGCAGCTCAAATAAACCCGCCTGACTGCAGGAAAGAAAGCGCAGCGTTCCTTTCTTTCCTTTCTTCTGCCATCGTTCCCTTCACAACACTGTGTTTTCTGAAAGCTGCAGGTAAAGGGGATCAAGCCGTATTTACACGCTAAAAAACGACAAAAACAATAAAGTGAGACACAAGCCTCAGACACCAAACATCGAACGGCATTACTGAAAGAGATAAAGGACTACGAGGAATGCCAGTTACAAAATAGGCCGAGACTGAGAGGGAGTGTGTTTACAGCAATGGAAAAAAAAAATACTGCTGAATGCAAAGGTGAAAGATGCTGACGGGAGATAAGTGTGTGTCTGATATAATTAGCTGTGCGTTTCCAGTCTGCGCCGCTTTTATGTTTTTCAAGGTCTGTGAGTCACTCTGTATGTGCATGTGTGCTTAACCCGCTGCAAAAAAAAGCCTGTCATTATAACAGCCTCTGCAACTTCAATGCCAGAAAACAAGAGAGAGCAGAAAAGCAGGAAAAAACGAGCAAATGATGACTTCATGACTTCTCAATGTGTGTGTGTGTATGTGGTGAGCAAAGGAGGAGAGGAGAAGGGGAAAGAGGGAAAAGTTGGCTTATAATGAGAGTGAAGACAAGAACAAAGGAAAACGACGAGCAAGAGAGCGAGAGGAAAATACAACAGGCCAGGCAAACTTGGGAAAACATTACAGTGATCTGCTCTTTGCAGAAGAACAGTAAGCTCAGTAGCACTCATGAAGATAACACAAGATGGCACTTTCACGATTCCAAGCCAGAAATCAAATTTACACAATTTGCTCTTATCCCAAATGTAGTTGATCAGCCAAGACGTACATTCCTTAGTTTTGCACTGGAGCTACAGCGCTAATGTAGCTAACAGGTCATGGAAGCTTATTTGCAAGTACTTAGCACCATGAAAACTGAGTGCATAAATCTAAATCATATTTGCCTCAAATCATGCCATCACAAGTAGACCAGCTTATGTGGTTTCTGACACTGACAGACAAAACATTTAGCCTTTATAGTCAGCTTTTTTAACTGACTTGATGGTTTGTATGGTGTTTATTCTAATACATTATTTTTGGCCATAGATCATTTGACTTATATAATGCAGTATAGAATTCTTATATCTCCACCTCTTTTTCAACCAGAGTCAGCATACAGTGTCTCACCATTATGTGAAAATGTAACATGTTAGCAACCCTCTGGAATACTATAGCATGTTATGTACTTTGTCCGTTTTTATTGATAATAATTTCTTGATCATATGATGTCATAAACCACATTAAGTCTGTTTAAGATTTCTTAGCCACTCGACACAGTTTGAGACAAGTTCATTAAGATTTGATCATGCAGTTTGAACAATGCTGGTTCGTTTTACTCACGTTATGCATTCTGAGTTTGGTAATGGCCCCCTTAACTTGTTTAAATCCGCAGAGTTAAGACACAAGGGCATTTATGTTGCCCACAGTGAAATGTATCGGCATGCTCAATCTGAGCTTTCAGTGGTACTGTGTTTTCTATCACTGTATACAGGATGTACAAAGCTTCTTTTATCAAACCTTTTTGGTTTCTGGGTAATCTGTGTAACGATACAACATAGTTGATACTTGAATCCTATTCCTATTCAAGGAAGCTGCCATACTTCTGCTTCCAATTCCAAGATGTCAGTTTGTGAAACAAACTAACCCAGAGAGGCAAAGTTTGAAAATGAACTTGAAGTCGGCTTGACAAAGTCAGTTAGTTTCACTTCAGAAGTAAGAGCAGTTGCAGACCACTGCTGAAGACAGTTTTTGATAACTTAATAGTATAATTTAAGTAATTACAGGTAGTTTATATGATATGAGATTGCTTGGTGGGTTATGGTAATGTGGTTGGTAAGCAGGTCAATGCAGTGTTATTCCAGGTGGTTGCTAAGCCATTATTAGGCTGTGCCTGTGCTATCCTAGGTAATTGTTAAGGTGTAACCATGCCATTGATATGCTATCCCAGATGGTTGGTTAGGTGTTACTAGCATTTGAATGATGGTAACTTAAGAAGAGTGTCCAAAAAACATTTGGCTACAGGGTGTACACTGACTGTGGTGGAATAAAAGGTAAAGATACTGTATATTACATAAGACTTATTGGAAAAAAAAGAAAGAAAGAAAATATACAACAACAGAGAGATTACGTGATTAGTGGAGAGGAACAGATTCTTAACTCTGAGACAGAAAGAGAGAGAGAGGGAAAGAATGAGAAAGAGAGAGAGAGGGAGAGAGATGGATTCATTTTAAAAACATTGCTTAAATGCAGCTTTCGAAATGTCAGAACATTTGTTTTAGACCTGTTTTCCTCTAAACTTGTATGCTTATATTACACAATGGAAAAAAAAATATATAAGCACGTAGGATTACTGCTCCGGTAACAAGCTCTACATTCTGCAGTTCTTACACAGAGTGATTTGGCTGTTTGCAGAGCAAACAGCAAACGCAGCAACACTCATAAAGATAATGCTGGATGGCACATTAAAGAGAGCAGAATTATCCAGACCGGACTGAACTGCTGCAGCCCCCTCACACATGCTCTGCTCAACACACACCAGCAAGCACTCGCCTGCATAAATTATTGAAGATAATTATCGCAGGGTGGGTTACTGCCTGCGATAACAATATATCCTTAAGCAGAGGGAGGGAGGAGGAACCCCAGGCTTTTTCCACTGAAATGTCACCAGAGCATTTTCTCCTCCTTTCGTCTGAGGAGCCTCATAGAAAATTCTCTGGTTCTTACATCAGCTTTTCAAATGCATGGATATATTTGAAAATCTGCCCTTTCCATAAAATAGTGCACTATTTAGGAAGTCTGGCTTAGTGATCTGAAAACGGTGCAGAATATCTGTTGCATGCAAAAACTAGCGTTCTAATGTAGAACTGCAAGTGGTATAATAATATCATGGTCTAGATTTATTTAACCACTACTGTGTAGTTAGCCTTCCTTTCTGACAGATCCTTTCTGTCTCTCTACCAAATATCTAGCCAAATAACTAACTGACTGACTAACTAACTAACTAACTAAGTAAGTAAATAAGTAAATAAATAAATGCCAATTCAAATGTAAACATGCAAGCATATCCTATTTGCAAACCAGTCACAGTAAGCATAAGGCACTGAATCGTTTTCATGAAGACAGTCAAATAAAGCTGGGATACTTCAAATTAGCTTCAAATTCGTTATGCCTAAAGGATGATAATAATGTTTTTGCTAAAGCGAAAACTGACCACTAAGGGGGCTTAACCGAGGAACAGACTTTTTGGATAGTCATATAGGCGAGACTTCCTGCTGAGAAATAATGAGAAGTTTTTTTCCCCTCTCAGTCAGTTACTGTGTATTCAATTCCAAAGTTCTCCAAAGTTTACATTTCTTGCCAGTAGACATCCATGGGGAGATCTCAGGCTGTGACTGATCACTATTCACTCAACTGATATTCAAGATTTATTTAGTTAAGTGTTTTTAGGGGTTAAAACTCAGGGATCAACTATTTCATTGACTTCTTTATTTTTTTAGCCTGTGTCAGCATTCACCATCCAAATAAACAAACAAATTTAATTTCTTGAATCAACATTCAACACGTTTAACATTTCAAGAGTCAATGCAGCAACAGTTGTCACATAAGGGAAATTATTTTCTGTTAATGAGAATGTATAGGACTGAGATGTACACATTTTACCATCCTCATTAACCTCCCCTACAAGCTTTGTCTACAAAACACACACTAACATATCGCCATCATATCAGTGTCACTGCAGCGCTGAGAATGGTCCACCACCGAAATTATACCGGCTCTGCGGTGGCCCTTGTGGTGGTCCTGACCACTAAAGAAACAAGGGAAAGGTAACTTGCCATGGGATTGCCTTATGTCATAGTTCTCAAAAGTAATTCTTGCAGCGAAACTGTTAGCTCTTTTCAAGTTTGCTCCTTTTTGAAGATGAACACGGCTCTATCACATAAACAGCGGACAAGTTGGGTAACTACCTTAATGAGGACAAAGTCCTTTATTTTCTCATTCATAAACTCTTCCTTTGTTGGAATGCTTTCCCTACTGTGATTATTAGCTATACAATCCCATTGAAAGTAATATTGCTCTTTATAGAACTGTATTTTTCTTACTCTTGAGTGATACCCATAGATATGTTAAGGTTCTCCTTTTATTTCATCTTCATCTGTCTGTTGTGCCTTGCTTTAAGCTGATGTGTGGGACAAATTGTCCATTGTGTTATGTGTAACAGAAAGTGACTACTGTTGTTACATAAGCATGTGAAATCTTCATCCCTGTAATAGTGTTACAGTGCCCCAGATTTTCCAATACATGGAACAGCAATTAGAAGACCATTTATTTTCCCTGTAATGGTGTTCTATATAAGGTTCCTGATGTGCCAAGGCAGGAAATGATTGTGGGAAGGGAAATGCAGGGCATGTAAATGCAAAAGAGTGGAGGATTGTCATATCCTGTCTTGTCTTGTCCCTGTTTGTCTCCGTTTTCTCTGTTTCTGTCTCCGTGTCCCATACTACTTCCATGTGCCTTTTGTTGTCCTGTGCCATGTGTTTCTGTTTGTTTTTGTTTATAGCTCCTCCTGTCTCCACCCTCTTGTCATGTCCCTCACCTGTCCCTAGTTTGTTGCTCCGCCCCTTCCCAGGTGTTTCTTGTTAGTCCTTGTGCACTTGTACTCCCCGTTGTTCCCTTTGTGCTTTGTCCCCCTGTCAGTTGTGTTGTATCCCTGGTGTGTCGTTGATTTCTATTTGTTCTAATTGGGTAATATTAAAGACTTGCACTTGCTTCCTGTCTCCTCGTCACAAGAATGCATGAGTGAGTGACATGCACAGTTGCTCTTTTGAGTGTGGGTACACTATAAAACAGCTAGAGTCTAAGTTCTCTCTGTTAGAGCTGCCAGGGAAAATGGGCAAAATGTCAGAATTAGTTAAGAGTTAGAATTCCAAAGAGATGTCTGTAAGCAGGGATGTGTGTTTAGCAATTTGTGTGCACCAAACAACCCCAGACTGATTAAAAAAAAATACTTTTGATTTTGTGAGAACATGTTATCTAAAAAAGAATATGCAGCTTTGGTTAGAACAAAATAACCAAATTTCATTTCCTGGGGTATTTAAATACACTCATATAGAGGACCATGGTGACACACTATAAAGACATAAATACATCGGTACAGGACAGAATATCATTATGATCAAGGCAGACCTTCACCAAGCTAAACAGAGTTAGGTTAATTTGGTAAACATGGGCTGAGATGAGCTGGACCGGTTTAAATTTGTTTGGGTTGGGTTGATTTGGCTTGAAGAAGGCAGTAAATATGGCCTTGCATTGAATAAATAAGTGCATAAACCGCTCCAAATCAAAACTAAACCAGCCCAACGTGAACCGAACCAAAACAAACTGGAGAAGATTGGTTTGTTTTGAAGCTAGGTTGTGTCTGGTTGAGTTCGATTGATTTGGGGTACTGTGGGTTAGTTTGGTTTAAACAGCTAGTAAATAACTGGCTTGAAAAAAAAATTGTAAATATGACTTTCTGTTGATTTGATGAACAAACCACCCTCACTTCAGACATTAGCAGCTCCTTTGTGCTGCTGATCTGCACAAATTGACCACTCCTGAAACAGTTGGAGGGATATGCATCGCATCAGGTAACAGAAGAGCACTCTGGGCAGCTATGGTCAACCTCATTGCTGGCATCAGGAAACCCAAGGCCTCCAAGGCCCTAAAATTTTTCACAGAAATTACCCATGTGTAAGGGTATTCTAACCAATACTGACTGACACCAGCCTTACAGATATCAAACAATTTGGTAACTAAAGGTGAACACTTGGTCACGTGCTTTTTGCTCTACAGCTGAGCTGTAGATTTCATGAACAACAAACCTTAATGTTCTACACATTGCTTACCCATGAGTGGATTGCAAAAAACACTGCAGCTATCATATAATATCGAGTTTGCTGATGATGGGCTCATTTCCAACAATTATTACAGACTTTACAGTCTACGGAGAAGAGAGACAGCTGGGGGTCTTCCAGACGACAATCAAGCAAGACAAAAGAGATGACTGTTGACTTTTACACATCAGCGGTATGATAATGGAAATAGTGCAGCCTTTAAGTTCCTGGGAGCACACATTGTAACAGCATTTCTTGGTGCCCAAATGCCTTCTCTATTAGTGACAAAGTAAAAAAAAAAAAAAAAGGGCCACAAAGAGCACACCCATCTTGAATCATTTCTACAGATCATAACCTACAGCATCACTGCCCGGTAAAGGGATAACCGCAGACAAGAAAGCAGGTAGTGATAAGTGTCCATTTCATTACTGGGTCAAATTTGCCATCAAGGACATCTACTCTAAACAGTGACTAAAGAAGAAAGCCTGAGGTAGACTGATCCTGCCTAGATATCCTAGAGGGATCCTCTCGTTGCCTGTTGAGTTGGCTTGGGATGGTTTTGACTGGATCGATCTGGTCCAGGTTAGGTTGGACTGGTTTGAATTAGACTTGTTTTAGTTGGTTTTGCTGTGGTTTGAATGAAAATATGGCTGGATTTGAAAATGAGGATCTGAGGAGACAAATTCATTCCTTACTCTCCTCAGGAAGTAGAGACTTTGCTTCACCTTCTTAACCAAACGTGAGGTATTGAGGTCCATGACAGATCTTCGGAGATGTGGACTCCCAGAAACCTCAGTTCCTTTGATTAGGGCAGGAAAATGTGTGCAGCTTTTGTTTTTCCGATAGTCCACAATGAGTTTTTGGGATTCTTAGGATGGTTGTGCTCAGGGCCAGGTTGGATTTGGTTTGAATCGGCTTAGTTTGGGTTGGTTTTGACTGGATTGGTTTGTATTGTTTTAGGTTAGGTTGGTTTGGATTGTGTTTGGTTGGGTAAGTTTGAGTTGGTTTGGTTCATATTGGTTTGGTTTGGGTCAAGCTGTTTTGGATTGGATTGGGTTGGGTTGGTCAGCCCTCAGTCTTATCTGATTATTATCAAATAATCAGATAACATTATCAAAGACTTGTCAGTCCTCTCTATGAATATAATGTTTACTGTTTCTAGAGGCTTATATCAGTTTAAGAAGCTAATAGTCACTAAAAAATATATGAATCATCTACCTAAATACTAACAATCTCTGCACAGGATTTCAGAAATTCAAAACCATTTTTATGGAAACAGATTGACTTGTCAGCCTTCCAAAAATGTATATACTTTAAAGTAGACCTTGTTTTTTGCACAGTTCACAGAAAGATGTGTAAATCTGCACCAGGGGATCTTGGAGTAAACAGTCCAGCTTTGCTTTAGATATCGTTTTATACAGTTTATACATGGTGTGGCTGGGGTGGGAGGAGACTTGATAATTTGGCATGCTTTGTGCACACAGCGCTGGTGGTGAATGTCTCTGACGGCAGTGTGCTGATAATGTGCTGAGTAGTCTTCACCACTTTTTGGAGTGCCTTCCTGTTAGTCACAGTGGAGCTGCTGTAGAAGTTTATAAGGATCTGAGGAGACAAATGGTCCTTCCTTAGTCTCCTCAGACAGTAGAGATGTTGCTGAGCCTTCTTAACCAAGTGTGAGTGTGATCCATGACAAATCTTCAGAGATGTGGACTCCCAGAAACTTAGAGCTGGAGACACACTCTACCTCAGTACCATTGATTAGGGCAGTAAAATGTGTGTGGCTTTTGTTGTTCCAGTAGTCTGCAATAAGTTCTTTGGTTAGGATGGTTGTGCTCAGGGCCAGGTTGGATTTAGTTTGAATTGGTTAGTTTGGGTTGGTTTGGACTGGATTGTTTTACGTTACGTTGGGTTGGGTTAGTTTAAGTTGGTTTGATTCATATGTGTTTGGTTCGGGTTAAGTTGTTTTGGATTGGATTGGGTTGGTCAGCCCTCAGTCTTTCCTTGTGGATGATTCCTCATAATGGAAGACCTTTCAGTCCTCTCTGTGAATATAATGTGTACTGTTTCTAGAGGTTTACCTCTATTAATGTAATCCAATGTTCAAGAAGCTAATGGCCTGTCACTAAGAAATACCTGTCATCTACTTATAAACTTAAATAAATACTAACAAACTCTGCACAGGATTTCAGAAATTCAAAACTATTTTTATGGAAACAGATTGACTTGACAGCCTTTCAAAAATGTATATGTGATCATGGATATACAAAAAAGTAATAAAATTACTCGGAAAAATGAAGTAGTTTCACAATGGCGGGATTGGGCTTCTTCAGTGATGTTTGCGTTGAACTGGGTTGGGTTTGGTTTGGTTTGAACTAGATTGGTTTGAGTTAGGTTTGTTTGTATTGGATTGGTTTTGACTGAGTCAGGGTTCTGACTGATTAGCTTGAACTGGTTTGGGGCTTTCTGGTTCTCTGGTTGACTCTCTGTAAATGATCCATATAAATCAGCTCTACTGTCACATTCCAAGCCATGATACCTGCTGATCCAAAGCTTTAGCCACAGACAACTCACACACAGTCAGACACACATGTACACAATGTAGATCAAAATACACGCAGACATAGGAATCGATGCAGTGAACACAAGCACACACACTCACCCACACACTCACACTGAAAACTGAAAAATTGGACAATGTGCACAACAACACCTAGTGAGTTCAGCTGGACTTTGCCAAGAGGATTAAAGAAACTCTTCTGAGGTTCATACCCTCCTCGTCTGAAAGATCCTGATAAGACAGCGTCCAGAGGAGGGCTGTCAGACTGAGGGCTGAAAACTGACAACTGCTTGTTATGTTCCCTCTCCCTCTTCTTTCTCACACTCAGATTTTTCTCTTCAGCTGGATAGAGCACCGTGAGACACTGTGTGAGTTAAGTCACTCTGGAGATCTTTTCTGCTTCACACATAAATCCATGTCCAAAACAAGCAAACATAAATGTATTTTTTGACCCAAATGACCTAAAGGTCTTGTCCATAAGCACAGGAGAAGACCCTACAGCTATGGTTTGTATTGCATTTACATTACATATATTCATTTGGGAGATGCTATTATCCAAAGCGAATTGGAAATGAGGCAAGTCCAATCCAAGTGTATAGCTCCAAAGCCAACGTCAGTGCCAGTGCATGACCATGTTTTTATTTCAGGAATACCACAGATGATTGTGGGATGAAAGATGACTTCCAGTGCTAGGTGAAAAGCTACAAACTACAGTAAGTCTGAATGAGCATGTGAATACAGTACAATACACAATACACAGTAACAATACACAGTGCAAGAGTGCATCATTAGGAATCATTCACAAAGCACTGGCTGCTGGCAGTCAAATGCCCCCTGTTCCACCCTGCTCAAGGTTTTTTTTTTTTTCAAAATGAAGAATGAGAAAAGAGAATGGAAATGAAAAAGGTAGGCTGGAATCATTTGGAACTAATTTAAATATATATGCTATATTTTAAAAATAATTTGCACAGTTATTTTTTCTTGTTAAAAAGATCGGTGTGCTTCAAATCTACCAAAACTATGTGATTTCCATCATTAAAGTTTAAAGTCAGTTACTTTTTAGTATTCTAGAATTTAGTAGTAAATCACAATTTTAAACTACATTTTTGACAAAGAATTGTTTTAAATGTGGAAACCTGCTGAAACAGTGCATTTTATTTGATTGTTTGATAAACTGTAAGATTATTTGATATACTGATGGACAAAGTAAGGGCATGAAATATTGTAATTACAGTAAAGTAAAAGCATTTTTAAATTTTAATCTCAGACATCTGGTGAAGGCAACAATGGCTGTATGTTATTAACCAAAGCTGTAAGGCACTGCCTTGTACTTATGAGCAGGACCTTTATGACCTTTGAGTCAAGAGAATACATTTTTGTTTACTTAATTAGCACAATAAATGGTATAATAATATGTTGAATGTATTATTTAATATGGTATATGTATTGGAGTTGATCTAATACCCAGGGTAAGACATTTCATGGGTTTCCACCTTTACTGAACATTCTGCCCATGTGGGTCTTTTGTACATATAATGAGGGACTGCAAAAAAGTCTGCACCTTGAATCTACCTCTGCTCTGATTAAGATACACCTTCCTATGAAGTCTTAATTTACTCAAGGATGACTCAATATTTGACCTCACGGGAAGATGGCTTAACTGCAGCAAAAAAGTGTCATTGTCCAAAACTGGTTTCCCTATCATAACCTATGCATATGCTACTGGCTAGATACCCTACTGTACATCTTTTATCTTAATGCAGTCCCTTTTGATTGCTTAAACTATGTGCTGTGTTGAGGCTGTCAATCTGTAGGCATCCTGTAGTGCTAATATGATCTGTTTTTGTTACATCCCATGTGGGTGTTTTTCAAGGTTGGAATGTGGGGCATTCATTAAATGGAAAATAAAATGAATTACAAAAAAATAGCATTTTAATAGCATTTTTGCAATTCACCCCTCCACTCTATCTCCTTGTTTCGCAGTTCAGTCTTACCAGTGTCTAATTATAAGGGTGGAACCCATGATATAACATGGGTTGACAACGAGAACCTCTGTAAATGTAACATACAGCAAGTCCAAAGTTCATAAGACCACATTCACATAGCCCAAAGCTGATTTTCCTCACCAAAACCAACTTTCTTGTTAGGCTGTCCACAATATCCTTTAAATTTATCTTACATCCAACATTAGTCTGAACTGATCAAACTCTAAATTGACCTAATATGGCACATTCACCCAGAGGTAAACAATCATGACTGCCAACTGATACAGGTCCACCAGAGGTTTCAGTTCATCTCCACCAGCATCACATAAGCCATCACAAAATTCCAGAGGATGACAGCTGGGCATTTCACCCAGTGATCCAATGCATTCAAGCTCACTGTAAAAAGGGCATGTTTGGATCGCATTCATATCTTCTAACCCATTTAATCCTTCTGGGCCTATCCCAGCATTCTATGAGTGGAAGGGAGGATACACCCTGGACAGGCCACCAGTCCATCACACCAGGCAGACACAGACAGACATATAAATCCACACACACCCAGGGGTAATTAAGCATCTCCAACTGACCCGGACTGCGGGAGGAAACCCACATGGACAGCGGAAGAACATGCAAACTCCACACAAAACGGACACCAGACGCCCCACCTGGGAATCAAACCCAGGCCCTTCTTGACACTGAAAGTCTGAGATGTCATATCATCTTGACAAAAGTCTGGTCAGAATGCTCACAGTACACAACCGAAACCATTATGATTGGTTAGAAGGCTTATTTGGATATTGCACCTGTGTATGCAAATAAGATAATAATATTGCTTGGATCATCTCAATATCAACATCTCAATAATGAATAAGAAGCGATGTACATCGTGCAGATCTAGTTTGGGTGGTGTGGGTGAGGGTTTCGAAGTGCAAGGGAGCCCACTTCTCCCAGAGAGAACAAAGAATGAGTGATGAACAGAAGCCCCCTGCAGAGCTGCTCTCCTCTACTTAATCCCTCCATTAGAGACTCTTTCATCACACACACCTCACGACTGTCAGCCTGTCAGGCATCTCCTCAAACCACCACTCTCTCTCACACTCGCACACGCTCCCTTACCGCTCCTTCTCTCTTCCCTCTCACATGCGTGCACTTTCTGCTGTCTGGCGCTTTGGCTTGCTGCAGAAGTGGTAGAGACGTTTCTATGCTGAGAGCAGATTGGGTGGTGTGTAGAGTCAGGGTGACTGTCAGCATTTGGCTTTTTACAAATTCAGACAAGTTTTAGGTGGGGGATGTTCATCTACATCTTTAGCACTTGCTCAGCTTCTTTATTGAAAATAACCTGAACGAATGTCAGTCTGGAAGTGGCTGTGGTAAAGACACGTCAGGCCCGTTGTATGCTGGAAGTCAGCATTTGGCAAAAATCTCATACATAAGTATGTTTTTCAGCAGTCAAATCGGGTTTTAGTCAGACATAGAAAGCCGTGGCATCAGTTGTATGTCAGGGCTCCGTAAGAGTTACTGTACAACTGATACATACAAGGCAAAATACAGTGGCAAACCATGACAGTTAGAGCAAGGTCTTCTGTTTGGAATATACACTCATCATCATCAAAGAATAGCTGCACCCAGAAGGAAGTGTGAGCTTGCAGTGCTATTGGGAAGGAAGATAAAGGTTACCAGGAACAATAAATGATGATAAATTTAGACTGATATGGGCCATAGTTATTGAGCTACACATACAGAAGTAGTGTCTCAGTATGGCGTCAGGCCGCCGTGTTTGCTAACCCAACATGCCAGATGTCTCGGAGTTGTAGAGGTTCCTAATGGTGTCCTGTGATAGTCCATCCCATGCACCTTGAATATTCTCCCACAGTTCCTATACTGATTCAAACACTGATTTGCATGAACACTTTCTGGTGAGTTAGCCTCTTATTCCTATTCTTATTGCCTCCAGTTTAAGGTGGAATGGAAAATGACACTGCTAGTATGACTGACATATTAGCATATATTTTGTTTCGTAGCAGTTTCACAATTACGCTTTCAGGCCTGGGATCAAGCTGCTGCCATTGTTTTCTGTTTCTAACAACCCTTTAATTGGACTGCCATTCACATTGATTCAGTGACATAAGATGTATACAAGGCCTAGAAGGCCCAGAGGGTTTCCAATCTGGTAAAATATATGCTAATGTCTGTCAACCTACAAATAAAACATAAAATGGGCGTTACAGCTTTAAATTTCAGTGTTTAAAATATAATGGTTAAGGAATCTACACCAGTGTTGGTTTAGAGCTGACAGACTACTGGAAATCCCATTGGGGTGCCACCAGAACTAAGCATTATCATTCATGTAGATTTTTTCTGTTTTGGAGTTTTGACGTTTATACACCAAACTAGCTAGATTACATTTTGTGCTGAGCACAGATATAGAAATTCCCAGCTGGGTAGGAGAAATGCTTGTTGCATTTGTTTTATTTACATTATTTCCACTGCTCCTGTGCATCTCCATTTCTCTTACTTTTACCTGCCTGATGACTTATCAGAAATGAAATGGTATAGGGGATAGAGAGGCAGCTGGAGTAGAATGAATCTGATTTGCTGCAGAAGTACACTGCACCCTCCAAATTGATTGTGCGGCTTCATCGCTTCACGGGCCAGAGGGCCTAGGAGTGCCCGTAATTGAGAGGAGAATTAGCAAAGTCTTAAATACGGCCGGCTGATATGTCATTACCCATAAACTTGACCTTTGGTGACCCCCTTCTCTCCCAATGGGACAGAGTCTAGCGAAGGCATCCGAAAGGACGCGAGTAGTCAGGCCGTGCTTGAGTGATTTCATGAAAAACTCATCATCTATTCATCACGCAGATCAAACACACCAGCCGGCCGCAATTATCGGCCAGGGGAATCGGACGAGCCTCGTGCAGGCCAGCCATCCACGGATAATAACCCAGAGATTAGAAAAGAAAACTTCTGACTGCTTCATACACATCTAGCCTCAATTTCTGCCTTATTCTGACCAGTTCAAGCTAGAAAGCAGTATTGTCATTTTTGATTTGTAATTGCTCATAGCTTTTCCAGGCAAAGGCCACAAATAATCCATTTCTTGCACAAGAGTCCGAGGAAGAAAAAAAGGAAAACAAATCAGCGCTTCCTGAGCACACACCGAAAGAGATTCGCGATTAATTTCTGTCATATTCCTGCTATTATCAAAAGAGACCATTATCAGACATCATTTTGCTCCTCTCTCCCATTTGTTTCTCTTGCCACTGTTATACTTACCTGATGATATTACGATGCTGCTGCTCATAAATTATATAGTACAAAGGGGTCTTTCTCCACAAAGACAGATTTGCATGGCTGATATGCATCGGAAGAAGACACGACAAAGTTCGTCTGGTTCAGACTGAGTCGTGTAATTAAACTGAATGAGATCAGAAGCTCATACAGTACAATAGAACCATTTGAAGTTGACAAGTGAACTGTTCTTCAGGTCAAAACCAATTTCCCCAACAAACAATGTTATTGAGTGAAGTTTTCCCAGCAATTACTTTACCTCCACACTGTCTGGTAAAACTTCCAGGACACTAGCACCTCTTTAGTAAAAGTTGTACACAGAAAGGTTATATACAAAACCATGCCAACAAACCAATTGTACATATTTGCAGGTCAGAAAATAGTTAAAGACTGCTCTTCATGCCAAGAAAGGGGATTTGATGAACGAGAATGAAGCTAAATATACCCAAAAGATACATGACTGACTACATATATGTTGTTTTGTAGCTACTGTTGTGAGGTGTAACACTAAACCTAATAAATTCTGGTTGGATTTGCTATAAAACCTTGAGCTTCCTGTGTAAAATGCTATCCTACAACACTGAACTCGTTCTAGCAGAGTTAGACTCTACATAACTACTTTTTGTAGCCAACTAAAACTAGGCAACAACAATTTGACACCATTTACAACAACAGTTTGCTAATGTTAGTTCATCTACATGACACCCAATCAAAACAGTATGTTTTCATTTAAGGTTGATGGCACATTCTACATTCCCATGTATTAGTCATGTGCTAAAGTTTCCTATGAGAATGAATAGAGTTTTATTAAGCCTGTTCCACCTCACGGCAGTAGCTAATAATGCATTTTTGGGCAGAGCATGGATAGTTCATATAAAAAGCAACAGTCAAAATCAGACATTAGCCACAAAGTTTCAATAGAAGGACTAGATGCATGGTGTACCTTACAATATCAGTCACACTCCACCAGGTAATACTGATGAAGCCTTTACAGGGAGTACATCTTGACAATAAAACACAAAAGACAGATGATTTATTAATATCAAGTACAAATGCAGCCCTAAAATAATTACAGCCGGCAGGCTGTGTATCACTTAAGCATATGAAGTCGAAATAAATAGACACTACGAGACATTTAATACAGCACCAAATGTAATAACATTTCTGGATTTCCACAAAGTGGACTGCAATGAGATTAGGATGTCCCTGGTGCATCTAATGAAAAGCAAAAGACGCTCAATTCGGAGGGTAATGGATTATGGCACCGCATGGACACGATACCATAAATCTAAAATCTCTGGACACCAATCGATGACAAAGACAAGAGAAAAACATTCATATTACATCAACTACAGATAGTTACTTTATAAAGCATTGCCATGAATTTGCTGTTATATCAATAAAACCCTTGTTTTTACCATTTTGTTTGAAAAAATGCACCCAATGAAGTCTTTAAGACCCCCTGTTGTGTATACACCATAACACACATTTTAAAAACGATTTCTCAATAGTATCACAGGGCTGGATACAATAGTACGTGTGGGTTCAAAACTCTTAATTCATAACAGATTTGACAGTAGAAGTAAGTAGAAGAGGGGATATTTTATGACAGTTTGAATCTGATGAAAAGTTATTGCTCTGTGTACAGTATTGCTTAACAAGCAAGAAATCCACCCTTTGTTGTTACAATGCTAATGCTGTTTAGTTTGATGTAGAAATAAAGGGAAAGCAATGCAAGGGACTACAGGGGTTGGACAATGAAACTGAAACACCTGTCATTTTAGTGTGGGAGGTTTCATGGCTAAATTGGACCAGCCTGGTAGCCAGTCTTCATTAATTGCACATTGCACCAGTAAGAGCAGAGTGTGAAGGTTCAATTAGCAGGTAAGAGCACAGTTTTGCTCAAAATTTTGCAATGCACACAACATTATGGGTGACATACCAGAGTTCAAAAGAGGACAAATTGTTGGTGCACGTCTTGCTGGCGCATCTGTGACCAAGACAGCAAGTCTTTGTGATGTATCAAGAGCCACGGTATCCAGGGTAATGTCAGCATACCACCAAGAAGGACGTTTTCCTCCACCAGCATCACGTAGTGACCTGGCCACTATCCTGCAAGAAGAATGGCTTAAAATCCCTCTGACCACTGTGCAGGACTTGTATATGTCATTCCCAAGACGAACTGGCACTGTATTGGCCGGAAAAGGAGGCCCTACACCATACTAATAAATGATTGTGGTCTAAAACCAGGTGTTTCAGTTTCATTGTCCAACCCCTGTAGCTAGATTTTTAGAGTGGGATGGATGGATAGGACCCAGAGATTTTACTAGGATGGCACAAATCATATTTAATAAAAGTGTTGCTGTATTAAAATGACAAATTGAAAGACAAAACAGTGTTAATGTACATTTATATGTTTTAGTGATCTGTGAATATATACTCTTATGACTAATTGGTAACTCCATCGACAGTAAATTTCCACCATAAAGCAGAATCAATGGTTTATTGATGACATATCAGACATACCAGTGTGAAATTAAGATTCTGATTCTAATTTTGATTCTGAAATTTTACATGGCAGGTAAAGTGAATGTAAATGTAATTCATTATGTAACTATATACATTATGTAACTTGAATTGCAACAAATCTGTAAAAAGTAATAAATAAATAAATAAATAAATAAATATGCAATAGAAAGTCAGCAGAGGTGGCAGACAAAAATCATTAGTTAATAGTGAAAGCATGTGTTATCTCAGTGCTACTAAAATCTGTAAAATAACAATCACTGAATTTAGTTCAAGTAGTTTAACTAGTTATTCTGACATGTGATATTTTTAACCATAATAATAATAATAATAATAATATCAATATTATAAAAATAATAATAACACTCATTAAAATAAACACAAATGCCTCTGAAATAAAGGTGATCATATATTTTGTGTGTATGTGATTTTACAGTAATAGAATGTACAGCCTAACAACAATAACCTCTCTACATTTCTAGAGGGTTAAAAGTAGGCAATCGATATTTCCGTGTATGGCTCCCATACTCCAGCTCAAGCTGTGTTTTTATAAGCACTCTTCAGAGAACAGGCTGGCTGTAGCAGATCAGGTTTATGTTATGGCCCAATATGGAGGCTCCCTACTGGCCAAGGCCAGATGGACCATGGGAAATCTCCAGAGGCTCAGACACATATAATACAGCAGTGCTACAATAGAGCCAATAAAGACGACTCCCCAGAGAGCTAGAGTTAGAGTATCACTTCATCTCATGACAGAATGCCATTCAAGGGTTAGCATGCTGGGAAATGGATGATCGTTTGAAGTGATAGTTTGGCAAAATATCACATTTGTCTTTAAATGCAGTCCATCCTCCCTGGTCTCAAATGCAGTCCATTCGCCAAACCGCTGTGACATTTAAAGTTTGCCTTTGCATTTGTTTTGCACAGGAGTAACAAGGCGGACACGGAACAGAAGCATTAGTGTCAAGTTGTGAAGTGGTAAGAAACAGACTTGCTTAAATAGTTTCTGACCCTTTATCTTCCGACATACAGTTATCTAAACTGTAAAAATTTTTGGTGCTATTGCTAATTTAGCTGTGCAACTTTTGTCTAGCCAGTTCATGAGTGCCTTTACATTTTCAAGCAAGTTGCAGTTGATGAACTTGCAAGGGGTGAGATGGTGAGAGTGTGTCTGTCCTTCTCTGGAGACTCACACACATCTCCATTGTCACCCCAGTCTGATTCTATGAGGGTCATTAAAGGGTGAAAGGGAGGGATCTGATAATCTGTGAATAATGTTAGGGGAGTGTGTGTATGTGTGTGCGTGCGTGCGTGTGTGAGAGGGGAAAAGAGGAGGTGGGGGTTGGAGTGTCTAGCTAGCAGCTTCATCAATTTTTTATTTGCCACTCAGACAAATGAAACACAAGCCACCCAGAACAAGGGGACCTTTCTGACACTTCAAAGGAAAGCCTATGGGTGGTTCTCCTATTGAAGCGGGGCAAGACCCCCACCCTATTCACGGCTGGGGGGCAGCCCCAGCCTCATTAACCCTTAAACAGGCCTGGCATGAGGCACCCTAATTACCCCCCACCCCCCACCCCACCAGCTTTGGTTGTGGGGGGGGGGGGCAGGGGCGGCGATTGTTGTGAAGGGGGTTGGGTAGAGATGCTTCCGGAGCGTTCTGAGGAGCATGTGGCTTTAATTGAAAAACCAGATAACACCTCTTTGCTGTAATTAGCTTGAGTGCAACGCCTCTTATTAGTGTAGTTATGATTAAGGGTGGGGGAATGGGTGTGTTCTATGTATACGCCAATGATTATGAAAGAATGAATGGATAGCAAAGTCTCTTGGAATGTGGAGGAGATGCAGATTTTTTTTTCTTAATTGAAACAACCAGTAAATTGAGTTCAATTTACACAAACTTGTCCTATGCTTCGTTAAACCCACCTCTGCTGTTTCTAATGGCTCAGCAAATTAATTATGCAAATCAGTTTCTGCCTCCCTTTGCAGCCTGGCAGCTGATTAAAAGAATAAAACAAACAGGGGACGGTTAACACAGGGCAGACACAGAGGAACAGATGACAAATATTGATGATAAACTGAGTTATACAGGAGGTCGAAAAAAGTAGACACTTGGGATGAGTCAAAAAAACCTGTTAATTAACAGGAAAAGTATTTTTCTTTCAGTGATGGTAAAATCTGTAAAAATACTGTCATTTAATTTAATTTCTTAGAACTTATTGTAATTCAGCAGTTTCAATAGTTAAGCTAGTTGTTAAATAGGTGCCTGATTTTGGGTGAAAGTGGTGGTGGGGAGGATCAAATGAAGATGTTAACTGATGCTAAAATGTGTTAAATATTACTCAGCTATATTTTTTTGTCATGTGTTTAGTAATGTATGGGTGTAATACACCAGTGCTACATTTGTTGTATGCAACACTGTGGAAGTTACCTGTTGCAAATAAGACCTTATTTTGACATAATCAAAATCAAAAGTCATTGTTTTAAGGTAAAAAGACGTCTGTCAAAAAGTTATACCGCCGTCAGAAACAGAGTGTGGTGGGCATGCATTGTGGCAAGCCTTGTTCCTGTCTAAATTTCTCGGCAGCATGATTTTCACTGATCTTCTTATGTAAAAAAAATGCTTTATGTGAGACTGAAACAAATATATGAATAATATGCATTTACAATTGCATATTACTGCATTCCATCTAATATTAGTGGAGGTGCACATGCTCCACTTGCTCTACTGTTCAGATACCAATAGTATTAGTATAACTGTTACAACAATTAAATAAAAAAAGCAAATGTCTGTGACATGTTGAGTTTTTTTTTTTTTTATATATTTACTATTTCTGTAAATTAGTAACAGCAGTTTTCAAATGCAGCATGTGTATGGTTTATTTACATGCATATATATTTTTATAAAATTCCATTATAGATTACAGAATGTTGGCAAAGATTCTAATACGTCTAATAAAAAAAAGTATAGCAGACGACTCATAAGTTGAACATTATACTGTTAGGAAAAACAGGGTGTAGGTTTATAGGGTTTTAGGGCTAGTCATCTCATTGTAAGGCTGTCTCTTTGTAACTGTCACTGAGTAGCTTAACTTTCATAGGCAAATCCCATAGAAATATTTCAGTCGTTCTATAGTAGCTAGTGGTGTAAGCTATGTTGCTAACTTAGATATTTGTACAGCTGAATCTGATTAACTGATTTTTGGACCAAAAGGGAATTGCTATTCACCATGTCTTAATAGGTTAAATGAGACTTTTGCCACCATTCTGTAAAGCTTGTCCAGTCTCACAATAGTAGCTAGGAAAGGATACATCTTACACCTTGCTACATAATTTTGACAGAGCCATGCCACAAACATGTCATCATAGATGTCACATGCTGTTATGCCAGATTATCTTCAGCAATGTTACCATTACTGTTAAATGTCATTACAAGTCTTATCATGTCCGATATCATGATGCTGAGAAAAGCTTGGCATGTGATGTCGTGACTGCCATGACATCAAATATTATGGCATCTACCAATAATGGTAATAATGGTACCAATAATGGTAAAAATCACACTGTTACATTACTGAACACAATGTGACTTTATTCATTACAGCATATGCCATCTACCATGACACGCCTATGGTATTGTTAAGTCAAAGCTACGTGGGAGGGTGTCATTTGTGGCAGAGCATAGATAGGTCAATTCCAGAACATGCAAGTCAGTCACAGTTCAGTAGTCCTGCTGTGATGAGACTATTCCACAGTCTGTGTAATTCCCACAAACCCACAAGTAGTTCTGAATGCTTAATGTTAAGATGATCTAAAGGACATTCAAAGCATCCACAGCAATTCAACTTAATTCTTCATTCAAGATTAATTTAGGGTTTTACACTGTCGGTGACACTCCCGAAGTGTGACTCCCCAAATCTGACAAGGTTTAATTAGTAATTCAATAGATGATGATGATGGTGATCGCAAAATTAAAGTCAAACAGTGGTAACCACTTCATAATATCTTCAATATTTTCTGTAAAAATGTTTAATTTTTTTCTATTTCTTTTCCATCTACAGATAAAATAGTACAGGCAAAGTCCAGAACAAGCTTCCACCCATTATACAGCAAATTAGAAAAACAATTGGCGATGTAGATTCATTTTTCCCACATTAATATTTGATTCGTGAGATTACGGCAGTGGAGAGCAGGTCGTTTGCATTCAAAGGGAAGATGTGGCGCTTTGTTCTTTTCTGTGGGCTTATTAACTGAAACACCACGCAGGCTAACAACACGTGACACCACTGTCTGCATCGATTTTCAAACCTTCACGCTAACCCAGTATTGGAATATATGATATGTGCTGTATTAATACAGGGCTTTCTGATTGGGATCATGTGTATGGGGGAGTCTTTTTGTTTTTCCTTTTGATGCCCCAGTCAGTGTGACCCTTTGTTTTACTAAGGTATTGAGTGTCGTGTCACCGGAGAAGATACTTAATGCTAATTAAAGGTGGACTTGAAGCCAGAGTCTGATGCTGAATGCCAAGACTGCAGCGTCTAGAAAAAAAGACTATGCAGTAGCTGTCTATTAGCAACAAAGTTTTTGGTAAAAACATCAAATGTACACAATTTCCCACCCTTTACTGTAAATTCAGCTGATTAGCTAAGACGTGTTTAATTTGCTTCTTCAGTTTTGCACTGAAACTATGAGACTGATGTCCTAGAAATAGTACCAAATCATATTCTTAAAGCATTAATAGTTGCTACGGGAGCAATCTGTAAGATTTATTGTTTACAAGATTTCAGAATTAACTAAATGATCAGCAGAATGTGAAGAATGAATAGTTTTAATGGTGTGTCAAATAAGGCTATGTATTGTGTCTGCTGAACCAGCCTTGTCTGTGATATCACTTTGTACCTCAAGAGGTGATAATGAGTCACTGTAGCGTCGAGTTGAATCAGTCCAGCTTGAGAGGATAAAGAAGTAATACTGCCCCAGTGGCATATTATAAGCTCTTGTCAATCATGTTGAAGATCCTGCTCCTGGTTAGATCGTTTAAGGATGCATAGCCAATGAAAGGAAGAGTAAACACCATGATGTCCAAATCTCTTGGCAAGAGCTCTGGGCAAGAAACCACGTTCAGCAGTGAACAAAAGAAATTTTATAAACAGAGACAAAATGAAAAGTNCATGATGTCCGAATCTCTTGGCAAGAGCTCTGGGCAAGAAACCACGTTCAGCAGTGAACAAAAGAAATTTTATAAACAGAGACAAAATGAAAAGTTAACATTGGCATTGCTTTTGGCAGGTAAATTGATGAGGTTTGATGATGAACATGCAATGTTTCTTCTAGACTAGAAAGAATTAAAGGCAGGGGGTGGGGGGAGGAGGAAGGACTACTCATTTTATGGTGATACTTTGCATCATGCTGTTCGGAGTATAAATTTAACAGGTTACATCACCTTACAAATTGTTCCTTTCAATGGGAATTCCATCAGTGTTTCAAAAGTTCTGCTTCCGCGAACAGTTGTTCGCCGAGGTGGTGATGAAAACCTGATGAGCTTTCCTCACAGAAAGTTATTAATGTTTTTTTTTTTTGTAATATGCTGCTTGATGCCTAAGACATTGCTTTATGATAGTTTTGCTTCATGTTTTTAGCCTATTTTATTTTATATTTTTCACTAATTAAAAACCATTAATGGTAGAGATAACATGACAGGCATTGTAAGACCTACATGTTTTTTTTCCAGATCTTTTGACTAGTTTACTGTTATCAACATTACATATAAAACTCAAAGATGTGTAGGTTCACTGGTGGGTATAGATAGTAAATCAAATGGCTAATATATGTGCTGTAGACACTGAGTGAGTCAGTACATTTCTCTTCAATGAACCGTTTTACATAAACCACTCTGAATGACTGTTTACATGCCAACAACTGAATTATGCAGAAATTTAGCAGAAAATGGGGCAATTTCACTTTAAGTAATCTTAGGTAGCCTTGATTAGGTGATGTCTGACACTGTAGGAGTAAATTCAGGCTTCTATTTTTACCTGTTCTTACAGACAACAGAATGAGAATTAGGCATGCAGTTGGTATGTGGCTATGTAGGGTAAAGGCTTCCATTGCTTGCTACGTTAGCCTTGTAGCTCCAGTATAAGAATCAAACTTTCAGACACCCAACATCTCTTGGCTGATCGACTACTTGTGGTTAAGGAGGAAAACTGTGTAAATTAGATTTTTGCACTGAACTATCACAAGCCTACAGCAGCTCACATTTGAACACAATCTTTATTTAACATCTCTCTATCATTTACATTTACGGCATTTAGCTGACGCTCTTATCCAGAGCAACTTACAAGGGTATTCATATTACAGGTAGGCCAGTGTAGTGTTAGGAGTCTTGCCCAAGGACTCTTATTGGTGTAGCACAGCATAGTCACCCAGACCAGGATTCGAACCCCAGTCTCCCACATGTGGTGGTGGCTCCCTGGCGGGTAGTGGTGTTATCCGCTGAGCCACACCAACCAACCTATCCCTCTCTTTTCTCTTGGCCTTGGCGATTGGCTTGGTATTATTGAATGGTTGCTGTTGTGGAATCATGTTCAGGATTGTTGCTGAAAATAGGATGCTGTTGAGCAGGTACACACACGGCCCAGATCATATAACCCAGTTAATGTATTATTTACCAGTTATTCACACTGCTGCACTGCTACGCTATTGATTACCTGTGTTCAAGAGCTGGAGCTTAGTCTGCATTAGCCTTCAGTTCATATGTTACATGTAGTTTGAGTCAAAAGTATAGAACTAAATACATACCTCACTATTTTTCATATATAATCATGCATTTTCAGCTCTGTTGTTGTGTTGTAACGCAGAGTGCCTGTTAGAGGTTGATCGATAGAAATGGTCAGGTAGAAAAAGAAAGAATTGGTATGGGAGTTTGGAATAGTTTGGTGAAGAATCTAATGTATCCAGTCCCCCCCTTCACCCCCAATGTAGTCAGTCAGCCATGACATGATTGGTCTCTGAAATGTGCTTCTTTAGTTTAGTTACTGAAGATACAAGGCTAATGTAGCTATAGATTAGAAATCATTTACCTGACTGATTAGTATTGCCCAAGCAGAGACTGGAGGATATAGGACAATACGAAAGAGCGAGAAGACAAAGAAAAAAGAAAAGAAATTGAAGACAATGGTGAAAAAGAGACAATGAAGAGAGAGAGAGAAAAAAGACTGAGGAAGAGAAAGAACAGAATAAGAAGGGGTGAGAAAAAATGGTGAGAGAGAAAAGAAAGAGACAAGGAGAGAAAAAAGAGAATGAAAGACCATGAGAGGGCAATAGGAAAGAGAAAATGAAGAGAAAGGGTCTGTGAAGAAGTATAAGAAAGACCAAAGTCAATAAAAAAGAAAGAGTGATAGAAGACAATGAGAAGAAGAGAGGAAAAAAAGAGAAACAGGATAGAGAAAAACCAAGAGATGAGAAAGAGAGAGGGAGAGAATGAGATGGACTGAAGAAAGAGAGGGAGAGAGAAGACAATAAGAAAAAGCAAGAGAAGAGAATGGGAAAGAGACTGAAGTGAGACCCCAGTATGACAACGAGAAAAGTCAATGAGGAAGAGAGCTTGGGAAAGCGAGAGAGAAGAGAACGAGTGACAGAACAGAATGAAAAAAGAGAAGTGAATAAGAGAGACAGTGAAGAGTAAGAGAACAGAATAAGAAAGAGAGAGAGAGAGAGAGAAGAGAATTCTTCCTGCTCACTGTGTATGATCAGGTGAATATTTGTTCAGAGACACACACCCAAGTTGCCCCACTGAGGGGGCTTCTGGTGGCTCTGGTGGTCCACTGTTGTTGCAGCGCTGACTGGAGTTGCTGTGTGTTTGTGTGTCAATGTGTCTCTCTGCATGTGAGTGACTATATGTGTGTATATATATATATATATATATATATATATATATATATATATATATATATGTATATATATAGATAGATAGATAGATAGATAAATAATATTACTATAGTATTATAATGGTATGTAATACACATACACCCATCAGCCATTACATTAAAACCATGTCCGTACAGGAGCACTCTGTAGTTCTACAGTTACAGACTGTAGTTCATCTGTTTCTCTGTATACTTTATTCCCCTCTTCCTCAGTGGTCAGGACCCCCACAGGACCACCACAGAGCAGGTATTATGTGGGTTGTGGATCNTATATATATATATATATATATATATATATATATATACAACCCAGTGTTTTATGTGTGTGTGCATGTGTGTATGTGTATTTGGGGCAGGTCTATATATCAGAGAGACTGTGTGTGTGTGTGTGTGTGTGTGTGTGTGTGTATGTAGCTGCTGTTCACTGTCAGTTCCTGAATGAATAGATTATGAGCTGTAATTAGACGGTACATGGAAATCAATGTGCTCATGGCTGAGCGCTGGAGGCGAAAGAGGAGATGAGAGAGAGACCCTGCAGCACGCACACACTCTCCATCTCTCTCTCTCCCTCTCTCTCTCTCACACACACACACTGGGAGCCTGAGAGTGACAGACCTTGGGCATGCATGAGAGAGAGAGAGAGAGAGACTGTAAGTGAACAGTATGTCCCCCTATATTATTATATAATTATTATATTTGTAAATGTGTATTAAAGTAGCCTTTCTCTCTCTTTCTCTCTCTCACTCTCACCCGCTCTCTCCTTTTTTCTTTTCTCACTATTTCTGTCTCTCCTTTCGTTCCCTTTGCTTCTGCCTTCTCTCTGTCTCTCCATTCTCACTCACCCCCCAAATGTCAACTGTATACTAATCACATATTAGTGTATTTATTTGTAAATTTGTTATAAACTGTTATGTATGCATAACTGTTAAAATGTGAAACATCTTGCATATGAGTCATGCAGTGTATGTGTGTGTTCATGTTCATGTATCATCTTTGTGAGAATTGTTTTTTGAGTAAAGTAAAAACTGATCTTTTGTTTGCTGAGGTTTGATTTGGGTTAGATGGAGCACACATATAACACAGTTTACACACACATACACCCCAGTCATGTTCCCCCTCTCCCTTTTTCTCTATTTTGCCACTTTTTCCCCTGCAGCCACGTTTTCTCTGTGTATGTGCCATGGGCTGGACCTGCATGTGATCATGGCTAATGAACATATGGGTCTAGCTCTGATCACACGCGCGCTTCATTCATATATCACACACGCATGCAACGCCTCACTGAGCCGTGCTTACAGCCTCGCACCCCTGCGGTGTGTTATTCTCATAATGTGCCGTGAAGTTCAGACGAGAAAGGGATGTTAATTAATGAATAAAAAGCCAGAAAAAGGCAACATTTCAAGTATAAATCAACCATTTAAGGCCTGATAAAGAACCTACTGAATCCAAGTAAGTTTTACTGATGGGGTTGGATGGGGAAGATAAAACTGGGAGTGGGCGAGAAAAATAATTGAATCTGTGTCATTCTGGATGATGTAACCTTACAGAAATTTTATAGTAGGGTATTTTCTATAACGTAACTTTTAGCTTAAACTTTTTAGCATGGAAAGAAATTTTAGATGGTCACACTATTGTGTGTATATATATATATATATATATATATATATATATATATATATATATATATATGTATGTAAAGAAAGAGAGAGATCAGTCTACAAATGTAATATAATAAAGTGCTTGAATGACAATAAATATGAAGTCAGGTTGACCTCAACAATGTTTTTGTATATGTTACATACATTATTGTTTCACACTTCAACCCATGGTACTCTTTGTCTGTAGGCCCCCTAATGGCAATTCCACTGGCAGATTTATTAAACTCGGTTATTTTTAATTATAACAGCGTTATAAGTACCAACGACACTGTTGACTGTATGAATGTGGCTCTGTGTTGGGCTGGTAGTAAGCAATGAAAGGTTATAGAAAACACTTCACACTGCTTCATAAAGATGGCTGTGCTGAGACAACATGGACAGCACAATTACTGCTTTCTTTATATGAAGAAAATTGTGTGAAATGGCCACAATAAAATTAAATTAGTATGAGTATTTAAACGCAATAAAAACACCTTATGCAAACGCTTGCTCAAAGATGTACATTCAGTTTCTGGTATGGTAAAATATATATTTTAAAAAATGTATTCCATCAGCGTCACTGAATAAAAGCTGGAGGATCTCCTCCAAAACTGGTACTGTAGATGGTCAGTTTTATAGCTACTGTGAAATTGGGTTAATATATGGTTAATATATATATACTGAATGTTCTACTGATCGATAGTAGCCCTCACCGCCAGTGTACGTCTTCTGAACCACAGCTGTGGAGTGTGTGTGTGTGTGTTTAGTGGGCACTGATGATGTTTGTTGAATGGTGGCCCAATCCCCACCATTTAGCCCCGGCCTGAGAGGATCACTCTCAATATCTCAGACGTGACTGGACAAATTTGCACAGAAAATGGTCTGAAGGCCATTTTTGTCCTGAATAAACTCTGTTTAAACAGATCTTCATTGCAATGAAGCCGCGACCCGCCAACGTCCGTAACCTCATTACACACAGGCTGGGGGATCACAGAGAGTGTGTGTGTGTGTGTGTTCATCATGGGCTGAAAGTAATTATCATGTTCTGATCAGGTGGCTTAAACACACGTTTCATAGAAAATTACACAGCCTGATCCTGACAGATGATGATGGCTTGATTTGGGAAATGGCTAAAGCATTTGAGATATCAAGCATGCTTTGGGTTTGGAAAAAGGCTGGCAGGTAATAAGACTTTGCTCTTTTAGTTTGAATGGCATGCAGTGTTTTCTACTTAAATATCACCAGCAGTCTCTAATGCTAAACAGTAATATACCTGCAGCATCAGTCAGCATTAAATGAAACAAATGTTCTCCAAAGGTTTTAACTTCACATGAGAAGGAAAAAATGAAAGGAGACGTGCTTTACCCTGTAACGCAAGTATGGTAACCTATTCAATCTACTTTGTCTACTCAAATACCATGTGAGATCCGGTATTTGTCAAAAGTTCTCAAATGGTTTCAAAAGGGTTCTGGTGACTGACAGGGTCGTTAAAAATAATTATAACATAAGGAATGTAAAATTATTAACCATTATCATGAATCGAATATTGTATTTGCAATGTGTTTATAAAACTAGTAGGTTTTTTTTTCTATTCTTGGTTTGGGCAAAAAAGTAAACATCCAGAGACTCTCTGTATTATGCCCCCTCTATTGTCATTAATGGTTTGGTCCTCCACAAACCCAGGCATGAACGCTACTTGCTAGCCCAGTGAATTGTGAGTGAGGGGTGCCGGTAGAGCATCATGTCTCAGTTTCCTAAAGACAAATCTGGCTTTCAAAAACAAGAAGAACGAGAAGAGATAAAAGAACGGGCGACAGTATGTCACCCAGTCGTTCACAAAGAAAGGTGGGTTTAGTCTCCAAGTAGTGGAAATGAACCTGCTAGCTTAGCCCATATAGAAAATGGGCTTCTTTTGCTCCCCAACATTAATTACTTTATTTCTTCACAGAAAAGTGTTTACATTTCACTCCTCTTTTAGCAGAAATGTAACCAGTGCAGACAAACCTATAGTAAACTACTTAAATCAGTTACTAAATCAGTTGTTTTTGCACCTGCCTGGAGCCAGGCCTAACAGATGCAGCTTCAGGCTCAACAACCTTGTCTCCCCATTCCCATACCCCTACCAATAAACCAGCACTACTCCCAACTCAAGGCCTTTGCATTTGCACTTGTACAGCTGTTCATTTTCTAGCTGGCATGTACTGTATATTGATTATGCTTATTGTATTTGTTTGTCTGTTATATCTTTCTGTAGATGATAATGTATGCCTAATTTAAGTGAACAATTCATTAATGCTCAGAGAATTTTCCTTTCAAGACTTTTACCATCAATACATTTCTCATAGAGGGTATCAGTTAAGCATTCTTGCATAGAGTTCTACTGTTTGCAGTATGTATATTTTCAGGGTGGTAATGAGTTGGTGTGAAATCTTTTTATGGGACCCAACATCCCTGGTGGTGCCCCTGAGGACTGACATAGGACTGAGGAACAAGGAGGAGATAGAGTAGTGGTGGGGACTGCAAAAGTGTCGTTCCACAATTTCAGCATACAGTTTGCTCACTGCTAATTGGTGGGGTACAAGCTTCCATTACCTGTCAGTAATATTGGCCTCATAGTCGCCCCAGTGTGAAAATAAAGAAGCAAATATCAGACTGATTGACTAAATTTGGGCTAAGTGGGGGAAACTGTGTACAGTTGATTTTGAACCAAAGTATCGTTTTAATGATAAAGGAGGCAAGGGTCCCGAGGCAAGAGCTGCACTGGTTTAGATCATCACGGTGACGGTTCAAATAGGGGTTTGTGTTTGTATCCAAAGCATTGTGGGTAGACTTTGGGGCTTTAAAGTGAAGGATCAGAACACAGATAGTGAAACACTGGGTACAGTACAGAGCATGCACTGTATATCTGTGTGTGTGCGTGTGTGTGTGTGCGTGTTTGTTTTTCCCCCCTTTCTTTTCTTGTTGTCTGAATGACATCAAAGAGTAACTCTCTCACTGAGCCTTTGGCATCTGCCTTATACTTCCATTCTCTGTGTGTGTTTCAAGCAGAGAGAGAGCAGAGGAAAAGGGAGAGGGCGAGAGAAAAGAGAGAGAGAGGAAAGTGAGGGGGGTGAGAGAGAAGAGAGAGGAAAGAGAAGGGGAGAGAGAGAAAGAGGGGAAAGATAGAGGGGAGCAGACAGAGGAAAGAGAGAGAGGCATATGAAAGCTGTATTTGAAAGAACTGAAACTGTTTGAGATTGTGTGTGTGTGTTTGTGTGTGTGCGTGTGTGTGCGTGCGTGTGTGTGCGTGTGTGTGTGTGTGTGTGTGTGAGTGTGTGTGTGGGGAGGTGTGCAGAAAGAACCTGCTTCCAAACAGTTGTTTGTTTCTCTACATGATGTTAAAGATGAAACTACAACGATTATCAGATTATCAAACGTGAATCGTACCTCGACTCTGATTCTCATAGTACTTCACTAACACAGTGCTCTGACTCTGCTCTTCATGTATACACACACACACACACACACACACACACAAATTCTGTGAACAATATATAAATGGGCCAACAGGAACGGCTGAGAAATAACTGTAACAGAAAAATGATATTACATACTACAACGCAGACTGAGATTATGAATCATTTTTCATTCTGCTATAACCATTATTACCATGTTACCAGATGCCAAGAACTGTTACAAGAAGTCTCATAATGTGCTTCAGAGCAGGGGCATAGCCGTGGGTAGGCTCGAGTTGGCCAGACTGATCACAGGCCTACCAAGTCAAATGGGTATGAATATTTAATATGCCGAATATTTAAAGATAATGAAATTTTCATTTCTTTTTCTGTGAGTGCCGCCATTGTATTATGGACAATCAAAACATTACACTTTCTGTCAAGCTCTACCTTCTTTTATCAGCCCTTTAATCTCAACTTAGCAACCATTGCTATCCGCCATTGCCTCAAGCCTTCAGTTCATTATCAGAGCCTCGTTTTTTTTGTTTTGTTTGAAACTCCAGTTCCAGATAAAATATGTGAATGGGGAAGTGAGACTTTATCATATGAAGTATGCCATTTTCTACCCATCCAAAGGCAAAAATAAATGAAAAAACATTCTCATAGTTAGTTGTCTGCGAACTTTCTATAATACTCTTTCACTATTAAAGCTAAACATTTTTCATGAATGATTAGGTTTAGCTTTTTTTTTTAGGTTTTTTGCTGTGTTGTTTTTCCTCAGTTTTGTGCATCTCAGCTGTGTGATTTTTAACTTAAGTTAAGGCATCTTCATTGGGTGAATGTGCCTGCACACAGGGACAGAAATGTTGGAATAGGTAGGGTGATGACTGCATCGCTGTTCGCCATAGGCTATAGTCTGATGTTATGACATTGTGGGACATTAGTGCATTTGGAGATCCCAAAAAAATAATGGTGGCCTGCACCACTCCTTCAAAGACACTGGCTAATTGAATCGATTCGTCCATATATCGTCTGCTTGTAATGTTACAAGAGGGAAAAAAGCTTAAAGTCTTGTTAAGTCCTTTAGAAATGTATAACAGTTAATTGCAATAGACTTTTAATACAGTCTATTTAGGCAAAACAAAACAAAACTAGATATCTAGCTTCTCTTAACTTTGCTGATAACTTCACTGTTATTCAGATCCTCTAATGGACAAAATATAATATGGTTAGAGATGTTCTTGCATTTTTTCCTAATCATGTATCATTAAAAGCAACACTATATTGCCAAAAGTATTCACTCACCCATCCAAATAATTGAATTCAAGTGTTCCAATCACTTCCATGGCCTGCAGAGTCAATCGCTACAGACCTCCAAACTTGTGGCCTTCAGATTAACTCAAGAACAGTGCGTAGAGAGCTTCATGGAATGGGTTTCCATGGCCGAGCAGCTGCATCCAAGTCTTACACCACCAATCGCAATGCAAAGCGTTGAATGCAGTGGTGTAAAGTGCGTAGCCACTGGACTCTAGAGCAGTGGAGACGTGTTCTCTGGAGTGACGAATCAAGCTTCTCTGTCTGACAATCTGGTGGTTGCCAGGTACTTTTTTGCTGCATTGTGCCAAGTGTAAAGTTTGGTGGAGGGGGGATTATGGTGTGGGGTTGTTCTGTCGAGGTGTTCTGTCATGTTGAGGTCAAGACCCTGTGTGGGCCAGTCAAGTTCTTCCTCACCAAACTCGCTCATCCATGTCTTTATGGAACTTGCTTTGTGCACAGTCATGTTGGACCAGGAAGGGGCCTTCTCCAAACTGTTCCCACAAAGTTGGGAGCATGAAGTTGTCCAAAATCTCTTGGTGTACTGAAGCATTAAGAGTTCCTTTCACTGGAACCAAGGGGCCAAACCCAACTCCTGAAAAACAACCCCACACCATAATCCCCCCTCCACCAAACTTTACACTTGGCACAAAGCAATCAGACAAGTACTGTTCTCCTGGTAACCGGCAAACCCAGACTCATCCATTGGATTGCCAGACGGAGAAGCATGATTTGTCACTCTAGAGAACACGTCTCCACTGCTCCAGAGTCCAGCCGCGACATGATTCACACCACTGCATTTCACCCTTGCATTGCGCTTGGTGATGTAAGGCTTGGATGCAGCTGCCCAGCCATGGAAACTCATTCCATGAAGTTCTCTCTGCACTGTTCTTGAGCTAATCTGAAGGCCACATGTAGTTTGGAGGTCTGTAGTGACTGACTCTACAGAGTTGGTGACCTCTGCACACTATGTGCCTCAGCATCCGCTGACCCCGCTCTGTCATTTTACATGGCCTACCACTTTGACTGAGTTGCTGTCGTTCCCAATCGCTTCCCTTTTGTTATAATCCCACTGACAGTTGACTGTGGAATATTTAGTAGTGAGGAAATTTTACGACTGGACTGCACAGGTGACATCCTATCACGGTACCATGCTGGAATTCACTGAGCTCCTGAGAGCTTTCTTTCACTAATGTTCTGTTTCACTATGCAGTCTGCATGTCTAGGTGCTTGGTTTTATACACCTATAGCCATGGAAGTGATTGGAACACCTGAATTCAGTGTTTTGGAAGGGTGAGTGAATACTTTTGGCAATATAGTGTATGTTGTTGTGATAAATTACACCATTAAACTTTTCTGAGTATGCCAAACAACTGTTGATCATAAACAATACAGATTTTAGACCTGTAAGCAACGTTTAAGAGTATAGTATAGTAACTACATGCACTATATGTGTTTAAACCCACTATATTATCTAAATCACTGATTTTATGTTTACCAGTTGTTTTCATCCTATCTCCTCTTAAATAGTTTGTAATAAAACAGAGAAAGAGCAAAAATGACTCTCTATTAAGCATTGCACTTGAATGAAAGGAGACTTCACCTATTACAGAACCACACACACACGTGAAACAGTGCAGGAGATGGCAGAGAGAGATGAGACAGAGACGAATCTCCTGTTACACACAGATACTGTTACACTCAGGGGAGAGAACGGGACACAGAGAGAAGGGGGAGGAAAGAGGAAAAGGAGGGAATAAGATAGAGGGCAGGGTTATGGAGTAAAGAGAGATAGAGAAGAAAAGGAGGGAGAACGGTAGGGCAAAGCGATGGAGAGGGCAGAGACATAGAGGAACGAAAGAAAGAAGGGTAAAGTAGAAGGACAGAAAGCAGAGGAAACAACTGAAAGAAGAGACAGAGGACAGAAGAGAAATTAAGAGACTGCATCACAGGGCACTTACAACACAGACTGAAGCTGTGACTGATTTGCACATTCACACACATACACACACACACACACACACACATGTTTACATTAGTTTTATATTGAGATTATAAGCATTATATAACATATAAGTAATAATATGCAATGAGATTATGTAATAAATACTAACACAAATGAACACATACTACTACACCTGCACATAACTTTCCTTAACCTCAGTAATCAACAGAATTGTACAGCACATGCGGTGTTGATGTGGAAACAGATCAGATTTGAACATGGCAAATTTTTGATTCTGAAGCGTTTTAATAATATTAGAGATAGAACTGTAAAACAGCTGTATGCCTTTAAAATCCAGTGGCTCTTCTGAATTGGCAAGCAAATTGAAGATTCATGTCTGGCAACTCAAAATTCATCTAGAGCCCTATTACAGTGGGATTAATTTTGCCAGAGGAGGTCCGGTTAGTGTAATAAGTATGTAATTTGACCGGCCAGGGATCTTTGCAATTTCTCCAAATTGCCCCAAATAGCCTGGGTTAAAAACATCATCTAATGGACATTAACATTAGCATTATGCGACAGGTGCCACACTTCACAACAATAATGACACAATGTGCAGCTAACTGGCATATAGACTAGCATTAGGCTAGCAAAGTGGGTTCATTTAACTTATCAATGACACACAGCAAACAGAAAATGTTTTTGAGATAGAAGTGCTTTTGAGATATTTCATTTCCTTATTCAGAATCATTTTACATAATTAGGCCATCACCAAAAATGCTGTGGATTGCTTGTCATGAACTTGAGGATTAAGGGTCAAATCAAGCTCTGTTTTTGCTGACAGCATAGTTTTCAGGTCACAAAAAGAATATATAAGGGCAGTCATCGTAAGGGTCTGCGTGCATGTAGTCCTGTGTCATGCTGCCGTCGGCAGTGGTGCTGGCATGACTCATTGGAGGGCATCACTGCTCACTCAATGTCCACAATCGTGGCTGTTGGGTCAGTCAGGTACAGCAATAAGGCCCGTCTTTGCTTATGTTACATGTACGGCCAAGCATGAAACTTGAATCGTTAGTTCTCGTTAAGTCTCACCTACCCACCAAACTTCATTCCTGTTGGTTGATCCCTTTTATTATACCACGTCCCCAGGTAATGCTAATCCCACTCAAATAGGGCTTAGGATAGCGTCTCTCAGCTGTGGTTCTGGAGGCTCACTGCCCTGCCACTTTTTAGTGTTTCCGTGCTTTCCTGCTCCCAAAACACCTGATCCAACTAATCAGCTCATTAACAGCCCATTACTGGGTTTGAAGTGACTGTGTTAAAGCAGAAAAGAAAGTGCAGAGAGAGAAAGTGAATGTGGCTCAACTAAAGCAACAAGGCAGCTGGCCAAAGCCATGGTGATCATGGAGGAAGAAAAAGGAGGTAGAAATGGATAGAAAATAAGCGAGTGAGTGAGTAAGGGAGGGGGAGACCAAAAAGCCTGGTTCAATTAGCGTCGTAAAAGAAAATACTTTGTAAAAGGAAATAAATGCTGCAGCAAGGAAGAAGATTCATGCTCTCAAATAAACTGGGAGCTGCTGAATTTTTAATTGGAGAGAGGTCCTAATTACGGTCATCAGACAGCACTTCCAAACACATTCCACTTCTTTTTCTTCCCTCTCTCTCCCTCTCTCTCTGCAGCAGTGGCAGTAGTAGAGTGTTGCTCCAGCCCTCAGCCCTTAGTGTGTGCTTCCATTTCATTAATATTTGATGAAAATGGGCACGGCCGCATCAGCTGCTGCCTCCATTACGCATGCCGCTGTCCTACGGCCCGCTACATTAGCGCACATGCACGGCAGTGTGTATATGTGTGTGTGTGTGTGTGTGGAAGGGGGTTTAAAAGGTGGGGTGGCGTCTCGTCAACCAGTCCTGTCGATTGATGCTATTAGATGGTCGAAAAACACTCGAGTGTGAGCTATAATTGAGCTGACACCAATAATGAAACCAGATAGTGTCTCAGAGCCGTAGCCAATATGCTAAAGATATTGATGCTCCTAATAATTCTGGGGGACTTGTAGGATTAAGTGAACAGACAGCAAGAAGCTTAGGCAAGAGACTTTTACAAAAACACTGGCGTATGCTGTTGGCATGCAGCAATAGTAGTAGTCTGAAGCAGTGTGGCTACCCTGATCATGGTAGACAAGACCAGCAACAGTAAAGTAAAACACTTAGCATGCACTGAGCACTGAGCATGGCTCTATGAACTTTACATTCATGCAATTACATCTCAAATATGATTCTCAATGTGTTTCCTTTAGTAAAATAATAATATTAACAGCCCTTAGGGATAACATTCAGTCATAACTTAAAAGGCTACCTAAAATACTGTGTTGTGAAAAAGTATTTGCCCTTCACCTGCTTTATTATATTTATACTAATTTGTTGCAGTTAAATGTGTCAAATCAAATCAGAGTAAACACAAAATGAAGCTTTTAACCGATTCTATATCCATTATTGGAGAGAACGTGCAGTGAGTCTTTTACATAGCTGTGGAAAAAATTTGGTCCACTCTTCTCTGCAGAATTTTAATACAGCTACATTGGAAGGTTTAAAGTCTTGTTACAGCATCTCAATGGGTTCAAGTCAGGTCTTTGACTTGGTCACTTCGAAACCTTAATTTTGAGCCATGCAGAAGTGGAGTTGCTTGTGTGTTTTGGTTCATTGTCCTGCTGCATAAGCTGCATAACTGCACTTGAGCTTTAACTCATGAAATGATGGGCAGAAATTTGACTTCAGGATTTTCTGATTTCTGAGCAGAAATTATTTCTCCATATGACAAGTCATCCAAGTCCTGCAAAAGTAAAGCAGCCCTAGACCATCACTCTACCACCACCGTGTTTATGTAATAGGACCCACGTCTTCCAAAAAGTTCCAGATTTGACTCATCAGTCCACAGAATACTAACCCAAAAATCTTGAAACAAGCAGTGCTGAAGCAGAGGTCAGCAGTGATTTGCGCCTTGCAGCTCCCATGGATGTGTATATTACTTAATGTGCTCAATAAAAGACGTGAAAAGTACATCTGTTTGTGTGTTATTGGTTTAGTTCGACTGTGTACAACTAAAAATTATATTATATTATATTATATTATATTATATTATATTAATTGTGTATAACTAGAAATTCTAAAGAGTTCATTTACTTTTTCTTCCAACTCTGTTTTCACATGCATGATTTGATAAGAGATGTCATACGACTATATACAAGAGCCAAGCAGACAGCACAACATGACAGCACAATAAATCTGTGTCTAATACTTTTGAAGTTGATAGGAATTTATTTCATGTAACTTTGGTGCCTCTGTATTGATCCATTCACCATAAATAGTTCACACAGTGACAACAGTTATCAAATAGTGCTAAAAATAAAATCTTGCAGATTCTGTTATGATAGTGGTTTCTGTGTTCAAAACATCAGCCAAACTGTACAAAATGAGACAGACAGTTCAGCTCAGTTGTGTAGCCTCTGTGAGGCATATCAGCAGTGTTAAAAGTTAAATGTTTTTCAGCATTTTCTGTCTAGATGGGGTGATCTGGGGGATGCTGGTTGAGCAGAGATATGGCATTGAGAAAAACTGTCAGTTGCATTTTGGTTTTGAATGACTTAAAACATGCTGTTGAAATACATGATGTATTTATAAAGGTCCTCATAAGTGCTGTAGTGAGACACACAGCACTTTTCATGTACGTTTATCACTGCAGAAAAAGTTAAAGATCTGCCCAGAAGTGCCACGTTTCTCTTAAAATTAAAATTCTTCAAATATTCTCCAATTAAGGCACAAAACAACCCAGACAAATGTTTAAAGAACTGCAGGCCTTGCTTGCTTGCCTCAGATAGTACCATTATTCATAATTCCACCTTTAGAAATAGAGTGGGCAAAGTTGTTATTCATATGAGACCTGCAAGACAAACACGAGACCAAGAAAAACATAAAACCCCATCATATCTGGCATAAAGCTATCACAGCATTCCACAATATCACCACCTTACCAACTGTCAAACATGGTGGTAGTGTGATGGTGTGGGGATGTTTTGTTGCTTTAAGATCTGTACAGCTCACTATAATTGACAAGTTTGGTTATCTATAGGGTTTTGTACCAAAACCATAGCAAGTCCACCCCTAAATGGCTCAAAAGAAAGAAAATAATAAGGTTTTGGAGTGGCCTAGTCAAAATGCTGACTAAAACTCCAGTGAGATGCAGTGGTGGTACATTCAATGCGCAGTTTGTGTTCAAAAGCCCTCCTTTGTGGCTAAAACAATTCTGCTAAGAGGTTTAACTGGATTAAGTTTTGGTTAAGGTTAAGATTAATGCAATTTGATTTTAGGTTGGGTTTACAGTTAAGGTTAGGGTTAGGATTAGGGCCAGAGTGAGGGTTAGGATTAGGTTTTGGATTGAGGTTAAAATTAAGGTTAGGGTTAAGGTTAGGATTAGAGCCAGGGTGGGGGTTAGGATTGAGGTTAGGGTTAGGTCCAGGGTTAAGTTCGGGTTTGGAGTAAGGTTAGGTTTTGCTTAATGGAAGTAACATATTAAGACTGCTTAATTTAACATATCAACAATACATCTACTTAATGCAAGTAATGTATCAACAGTACATTTTTACTTTAATATATTCAGATGCTTCACTACTGTATGTTGTTGATGGTGTTGCTGATACTCTGTTATGAGTTTAATAATAATCTACAAAGGGCTGAGGCGGTCAGATTTCTGAATGCACTGGACTAATCTACCTGGACTAATCTAGATCTTTTCCAGCATCCATAGCCTGATTACATACCCCATTTACCATCACTGAATGCCTGCACTTTAAAATCTTAATTATTTGAATACTGCTACGAGACCACATTTTTTCCTGTACAGTTCAGAGTTAACAATGTTTATACAATAAGACCACTTAATTTGACTTGACTTGAGTAAGCATTTGGTTCCAGTTGTTGCTAAAGGTCACAAAGTACTTCAATTATGTTTCTCAAACTGGTTATATAGGTGTTGCAAAACATTTTTTCTTCAGAAAGGAAGTGACACAGGTGTTGCAAAGATAGATATAATCACTAAAAATATAGTTATGAGAAATCATTGCATACACTGCAAATGGTTATACGCCTACACCATAAACAATTTTACGTGCTACTAAAAAAGGGTGTAACCAGTCTAATGCTAATGCTAATAGCAATATTAACTACCAATTTAGGCTCCTGTAACTAGGCTTATCTGTCTTGAGACTCTCAAGGACACCATACAGAAGTGTTGTCCTGCCTAGTCATGGCACAGTTTCGGGTCCATTATATTTGCATCCGTCGCTGTCTAACATAAAACAAGTATCTCCAAAATGGGAAAAACCTTATCCAATTTTAATGCAAGTCAATGGAACCAGACTTTTTTCCAAGCAATTTTGGATCATTTTTGTTGGTCCGTTTATCATGAAATTTTTACATAATGTAAACGGCAGCTGCTGTGTTCATATATGTTAATTGAATAAGTTATTTTTTTTTACACATTTTAATTATAAGTTAATGAATTATTGTTTGAATCAGATTCCATGGTTATGACAAACATATGTGGCAGCCATTGAAATGCACACGAGCCTGAGATTGTACACTATTGGGCTACACTGTTTTTATTCTGCATGCTTTGCATTGTTGTGTTTACCAGGCATGTTGTCCCAGTGAGAATAGTGAGGAAGCTTTTGCTGTATCGGTATCACTGAACACTGGCAGGTTTCTGTAATATCGCGGATGAAAGAGTGTGATTAGGTGTGTGATAATGTGGCGTCCTCTCTGGTGAAGCAATTAACATTAAGAAAAAAAACGCATTGAGTCATTTGGGGGGGGGGAAAGGTGACAATATGCCAGATGACACGTTTCAACCAAAACATGCTGGAGGGCTAGAACTGACAGAGCACATCATCGTGCCAATACGTATTTGCAGCGAAAAATGATATTATGAATATGAGTAATAAGAAACTGATGTGCTAATGTCCCTGGAGCTGAGTTCAGTGAGAATGTGAATGAGGTTCAGTGTGTATAAGCTGTAAATTTGCTTTATCCATTATAACTCAATATAATGTAAAGAATAAATACGAGGAAGAGTCTAGGAGAGAAGTTTAATAATACTACTACCCTGGTCTGAATTCAATATTATTATCCGTGCTCCACCCACAAATGTGCTCTCACTTAGGCCTTGAACTGTAATATTTTTAAAATGCAAAAATACTATAATTAAAATATGAATAACTTGATTATATTAATAATATATCCAAAGGTTAGCTAAGAGGCCTGTAGAAATGGGTTCATTGGGCATGTATGTATCTCCTAAAAATCTATGAGCCAAACAATCACTTTAATGCTGAGCTGGGGTGCTTAGACATCTAGTACCCAAACAAATGGCTTTACATAAAATGTCTACAAGTCATCTACACATTTATGTAGATTAACCTCCTTGCTCCAGTGTAAAACTAAAGAATAAAGAAGAAACTTTGGAGACCGTATCTTGAAACATTAACTACATTTGAGATACGGGGGAAACTGTGTTACTAAATCACTTTAATGCAGAGCTGGTCCGGTTAGACTGCTGGCTGGGTAATGAATGTATTTCCCTCCAGAATCTCACCCTGGTTACTGCGATACTGAGCAGGAGACACACACTCACTGCCATTTCTGGCCTAGTTTGGTTCCCTTAGTCCTACTACACCCCACCACTCGCCCCCACCCATGCCCCCACCA
>CM067476.1:12221216-12269649 GCA_034552555.1 Semaprochilodus insignis | reverse complement strand
CACACACACACACACACACACACACAAAGCTGGTTGGTTTTTGTACGACTTCCAGACATAATACACACACACACACACACACACACACACACACACACACACATATATATATATATATATATATATATATATATATATATATATATATGTATATATATATGTATATAGTAACAATATATGGCCCTTATGCATTATATGTAAATATGTAATTGCTTATATATATGTTCAGTATGTTCAGTGTGCAGTGTCCATGCACCTATACCTGTACTTAACAGAAATTTATATATACATATATTTACACTGCCTGGCCACAAAAACACACTCTAATATTTCGTTGGACCACCTTTAGCTTGAGCACAAGCTTCTGCAATGTCACAACATTTATTTCTGTCCAGAGTTGCATTAATTTTACCCCAAAATCTTGTTGATGATGGGAGATTTGGACCACTGCGTCTTCTCCAGCACATCCCAAAGATTCTCAGTGTGGTTCAGGTCTGGACTCTGTGGTCGCCAATCCATGTGTGAAAATGATGTCTCATGCTCTCTGAACCACTCTTTCAGAATTTGAGCCCAATGAATCCTGGAATTGTCATGTTGGAATAACATCAGGGACGAAGAAACCCAGTGATGGAATAACCAGGTTGTTCAGTTCCCTTCGCATTGTGTGTGTGGAAATGCTTTGTAATGCGTTGGACAGTTCTTAACCTGATTTTAGTAGTTTCAACAATCTCCTTGTTTTCTCTGCTTGATGCACGCCAATAATTTGAACCTTCTGACACAGATTAACATCTTTTCCACAACCACAGGATGTGTCTTTCCACATGGTTGTTTACCAAATGAGAAGCTACTCACTGCATCAGTAAGGGTTAAATAACTTGTTGCCAGCTGAAACATAATCACCCATGCAGTAATTATCCAATGGGAGGCTCTTACCTATTTGCTAAGTTAAAAATATAAAAAAATATCTTTACATGAACATTAAAAAAGTAAACTACATTTAAAATTAAATACTATTTTGTTACTATTTTGGTTAATATGTTTTTCTTTGGACAGTGCTTATATATGTAATTCATAAATCACACTTCACCTATTCATAATAATATATTTATAATATAATAACTCCAATGTTAACCTCTGGTATCAGAAGAAAAACAGTTTTTCTTTCAGATTTTTTATTTTTATATGGACAGAAAAGTCTATAGTTAAGACTATAAGTGTATAAAACCCACACACACACTCACATATAGTGTTTTTGCTGTTTGCCTAGCAGAGAGAAATTATATGGATTATATGGATGTGTACAAACAAATCAGGTTTAAAAGTTCACAAGCCCAAATATCTGCGATCCAACAACTGACAAATAAACTTTGCTTTGGGAAGAAAGACAGATGGAAAAAGAGCTAAATAAATAAATAAATAAATAAATAAACAAACATTCAGTGCCCTTGTGATCACTCATTCATACACCCACACACACACATATAATGAAAACAAAATGCTGCTTCTATGCTTTGCATGGGGCGGGAGAGGGGAATGATCAGTGAATGAAATGTAATGCAATAAGGCACAGTTCTACATAAGAACAAACAAAGACAATAGATCCTTCATGGAAATAATAATGATATTAAAAAAACAAAAAAATAATCTCTTTAGAATTCAGCGGAACAGGGAAGGAAGCCTTTCCGTCTCACAGCCTTGCTCATTCTGTAGTCCTGTTGCATTGGAAACATAAAGCAATCTAAAATATCTTGGTGCTTTTGAATTATTTACATTCGACTTACTGCGACACTAGCGGCGCAGATTGCTAGAATCAATCTCCGTCAGCGGGGGGGAGGGACGGGGTCTACCTGTGGCTGCAGTGTGTGTAGCTGCAGTATGTTGGAAGATGCAGCATGTTGTGCACACTCTGAAGAAATGATGAGTTCATTAACAACACACATTTTGTGTTGTTCATTTCAACATGTACCATGTAATATTCTGTTAATATGTGCTAAAAGTAACACATAACGCGTTGTCTGGAACTGCACACGGATGTGGTAGACAATAACGAGTGCAGTTTTTTACCATGTCTGTCTTCCAAGTGTAGTACAGAGTATTTATATGTGTGGCTGTGTGTGTGTGGCTGCAGTGTGTCGTGGCAGTTTTGCCCTTTGGCTCTTGTCTGTCCCATTGACTTTCTGACACCCCCACCACTCCCCCAACCCCCCTCCCGCCGGACTGAGCATCATTCTTTCTTTTATTCCTCATTCCAAGACAGTTCCCAGCTTCTAGCAGTAAATCCAGAGCAATACACTCACCTGCAGTTACGGTGCACTGATCCAACTTTTTCTCTTTCTGAATGGTCACTGTTTCCAAGCATTTGCTGTTACTGAGGACGATCCTATACCAGCATTCTGTTAAATCATCTGAATTTTATAGGAGGTCATTAGGATTAAGCAAATCCTAAAGATGTATATACAGTACCAGTCAAAAGTTTAGACCCAGCTACTCATAGACGGTTTCCTTACTTTTAGCATATAGAAGTGAAGACATCAAACCATAAAATAGCACTCATGAATTATGCAGTCACCTAAAAAACCTCCAAAGTGGCAACTTTACAGGAGGATAAACAGCCTTTCTTAATTTGTAATGGAGGTTGACTAGAGGGTAACTAGAGCCTTAAATTGAGAAAAAAAAAAAAGAAAAAGAGAGATTTTTTTGTACAACTAAACATGTAATAGAGATGGGCAATATGGGAAAAATATAATACTCTTGATGTATCACAATCAGTTGGAACTATTAAGTGTAAGCCTGTAGAGTCTTTATGTCACACTTCTGGGTTTCCCCTCTGCCTCTGATCTCCTGAACTCCAACTCCCAGAACCCACTACCTGATGATGTCATAGTCACATGTCCGTCATCGCCCAATCACGCCACGTTTCCTCATTCGTCACCACCAGAGTATTAAGTATTCACACCTGCGTCTCATTTAGTCTGTTTGCTTATAAGCTCCTGGTTCACGCGCACCCAAAAAAATCATCATTTACAGGGTACTGTCTATTTGGGGGTGGCTGTCCCAGACCTTTACCCCATACACTTGGAAAAGGTAAAACAGTTTTTATTTTTGCAATTGACTTTCAGTATTGTTTTGTATTATTTATTTTATTGATTCTTTGAAGGAAAGTTTTGTATTTATCATGTGGAAAAAAAAGATGTTTCACAATTTCATATTTCTACCAAAGCACACACTTTTTAGCCAATAGGCAGAGCCTTATCTTAGCCACACCCCTGCAGGGTGGAGGTGGGGGGCATATTTCAGCATTAATAACCTTGGATTGACTAGTGCTGCAGTGGAGAAGAGTGGGTTATGTTCCAGAAAAGTGATTCTGTACAGCTATAAGTAAGGTATGTTTCATAGTTTTGATCCTCATCAGGCTTTTTTATCAACAGTTTGTGCAATGCAGTGACCACAATAATCATATCCAAAGCTAACGCATCTGAAGAACTCACTTGTGGAGTTTCTTGGTGAGGTTTTGTTGCAGCATTCTTGCTGATGTCCTCTAAAGCCAGGCATACAATGCTTTTCTTTGACTGAAGTTGGTGACTCACACAATTTTGAATAGAATGTTGTGTACTGACAACAGCCTAGCATTTGTATGCAAACAGTGTACGATAGCACTTAGTCTGATTGACATTAACTACATAATTGAATAGTTCTTAACAACCTTTCATTCCATGTAATTGGGATGTACAGGGTTAGGACAGGGATAGGTACAGTCTCCCTACAGCCTTTTAATGAGGCTGATTGAATAAAATCACTGATTAAAGTTCGTACTTATACTTTTTTACAATTCCATTCAGTCAAACTAAAACACAGTCACCACATACAAACTGCAGTTCTGCAGATGTTGACTTTGTTTCCTCATCTTTCCAATTCACTGGTCTGTCTCCATCAGACCATACTAAAATTGTGATTGTGTGTGTTTAACAACAACCTAAAATTATGCAGTGTATACTCGGAAAGAATCTACTGAAGCAGAATGTTTAAAGTAACCCTTGTGTCCAACTGATAAAGCAGTTAGCTTAAGTCATTTGTTCATTAGTACAGCACCATACGCTATGCCTGTGTCACACAATATCAGGTGCGACTGGATGTTGGAATTGATGTGTTTTCATGAAGGCAAGTATGAGTAAATGAGTACAGTATTGGGCTGATATGTGATTCCATATTCCGATACCTTTTTCAGGTGCATCCCTAACACATACCTGTAAACGTTTTTGTGTTCTATTGAAAAGTATTTTATGTGTGTACCAATGTTCAGAACTGTGTTTGCTAGAGATAGGCATGCAGTTTTGGTTTAGGCTACCCCGGTGTTGGCTAACAAGGTGCTGTAATGAGGGGAAAGATGGACTGGTTAATCATGTATCAAAAAAGAGATCAGTAGAAAAAAAATAAAAGATAAAGATATGTTATGGTTTCATTTAGAGATGTTAACATTATGCTATTTTTGGATTTTGGCCAGGAAACAAGAAAGTAGGCCATCTGGTCAGAGAATGCTGAGATGTTTTTCTGTTATTTATCACTTTCTTTTTAATTTTTTTATACCATTTAAATTCCTCATTTTAATTTGTGGCATAACTGGGCAAGACCCCTAACAATACGTTCACCTCCCTCTATAACATGATCAGTAACAATTATTTATTAATTTTTTTCAAAATTATTTATTATTATTTATTTATTATTAATTATTGATGTCTTAAAAATTAATAGGTACAGGGAAATGGTAATATTGGTTAGTTCTCAACAAATGTTTACATTAATAATAATGATTGTAAGTAATCAGTGTATTAATATCATAGCAGGGGTATATATTTTCATGAACAGCACAATGGTTTTTATTAACTAGGCACAACATTCAATTGATGTGTGTGGTCGCACCCATGTCCTGCTGTATAGCTGTTTTGCCCCAAAGTGAAAATAATTACATCTCCTCTACAGAGAACACGTTTTACTGTTGCACAAGTAATGTTGAATTCACTAATTGCTAAATTTAGGGGAAAAAATGCTTTACATTTAACACACATAAATTAATTCTGAAACCAAGATGTTTCTGTTTTCTTCTGGTTAGTTCATGACCATGGTCATATTAAGTGCAACTCATCAGATCATCATATTTAAAAGACTAAATTCTTGTTGTTTTGTCATATTTTGCCTGTTTGTAAATATTCCGATTATTGATTAAACCACTATGCTGTAGCAGGAGGGGAAAATAATATTAAACAATAACATCACGCATCACCTGTGGTCTATCAGTAGTTGTTAAAGAAGAACATGTGTTCTGATTTTCAATTCCTGTTGACTTTAAGTTTGAACGTATTGTATTTTAAAGTAACAATGTATTATTAGCACTGTTTTTGGTCCATCCATCATGAAATGTTCACACAATGCAAAGGGAACGATGTATAAGTAAGTAAGTAAGTAAGTAAATAAATAAATAAAAATGTTTCTATTTTTCTGTAAATGGTTTCTCAGTATGCAAAAGTTTGGGTGCCCTGGGTCAAATGATATATTTTGTTGATTTTCTAAGAGGAAAAAAAAAATCAACACACTTGTACACAAGTAATGTGCAATTACTGTTTATTTGCCTTAAATTATTTGCATACTGGGACAAACATTAAAAATACAATACATTATTGCACTAAAAATGTGCAGGAGAAAAATGTCATATTTAAGCGTATTTTCAATAGAAAATGTGATAACTTATTTTTACTTGTGATTTGACCAGGGGAGCTCAAACTTTAGCATACGTCTAAACCAAAAACATTTAAAAACATTAATGCGGTAACAAGCAGTTCAACTAATACTATTCAACTCACATAAATACTCAGTGCAAAAGTTTAGACTGAGCAAACAAAGAGCTAGATTTTATATGTATCATTTCAAACCTCAAAATCCAACAAAAAAACAACAAAATCAACCTTTTCCCAATTTCTACAGCACATACACAAATGTAGAGATGATGGTGTGCAAAGTTGTAATGCACTCACACTCAAGAAATATTATATACGATTACAGAATGTATATAGATATTGCGTAATGTCTGAACAACATTAAATGCCCATTAGCTCATAAACTTTCCTTTTAAAGACCTGCTCCTCATGGAGCATTTATGAGCAAATATTATGAATTATTAAACTATGTAGTAAATGCTTTCATAGTTTGAGTATCTCCGTTTTTACTTTTGCAATTAATCAATTTCAATTAAGACAGTAATTTCCCCCTCAGGAATACTGCATGCACAGGTAAGACAGGTGACGCCACCCTGGAATAACGAGACAAATGGCATCGTTAAGTCTGAGGATTGTCTGGTGCTTTCAGGTTTAGATCTAAAACCGATATGCTTGCTTCTTCCCAGACAACTCAGTTTGACTTGATGAATGATTATTGTTTAGTGAAAGTAAAAAGTATTGATTGGAGTGGTGGAAGTGCATCTGATGAAGATGGGATGCGGGGAAAAAGCAGACAAAGTTTTTTTTTTTTTTTTTCACATCCTGGCACCCCAGGGCATCAATGGTGACATAAACCTGAAACAACAGTCACAGTTCCCATCAAAAGTTTGGACACAGTTAGGCTGAGGAATAGCTGTATGCAAAACTTTGAACACTCCTGGTAAAATGTTGGTGTGTTGATTTTCTCAGTTAACACACTCTCTACTATCACTGGGGGTACATCTGCAGTGCCTTTAGTTAGGGAATATAATTTTACCATTCTACCTTTCTTGACAAACCTTGACTTGACAGGATTGTATTTTATTTTTCTATTTTAAAACTTTTGATTATGATGGGACAAAAGATTATTTATGGTAAGCAATAGGAATTTGAGGATTTATTTACATGATACTTTAAGAAACAAAAAATCATATGTAGAATGTCATTTTCAAAATTTTTTTTTACACTGTGTGAGTTGCATATTTGGTGCACAAATTGAGTATTTATTCTTGACGTGTTTCTGATTGTATGAATTTCCCTCGAAACCATTTAAAACATTCATAACATAACGTAAAGAAATCCTTTTTTTTTTTATTTTAGCCATTTCAAAATCATTCAGTCATTCAATCATTCAAAATAACCTACAGGAAGTTTAGCTCTGCTTATTCACACTGGGGTTATGAGGAGTGTTTCAGCCCTGACTGCTTTTCAAGCAATGCAGAGGCAGCCAATCAAAAGAGAGCGTATTTACCTATGTCAGTATTAAGTGCACAGTAACAAAAAAGCCTGTTTAATAATTAATTAAAGGACATGAGATCGGAAAAATAAAGGAAAACTCATGTCCATTTTTTTTAGGACATCAAACGAAGTGAGTATTTTTCTCATGACTGAGGATGTCCAGACTGTCTAATGAACACTTCATGCTCCAGTAACCCAGTACATGACCAAACAGGAACATGCTAATAATTAATTGAAAATGGGCTGGCAATAGCATACATGCTAATAACATTAGCATTGATGACCTTGCATGCCTACTTGATAATTATATTAGCGTTAGCTTAGGGTGACCAAATGACCCCATTTTCCAGGGACAGTCCCTGTTGTTGGTGGCCTGACCCTAGGTGGAACTGTGTGCAGAACTTTTGCCATTTTTAAACAAATGAAAAAACACACAAGAAAGTCCTAGACCTGGCAGCAGACATCTTGCATTGGGCCTGTTTTGGCCAACAGTGGGGGCTGCTGCTATCTACTGACCACTTCCACAACTTGCTTGCCTACTTTTACAACTCCACTAGAAATGTCAAGTGAATTGAGAAACAAACATGACAAAAAACAAAAACAAAAAACAAAACAAAAACACAAGGTACACCAGGGATAAAAAGGGGTGGGGTTCCAGGACTTTAATCATACTACCATGTGATAAGCAGGCTACCATGCCCTCTACAAATATTATACAATATAAAGTGCATATATTTTTAAACTGTTTCACTTTGTCAGTCTTATATGACTTTGGGTATGTGTTGATAGCCGCTGTATCTGTCTCAGAGATCTGCTCAGAGAGCCCAGGGGTCTGCTTAGGGTCTGGCTATTGGCCTATAGCCACAGGCCTCTTTTTACTGCCAAAATATTTACTATAAACATTAATTAATGGCTTATACAACCACTGAATCTCCTGTGATAAACGTTCCTTAGTGCCTGCCTCAATCCTCCCTAAACTACTAAACCAACTTTATTTCTAAAAAAGCGGCGGGCGACAAATCTCATAATCTCGCATCTCATAATCTCTCATAATCTAATAATCTCGCATTTCTTATATACCTTATATAACCTACTTTGCAAACCAATATTCTGGTGCTTGAAGACTTTATACTTACCTAAAATCGTAAAGAATTTAGAGAAGAAGTTGTGTTGCTGGAAGTTTGATGGTTTCTCAGTAATGTTCAGTAACTTCAACTGCAAGTGCTAGCAGAGGAGCATCTCTGAATGATGGTCTGGCTCTACTGTTTTTTATTTGACATATTTTGGTCTTATTTTAGGGGAAGTCAAATAATTTTTTGAGGGATAGGGTTGGGGGTTTGGGGGTTATTATACCTCCACTTAGTTTCCTCTCTATCTACCTCCATCATAAGTAAGCAAGTAAACTTTATTTATAAAGCACTCCTTACACAACCTGCGTTGACTAAAGTGCTGTACATACACATACCTAATGATTACACATGAAAACATACAACCAAAAAATAAATAAATAAATTATAAATAAATAACTAAATAAATAATTAAATAAAGAAAGAAAGAAAGAAAGAAATAAAATAAAATAAATAAGTGTGGAAGCACAAATACACAGATTACACGTACACTGTCCATCCAAAGTTTGAAGTCCCCTTACCTTCTATTGAAACTTTATGGATGTTTATGCTCACCAGTTTGCATTGTGTAAACTTCATGCCTCATTACACTGTAAAAAAAAATATTATGTTAAATATTATGTAACAGTCTTACACTAAAATCATTTTGATGGCATACTGAACAATTGGGAAAAAGGGGTACAACTGGAAAATAAAGCTTCTTTGTCATTGCCACTCCTCACAAGAACTGCGTAATGCTGTACAGTACCATGTCAAAAAGGGTGTTACTAGGATGTCATCATTTGATGGGCATTTAAATTATTTTGGTGGGCAACAACAAATATGTTGCTAACTGTTGCTAAATAGGACTGGTAAACAAAGGTGTAGTTTCATTTTGAGAGGGGGAGACAAGAAGCAATACAATGACAGCATTCAGTATAATGAGGACCAAGGCCATTACCCCCATTCTGGTTGGGATCTTCAGTTCACTACAATAGAACAGAATGCACAGGGTCAGGCAGCAGTGCCTGTATGATGAACTAAGAAACTTCTACCTTGGATAGAATGATGTCTATGCCCAATATGATTAGAAGATTGGCAGATGCATTTAACCTAACTAAATGGATGTTTTTGGTTACCTGAAAGACTCTAAAGGCTTACACTTAACACTTCTTCTTCTGATGAGATGTATGAAATAATAAATGTCCTGATATACCACATATACCATATATAGAGTATTATAGTCTTGCCATATCCTCCACCTCTAATATATATTTTGTTGCACAAAAAAAAAACTTTAATTTAAAAGCTGTAGTTACCCTTTCCTGTTTGTGAATATTCATGATGGACAGAGCAATAGGATTTGTCTGAAAATGCTTAGAAACAAAATAATGTTATATCAACCATTGCAAGTTAAGAAAGCTGCTTTATCCTCTTGTAAACTTCCATTTTTTAGTTTTTTTAAGGTGGACTGCATAATTCCATGAGTGCTATTTCATAGTTTCCTGTCTTCACTTTTATTCTAAAACAAAGCATTGAACTAAAAATAAGGAAACCTAAACTTTTGACTGCTAGTGTATATAAATCACTAAGGTGATTAGGCTACAATGGAGACCGTATTAGGAAATTGTCACACCTCTGGGTTTCCCTGATGCCTCCAATCTCCCAAACTCCATGTCCCAGAGTTCATTACCCAATGATGTCACTATCACTATGTCCCGAACTGTCCAATCACACCTCATTCTCTCGCCCCCCCTCGCCTGAGTATTGATTCACACACCTGCATCTCATATCACCACTAGCATTTAAACCCCTCAGACACACATACACTCTGTGAAGTATTGCCAAACCCAGTTTGCATACTGAGCGGTCTCTTTTGCCTTCCTTGTTTATCTTCTTTGGTTTGGTCTCTCTCTCTCTCTCTCTCTCTCTTGCGCTCTCTCTCTCGCGCTCTCAGTTCTCCCCTTTGATATGGCTGCTGGTTTGTTTGGCCCTTCTGATATTGTAATCCCCATTTGTTTACTGGTTTACACTTTTGTCTTTCTCCTTTGGATTTGTCTGCCTGTATGTCCTGCTCTCTGGTTCTTGACCCCTGTCTGCCTCTGTTTGCCTGGTCCATGCTGTTGTGCTTTATTACCACTCTGTCTGATAAATCCCAATTGACTATTAGCTTAGCTAAATTTGTTAATCCTGACAGAAATGTTCGGATGTCGTTTTTTCTGATGGCCACTACAGATTACAATCTGTAGCATCCATATGCCTGCATAATAATAAACATTCACATAAAGAGGAGTCAATCGTCCATGAGGGGAAGTCAAAGCCTGACACGGCGGTGTCTTAAGTGAAATACACTCTGCAACTTTAGTAGGACCCTAAGAGAAAAAAAATACCAATTCTTACATAATGCTGCTTTAGCTGTTATAAAATTTCAAGTTCATTGAAAATCTAATAGTAGGGAGAACAGTTATCATGTAGATTACATTTTATACATTAATGAAATGAACATTTTAAAGCAGTTAGGCCTCTTTTTGAAGTTAAAGCTCTAAATGATTTTTTACAGTGCACATTCTTGCCTGTTGATGTTGATAGATTGCTTATGTGGTTTTTGACACTGTCTAAGACACTATAAAAGTACAAAAGCACAATACAAATGTATTGACACAATTAGGCATTTGTATGACTGGATAGCTACTGCTTAGCTATGTGACACACTTTTGCCCACTTTAATGGATAACTGTATGACATGGTTGATTGGCTTTACTCGGGAGGGAATTTATATTTTCAGAGGTAAAAAGGTGTAGACTTGATTGTTTGCTTGTGTACTTACAAACACTCCAAAAACACCATCACTACCTTCACTGTATGCTATGCACTCAATAAGCATGAATCTGCCCGTGTTACCCTCACCATTCATTAGCATGGCTAAGCAGGAGGCCCTGCGCTGGGGGAGCTGTAATTGATTTGCAGAAATCCTGAGGGAGAGGGGAACCTGCACAGGTACATACACACTCACACACACACACTCTCACACATGAAGTTCCACTGTGCACGTCTGCATCGTTATCTCCCCATGACCTTTGACCTGTCATGCTCTGACACAGATAAAAGACACTCATCACCAACACAGCCTAGCGAGGGGGTCCGGGAGTGGAGGGTGAGGGTGTGTGTGTTTGTGTGTGTGTGTATGTGTGTGTGTGTGTTGGTACATGGGCAACAATCAGTGGTATGATGAGCCTGAGGAGCATCTAGTTCATTCTCTCCCTTTCATTTCTCCATCTGTCTCTTTCTCTCTCTGTGTCCCTTTTCTCTCTCTCTCACTGTCTCTCTCTCTCTCTCTCTCTCTCTTTTCTGTATCTCTCACCCTCTTTTATGTATACCTCTTTTCTGTATCTCCCTTTTTTCATCTCTCCATTCTGTATCTCTTTTCTCTCCCTTGTTCTTTCTTTCATACTCCCTCCTTTTTTGTCTGCTTTTGTCTCTCTCCCCTTTCTCGTTCTTTCATTCTTTTGTTTTTTCTTTCATTTTCTCCTTCTCGTCTTTTCTTTATTTCTTCCCCCCTTTCTTTCGTTCTCCTTCTTTTACTCATTCATTCTCCTTCTCTTCTCTTCACCTGTATCTTCTTCTCTCTGACTCTTTTCCTTCTTTTTTCCTTCTGTTTTTCTGTCTCTTTTTATTTCTCACTATTCTTTCTCCCTCTTGTCTCCTTCTTTCTTTCTTTCATCCCTTCCTATATTTTATCTTCTTTCTTCTCTTCTGTCTTTTATCCCTTCTCCTCTTTCTGTCTTCTCAGTCTTGAGCTGTTACTCACTGCCCCAAGTTCTTTCATTGTCTTCCTCACCCTTTTTCTTCAACTCCCTCTTTCCATCTCTCTTCACTCTTCCCATCTCTCTCTCTCTCTCTCTCTCTCTCTCTCATGGTTTTCTCTCTTATTAGAGCCTGTCACTCTGGGTGTCTGTCAATAGTGTGATTAATAAAAGGCAGAGACGAGACAGGGAGGGAAAAAAGCATCACCTGACCACACTCGGCCCACAGCTGACAGGCTGCCAATCACACACGCGTACAGACACACACACTCAGAGAGAGAGGGAAAACCACAGGAGGACAGAGAAAGAGAGAGGGATGGTGGGATGTTCTCTCGCTCCTCCACAGGTGATCCGTTTGTCCAGAAGGGTCAGCACGGCCGGCGCTCGTTTCCTCTCGGCCACCTGACAACTTCTCTGACAGTTTTTGAGCTTCTCACACACGTAAAAAACATTTGAACACACTGTCAGTTGTTGACCATAGAATCTGGCATAATTGGTGTCTGTGTGTGTGTGTAGTGTGTGTGTGAGAGAGAGAGAGAGAGGGGGGAAGAGAGAGGAAAGGACAGAGAGAGTGGGTGTGCTTTTAGTCTATTTTTTGGTTATAAGCACAGCCCTTTTGTATCAAGGTAAAATACTTTGGCAAAAAATACATTTAACATGTTATATTTGTTTTACTTACATTCAATTTACATTCAATTTACATTTTCTGCTAACATTAACAGCCATTAAAAGCAGAATTGTTCATTTTTGAAAACAATATTCGGTTCAAATATAGCCTACAGAAAAGGCGGGCAAGGTGAACCTTAAACGGTGCATGTCTGTTACAGATTCTAATATTGTGAGTGCAGTGTGAAACATTGTACTGCACAACCACAGCCCAGTGCTGGCTGACATGGCCTGGAAGCTGGAAGGTCATCCCCAGCCGCACAGTCTCCACTGACAGTTGGCACCCAACCCCATGAAGCAGCCCCACAGTCTGGCACAACCTCACACAAATACTGTATGCACTAGCAAAATCCATACAACAACTTATTGACACCTTAAAGTCTCTCTTATTGCAGCTGCAGTGCTACCATGTTCTGGCTTCACCGCTCTGCATGCTCAAGCCTTCAACAGTGGCATCAGGCATCTAGTAGTTATACTTTTGTTCATTTTTGTGGATAAAAGTATGTCACAATGCGTATATGTCTGATAAGCTGAACACAGTCTGTGTGAGTACCAGTTTATCTATTATTTGTTAGCTACATTAGCACGTTAGGCTTGTAGTGCTAGTACAAAACCTTTTAGACATGAAACGTCTTGACTGATCGACTACATTTGTGATGGAGGGACAAAACAGTAAAGCTTCTTTTGCAGAACTATTGCTTTAACAGTAGTCAGCATAAGGAGAAGACAATCAGTGACACTGGCAAAGTCGCAGACACAACCTGAGCTGGAAGGTTAAAGATAAAACTGAAATAAGAGAGAGACTTATGGAGGGAAGCAGAAACATGGAGAGAGAGATAGAGGGTGTATGGAAGAGCTTTGTGAGCTGACACTGCTACATGTTTGTGTGTGCGTGTGTGTGTGTGAGCTACAGTGTGAGCTCCAGCAGTCCCAGTGAGACTGATTAACCCTCGTCTGTCAGAGGGATGAGGGGTGATGATGGGGGTCTCAAAGGGTTGCGGCTCTGTGGGGCCGAAGGCTGGGGGTCAGCATGGATCCACTCAGGTCAGTGTATGGACCGTACGGGTCAGTACTCACCCCGTCATGTTTACAATGAGGTTTGAGTGGGATGAAATTATTGTACAGGTGTCTGATTTCCTGTGAAAGTTGGGGGATGATGAAGTTAGTAGAGTTAAATCCCGGTAATCTGTTTTTTTGATTGAATCCAAAAATATTTGGGTGACACTTTACCTGAGCCCTGCTACATTAACACTGACCATACCTTAAAAATAATACACTACAGTAATGCTACTGAAGGGTACTGTTCATAAGGCTACATGAGGTCTACATAAGCTTATGATAACAACTGACATAACCCAAATGTTTATAAATGTTTATTCCAGTAGCCATCTTTCCATTTAAAGGTTACATTTGCCAGTTTTGATCAGTTAACTAGTAGCCTTTATGAGAGATGACATCTACTGAAATAAACATTTCTAATCATTCATGTAGGATTATGTCAGTTGTCATGACATGATTATGTAGGCCTTCTGTAGCCTTATGAACAGTATGAACCAATAAAATTTCCCATAAGTTTTGTGTATTTTGTATTTATTTAACATATCTCTTTTATATTTCTTTATTTAATATGTTTAGTTAGTATGTATATAATGTTGCCCTGCTGTAGAGTATCAACCTGAGCCTCACCACAAGCATTTCAATGCATAAATGTCCTGACATGTTGTGCAAATGACAAATAAACCTGAAACTTGAAATGTGAAGTTATCACGAATAATTATGTTCAGTAGTTGATCAATATCATGTTAACATTACCATTAACCATCATGACAGATGTTAAAATATGGACTGTTTGAATCCAGAAATCTTGGACTCAACTCCATTTATGATCTGATGGGAAGAGATCCGTATAATAATCCCTTTTTTTTAAAAAAAACCAGACATCTAGAAGAACATCTGGCAACACTAAGGGTACAATAATAACAATGGGCCTAATTCACCAATATCTTCCTAGGTTTTTTTCTTAAATGTGTTCTTGAGAAAGATCAGAAGAAAAAGTCTATGTCGTATTGATGATGTGTTCTTAAACCACAGAACTGTTCACACCTTGGTGCTCCCGAGAGTGTGTAGATTCTGTTCTTACCTAAGAACAAATCCAAAATAATAAAAAACAATGGTGAATGTCAGAATCTTGCTGGAAATTGTATAAATAGGATTTAAGAAGAAATTTCTTCCTAAGAATGGTTGGTGAGCTAACACAAGCTAAATTAACTTAGGTGACTAATGGAGGTGTAGGGGTGTTGATATGTTGGCACGGGTAATGTTGTTTAATGGTAAGCTAATTTTCTTTACTAATACTACATTTGACTTTTTATTAGATTTGAGTTTTGGAATATCAGTGTATATGGTGTGGAAGGATACAGTTTTTTTACACAGACTGCTCCATAGTGAAGGTTGGAGACAAGGTAGCAGAGACTTTCCTGGCACTAGTCAGACACAACAGAGATGGCCTGAACCAATGTGTCATGTTTGCAAACTGTGGCTGGTTTTTCTAATTGTTCTGTGGTGTGTGGGAAGGACTGGGGGTGACTGTTTGTCAAAAGATGCAGTTGGTTTATTCTCCAAAGAACACATTCCTAGGCCAAATTCAAAGTATCCTACAAAACAGGACAGGCTTTGGTGTACCAAAAGCAGCCCTCCCTGGCAGCATCCTTAGCTTTAAGATATGGCTTATTGACTGCTGAATATCTCCCATTCTGTGAGTGCAGACTTGAACGGCACTGTGTGAAATTAAATGGAAAGCTTTGGAATCTACGCTCCGTGAATTGACTCTTTTGGGATTGACTCCCAGCCCTGTCAAAATGTTTGATGTCATAAGGGCTTGCTAGAATACACAACAAAGATTAACACATGATATAAGATGTCATGGCATCAAACATTATGGCTTCTGTCATGACAAATACTGGTGATGGTAACATGACACTGTTATATTACTGAACAAAATATGTCATTTTACTTCAAGGCAGCATATATCTGATGCCATGATATGCTTATGGCATGATTGTCACTGTTATGTAGCAATGAAAGTGGAGGGATTATGTAAACTAATGGCTGTAATCCCTAAATGATTAATGCATATTTTTGTGAAACCCCTTGAAGTAAAACTGAACGTCTACACTTCAATCACATCTGGACTGTTTCATTTTAAATCCAGTGGTGGTTTATAGGGACAACATTACATAACTTGTGTGACATTATAAACTTTGAGGATGTGCATAGTTTAAAATCTAAACATTGAAGCCTGTCTGCCTGGGGTTAGTATTAGTAATTAGTGACAAGATTGGGAGATTAGTGACAAGTAAATCCACCATATTGGTGCAGTTAGCATGGTAGCTTAGTCACAAAACAGTAAAACAACTGAAGTAAACATTTTACTTTTAGGAAGCAAAAAGAAAAGTGTAGATAATTTAACCCAAATATTAGTAAGTATTTGAGTAAACCTAAACCATGATACCCTCACTTCAAAATGTTTTGTTTTGTTAAGCAATCTTAATTAAACTTACTTGCACGCTTGTGTTTTAGGTTTCAAGATGGCAGCTCATGTTGTTTTTAGATTTTCATTGATAACAGTGTTTCATACGGCGTCAGAAACAACATAAGCTTGACTATTTGAGATTGCTTAACAGCTCAACACAGTTTGAGGCAATGTTTTCTGATTTATGAATGCCATTTGAATAATACAAATGACTTGCTAATAAGTTATACTTATTAGCTATATTAACTTTAATGCTCCAATTGAGGCCGAAGGGGAACTAAATTCAGCCCTGGACTTATGTATCGACCAGCCCACTACAACCCTGGCAATGTCACCCCACCACAACCCCCAAAAACTGTGAAGCCCCATCCCTGCCTGCCTTCAGTTAGCGAACTACTTTATGAGCCACTGATAATTGTCCTGGCTCTCCAATATTCCTTTAAAGTTGCTAATATGAAGGTTCATGTCTGTCTCCCATATCAGTTCTGACTTGGTCAGGGCCACAGTGGCCACAAGGACAGTAGGAGATGTGGAGGTAACTGAAGCCTCTCCAAAGATTCCCCAAAACCAACAGAGAACAGGCTTAGCTCCCAAAATGGTCCTGCCATAGGGATGCCCTCTTTCGGACAACACGCACTCACGCAACCTTTATGAAAGAAACAAAGCCAAGCAAGCACATGCACAGGAAAAATAGTGAAGACAGTGAACAAGTGTCACTGCTGTGTTTTGATCTATGATCTTTTCTGTAACAGTAACGTTTTCACACATTTTTCTTCTTACCATAAATGTAGTCAATGAGACAGTGTTCTGTGCTTACATTTTAGTTTTGCACTGGAACTATGCTAATGTGGCTAATAAATGATGGAACCTTATTAGCACCTAATTAGAACCACTTAACTGCATGCATAAATCATCAAATGCTAAGCAGCGTGGAGTTGTTAGGTAATCTCTAATAGACCTGCTTAGGGTAGTTTCTGACACAGTATGACTTACTATTATTTACACAAGTATACAGAAGTAAGTCATATAGCGAAAAGCGATAGGAGTATCAGCCATTTTGTTAGCTACATATGGCTCATATCCTTAATGCTAAACAAAAGAAGGAAACTTTAGACAACAAACATGTCTTGACTAATTGACAGCATTTGGAGAACGGGGGGAAACTGTGAACATATTACTTTAAGAGAAAATGTCTGCTTTGACCTTGTGTACGGCCCCTGGTGTAAAACACATTAAATGAACAACCTGCAATGGTAGGGTCTTTCTCAATGGCCTGGTCAATCCATCAGTCAGACAGTAGAGGATGTCCATAAGAAATAACGCTCACTACATGTATAAAACTGTATGTGTACTAATGCATTAACCTCTGGGACAATTCATTCAGCATTGATTTTTGGAAAGGGACAATGATTCTGTTACTAAAATAATCTATATTGAACTGTAATTAATTATTGAAATCTAATGAATTATTATATAAATATAATATAATTGTTCATAATAATGATATCTGCTATAAGTTTTTGGCCAAAATAAAGTTATTCAAATAAAACAAAGGCAAATCAAACTTTGATCAAATCGGACAATGTGTTAGAAATGGTTCACTTGGTATTTACTATTTACTACATCGTGTAATGACTGTTTAGAATTCAGACCACAAAACAAAAGTGAAGACTATACAGTGCTTATAGTCGTATAGAAACTTTTGGGCACCCAGGTCAAATTACATGCTTTATTGAATTTTCAAGTTTTCACACTATGTAAATGAAAGGTTTACACATATGACACACTTCTGCACATTTAAAGACAAAATTACTGTTTATTTGATGATTTCAATAAAATAGAAGATGGCCAGTGCAAAGTTTATATATTATGTTTTATATTTCAAATACTTTTAAAGTAGTAAAAAAATTTACACTTTACATTTAAACATATACACATATATCATATATCATCAAAAGAATAGTTGTACCCAGAAGGACGTTTCGGATTGCATTCGGATTGTTATTGGGGAGGAAGATAAAGGTTACCAGGAACAATAAATTCTGAAAAGTTTAGACTGATATGGCCAATAGTTTTTGAGCTACACATACAGCAGTAGTGTCTCTCAGGATGGCGTTGGGCTGTCATGCTAACGCAACATGCCAGCCATCTTGGCATGGAGTTGTAGAGGTTCCTACTGGTGTCCTCTGATAATTCATCCCATGTAGCTTGAATATTCTCACACAGGAACAGCGATAAGGCCTTGCTTACGTCACATACGTGGCTGAGCGTGAAACTTGAATCGTTCGCATGTATCACAACGTCAAATCTACCCACCAAGCTTCATTCCTGTCGGGTGATTTTCCGCATCAAGCACACCTCTGACAAGACTACATCAAAGGGCATTTCTAAAACGTTGATTCAGAATAATGAACATGAGCTAATGATAGTGTTCACCAGAATCCAACATGAAAACTTTAAGTTGTTCTAGACATTCACAGTAGGAGTATATTCAAGTTGAACTGAACAGAAATGTCAAACTTCACCAAAATTCAATTCTGTTGGTTTTCAGTGTTAAATAAAAAGGATTCAGTGTCTCATGCTCTATTCAAATTGGTTCCCTATTATAGAACTAGTGAATTATATAGCGTGTCGTCTAATATATTTTGTGCTTTGAATTCTAAACAGTTTGAATTATAAGATTTCATGATATGCTGAATCGTTTGCTGAAGACTTATATTTGAATTCTTGCAGGAGCAGAGGCGTATACCCTTAAAGATGTTATGAAATGAATAGGCTTTAATAGTAAAGGTTCACTCTCACTGGCCTGGTCAGTTTGTCACACAGGCAGTAGAAGATGTTTATTAGAAATGATCCCCACCAACTGCAGCGTTTAAAAGGTCCTGGCTGGCTGAAGGCCAAAGCCCCACCCACTCTGGCCGTGTTTAATTATTGATGTGTTTATATTGCTGATTTTGGTTTTCTTCACTGTCCCCGGTGTGTGCTTCTGAGAGAGAGGAGGATTTGTCTAACTCTTACTGCACTGTTCCACACACTGCTTGCACACACTGTCAAATGGAGTGTGTGTGGTCTCAGTGGAGGTGTCCTCAGCATTTACTGCATCCTAACATCCAAAGCTGTGTGTCTCCCCACACACTGCTCCGTTTACCTGTCGCTCTGTTTGCACCGCTGCTCTATTACACTCCCACACTGCTGTCACATAAATACAAAATACAAAAATGGAGCAACAGAGACCATTACACACACTAGCACACACACATATACACTCACACACACTTTATGGGAAAGTTACACAGACTTTTTGGGGGAGTGGATGATCCATTGAGATTGGCTACTTCACCTCTATGTATCTACACTCTCTGTCTACAGTTTTGTTCTGCAATTATAGGCTAGAGCCCATCTGTTTCTCTGCATAGTTTTACCCTGTTCTTTAATGGCTTAGACCCTCACAGGACCACCACGGAGCAGGTATTATTTGGGTGGTTGATCATTCCCAGCATAGTGGTGACACTGATGTGGTGGTGCTGTATTAGTGTGTGTTGCGCTGGCATGAGCTGATCAGACACTGAAGTATACAGGAGTCCTGTGGTATCCAGAGAAGGTACTACAGTCTGTAATTATAGAAGTCCACATTGCACCTGTACGGCAAACAGAGCCAAATAGACATATATAAATATATATACATATATACAGTGTTCAAATAGTCTATATTCAAGGTACGTGTACAGGTCAAGCAGCAGATGAGATGGACAAGTCATGGAATCGAGCCAGTGCACAAGCTAGAAGGGGTAAGAAGGTGTACAATAACAATAACTTTCAAGAACTATTGAACTGTTTGATTCAAAAACAATTATGGGTGTACAATCTAAACCCCCCAACCTTAAATGCCCCACCCATACCACCCCATAAAAAAAAGATATTATCTGTCAGTTGCATATTTTTGCTGATGAAACATGCTAGCCAAGCCATTATTCATGCTGCGTCGTGTTTGTGTACATCTAATTAACATGCAATAAAGAACGGCTTTGTTTACATCATACCCATTTAATTACACCAATTTAAAAGAAAAAAAAACCCTGAAGCAGACACTAATTGGCCACTTTATTAGAAACTCAGCAGACAACAACCTATCTGCTGATGCAGTTTGTGCTAGATGTCCTTTAAACCTTAATCATTTCTCTATTTCTGACCAAACAAGCTGTTCTTTGCAGCATACCTAGACTGACTGCAAAAAGCCCAGCTACACATACACTCATACGTGTTGCACTTGTACCAGCACCACACAAGCTCCCAGTGGTTCTACTGAGTATGGGGTGCCACCGAAATAATATCTGGTCCTATGACGGCCTTCCCAAAAGCAAATAAATTCTTCTTTTACTTTAAAATGCCGTTAAAAGAGATTTATCTGTCCCAGATATTCACAGTTTAAAACTAAGAACACCCTAAGTCTCGAATGAGCAATGGCCGAGTTTCTAAAGATGAGTTTCATTATCTCTGCAAATCTGAGTGACTGTACTGAGATGTCTAGTTAAATCAAGAGGACACACATGAGATAACTTGGCTCCTTTTTTCGCAGGAGAAACAACAGGAGACTTAAGCAGTGGCCTCCGTGTCTTTCCATTTGATCTCCTTGTTGGCAAGTAGAAACTAGAGAAATATAAAAAGAGATCTCCTATTGAATAATTCCATCTAATGGGCCCACCAGAATTAAGGGATGGTCATCAATAGTGCAAACAATGATGGGCTACAGTCAGTAATTGTATTCTTACAAACTGCACCTACAATGGCTCCCCAGAATGTTTTTACGACTTCAACCATTTAATCATTGCTAAACTTTGATGGGGCTCTTTTATTTACTTTATGAAATATTCAACAAAAGTGTATTTGTTTTAGGGACAAATACATTTAGCACAACATCAAACTGGTGATATACTTTTAAAAGCCTGGCAAAGAATTCCAGCTTAATTGCAAACATGCAAACTTGAAAGTGTGGGGCTGTTTTTCTCATGGTGGTGTTAGTGTGCTTGTATTCATTGAAGGGATCTTGAACTCACAAACACCTCAGAGGCCTTTGTAGTTTTGGAACAGTCTGTTTACAATGAATGTGTCTTAGTTTGAAAATTTGATTGTCAACAAAAGAAGCGTAATACATTTTAAGCATGGCGCCAATGTCCAAAAACCTTTTAGGACCATTGTATAAGGCAGGTGTTTCTGATATAAAGAATGAGAACTAGAGTATATACAAGCTTGGTGCACATGATAAACCTGGCACCTTAGCGTACTCAGGCACTCACACATGTAAACAAACACATACGCATTAACTACATTCAGACACACTCTTGTATTCAGATTATCATACATATATGGTACTATAAGCAATAATATGCATATCTTGTGCATTCATATAGATAAATACAGCAAAGCAAACAATCAAATTTACTCAATTTTCCACTTCACTTTAACCTTCTCTCAGCCTGCTCAAACAGCATCCAGGTCTTCAGATGTGGATTTGGGGCACAGTATGACTTACTCTATAAATGAACAAATCTTCATTGTGTAGCTGAACAACATCTTGAGTCACTTACGCAGGCATATGGACACTAGATTACCTTCCTGATTTCTATTGTTTCTATTTTAAAACATATAGCGTTAGTGTTGGAAATGTTGCTGTCCACAGTAAGTCATACTGTGCACAAAACAATATTGACAGGTCTGCACCTTATGAAGACTTGGATGCGTTCAGTTAAAAGTCATTTGTAGGATGAATTTATGGAAAAGATTTGGGTGACTATTGACTTCTAGTGTTAGCCCCATAGCTCCAGTGGTAAACTAAAAAGCATGTGACATTTTGTGAACTAATTTAACAAGTTTGATATCAAATTTCTCAAACATGTCTTTTCCGGTTAGAGCTTTGGTGTACCGCTGCCACTGCAGTTTTTCATTTCTAACAACACACTGCTACTCATATTCACAGTCAGAGACGTATATAGGACTTCCAGAACACACAGAGTGACGTTTTTCTCTAGAAATTTTGTTAATTCCACTTCCATAATTATGCTGACATTTAATCTTAAGTTTAGGACTTCTCTTCAGCTCCTTAAGTCTTGAACCAATAGAGCTCACATCTAGATACTACTGCAACAATTCCTGAATTTCAGATTTCCCACAAGATGTTTCAAGAATTTAACCTTTAGTTCAATCAAAAGCTTTACCCTGAAATAAAAATAGAACGGTGGAATATTCACAGAGTTCAAATACAAGCATAATTCCACTGAAATTTTTAAATAAACAAAGGATAAAAAAAAGATATTGTTCAGTGTCCCAAAATTGGTTATGTCTTCTCGGGGGGTCCAGCTGACCAATAATACTGGACCTCCATAAGGAGAGCTTTGGAAATGGTTAAATGAACTCATGCATAAAATGAATACCTTATGTTTATATGTAATTATTTTGTATCAGATTAATGTGCAGTGTGAATTTATTGCAAACTTACTGTGTCTCTAAGCGAATACTTTCACATTAAAATGTCCACCAATATTTATACGTCTTGTCAGAGTTACAGTGTGCACAGTTCTAACAGGAACAGCAGAATACCCTCATAAAGCAAATGCACTCTACGGACAGATGCTAATGAGTGTGTCCTCCGAGAGCCAGTGATGAAACACTGGTCATGTACAGCTAATCTAGAAGGTTTTAATTCAGTCCCTCAAGAGCCGAATATATACACAGTGTGAAGAAGCTCAAGTAGAAGCTTTAATAACAGAGTTCTGCTGCCCTCTACTGTTTACTAACAGGATTGTCATTTACACAGTCTGTGGCAAAAGTTTGGGTCCCAACACACTATATAGCAATTAAGCACAGGAGTCACATGTGGGCTGATGTAGCTAAAAGTAATGGAAACCAATTAGTAATAAGTATTGTCCAGACCTTATGCCCAAATTGTTACACATGTGCCTCAAAAGCATATTGAGTTATTTAGTAATCTCAAATAGACTTGTTTATGTGGTTTCTGACACTGTGTGAAATATTGTTATGTATAAAAATGGACAAATATATGTCACATAGCTAAAAAAAAAAAACAGCAGTAGAATTTTGTCTACACATTTGTCCAGGTGCCATAGGATGTCCGAAACCAAGTGTATTACAGTTTACTTAACATCACAATATGGTTTGAGGCAAGTGCATATTTCTTTCCCTGCTAGAAAATCCAGCATAGGCCAACATTGCTGTTCACCAGCAAAACCAGCATATGTTGTTTTTAGATGCTGGGATGCTGGTCAACCAGCATGACCATGCTGGGGTGACCAGCTAAAGCGGTACCAGAACAGTCAGCAAAATCAGCTTCTGTACTGTTTTTTTTTTTCAGCAGGATTGATTTTAATCAATACTAAACACTTGACAGTTTCATCAGTTGTTATGTATATTAGCCTACAGAGTGAAAGTGATGCTGTTAACATAATGTGACACAGAGCATAAAAAAATATAAAAAGTATATTAATAACAATTAAATGTACTTTTTCATTAACACAGGGACATCTACGGAAAATAGACTATATATGGAATATAAATGGATATATGTCTCCCTCTAGTGGTCAGGTACTGAAATGGCATTACAGTTTTCCACCCAAAGAAAAGAGTCCAGTTTTTATTGACACGTTTTACTGATTTAGATCTAGCTGGGCAGTTATCTCTTGTTTTCATCTTGCTTAATGAAACTTCTGTCAGACTACAGAGAGCACACTCACGTATGGCAGATACTGGCAGCTAATCAATGTTCAATAATCTGCTCCGTGAGGATTAGTGGACTGTACTCTCTCCTTCAGTCAGTTAATAAACATACAAGATGAAATAGCAAAGGTGAATAACGTAAACATTGCATTTCATGTTTATACATTCTGATCCATAGGCTGATTCTTGACATCTGTGTCTAAGGCTCATATTAATAATGTTGTCTATATTTGCATTCAGCTAAAGTGAATGTGGAAAATGTTGGCCAGTAATCGCTGCGTCATCCTAATTAATATGTGTATCTTATTAATATTACATCTTTACTACCTCATGTCTCTATTAGTGTAATAATACATATTCATATATATATATATATATTTTTATCTTTTAATATGTTTATTAGTGCAATTTCCACCAAGGCTGCTTCTGCATATGTCTAGTACATTATATGCTTCATATATGTACACATACTCTTTTCACATTTATAATATGTGGTTAATAGTTTATCTGTAACCATGCTCTATTTATTCTGATTAATGTATGTACATCTTATCTTATCTTATCTTATCTTATCTTATCTTATCAAATGGTTTCACTGACTGACCAACATCTCTGCAAATTTATAAATGGTATCTACTGGATCCTTTGGTCTCCAGGTTCTGATTGTTTGTATGTCTGAAACATAGTAAAATGCTGTCAATCCTTTAAGGTATTTTACTACATGGTGGTAACCTAAACTGGTGGCTTTTAGTGACCAAATCTATGTAGTAGTGTAAAATGCATCAGTGCATTGACAGTTATCGTGAACAGTAGTTGTAGCTAAATTTTGACTGGTACTGTATCTGAAAAACAACATGTGTAATGAGATACAGTCACCATATTAGCTCTATTGGCTCCTCTAATGGAAGCCAAAGGTCTGGTCCCTCTGCGCCTTTGCACTAATGGGGAAATATCGAGTGCCTCCGGGCTCAAGGCTTTTACTTCAGTCTGTGTGTGTAGCACTAAAGCCCTTTAGCTGAGCGACACAGACAAGCTTAGTGGAGGATAAGGCCATCAGTTCATGACAGATGAGTTTTAATGAGAAGAGAAATGTCGAAGGATTGAAGAAAAGCTCAAAGATAATGCATCTACAGCATTTCTAGAAGCGGTACAGAAACAGGAATGTGTGTTAATAATACTACAGACTGCATGTTCTACTGTTTTCTTGTAATCCTGTAACTTCATATCTGATTATATGTAAATGGCCTCTGTGCTGTTTATGTGCCCTGTATTGTGACTCATACAAAAAGTAGTCTGGGCTGAAATGTGAAACGAATTGTTATGCTCAAAAAAAAAAACTTCTGCTTTTCCAGTCGTGCATTCTATGCAGCCTTTGGAGGTCTGCTGCGATACATTGGCTTCCCAACAGTCAACATTAGCCCAACTTTTTTTTTTTTGCACATCCTCCACTCCAATAACTCTGATTGTTTGCAGGAACAACACTCCATAAGCTGCTATAGACTGAATAGGCAGGGCTAAATACCCAGGGATGGTCAAATTGGTGATCAAATCCATCACAGCCATAAAGGATTCAACAATTATCAAACATCTTGGGGCGATGTTTTAGAATTTTCCTTTTTTAGATGTTATTGTACTTTTCAATGACTCAGCTTCTCTGTTTCTATATAATTCTCTCTCTCTCTGAACCAGCAGTGACCTCACAAAGCTCCCAGAAAGCAGCGATAAGAAGAGTGAGACACAACAAACCAGAGAGCGAGAGAGAGAGAGAGAGAGGAGAGAGAGACAGGGAGAATAAATGAAAAGCCAAACCAAAGAGGAAATGGAAGGGGATTTCACTATGATTCAGTTTGCTTATTTTGGTACAATTCCAATAGAATTATTTTACAAAATATAGTGAACATATAAATTGTGTATGAATGGACTATGGTGGAATACAGGAAATAAACACAACACAACACAACAAGCAATTACTTTCATCATTGCAAAACTGATGCAGCTGAATCCCCAAACAGTTACATAAAAAGTGAATGAGAATGCAGTACAAGTTGTAAGATTAAACTAAATATACTAAATATATGTATAATATGTATAATCAGTGCATCATGGTGCAGAGGTGTTGATAGAAGTTAGCTTGCTATCCATCTAGCCTCAGCCTGTCCTGTCTCATAATTCCAGTAACTGTACTGTCTTGTAATAAAAATTTGTATCTCAAGAAGCAAATATTGAGTCACTGTAGCCTTTCATCAGTCCAACATCAGAGGATGAAGATGTAACACTGCCCCAATGGTGTATTCTATACTCTTTTCAATCATGTTGAAGATTCTGTTCCTGGTTAAATCATTTACATTTACATTTACATTTACGGCATTTAGCAGACGCTCTTATCCAGAGCGACTTACAACCGTGCTTAGTGTTCTGTCGGATAATGTTTCCCAGCTAGTATAAGAAGGTTAGAGTCTAAAACTCGCCATGAGCTCAGTCACTGCCCGAACAAGGGCCAGTGCTGCTACCTAGTGAGAATAATACACAGACATATATATCATCAGTGCACTACCTGGCAACCCAACCCAGCGCTCATACCTAGAGAGAAGAAAGGTTATGGTGAGTATAAGTGCAAAACAAAATATTTCAACATACACATCTATAAGTGCAAAAACATTTAAGGACCTATATTTAATAAAAGGAAGAGTCTACTATTATCATAATCTTCGCCTGCTCCCAGCAACAAACAAGGTTTGGCAGTAAAGAAAAGAAGTGATATAAATAGAAGCAAAACAAGAGTTAACATTGGCGTTATTTTCTACCAGTAGAGACACTCTTGGCGAGTAAATGAATGAAGTCTATTGCTGAACTTGCAATGTTCCTTCTAGACCTGTAAAGAATGAAAAGGGAGGAGGAGGAAGGACACATTTGATTGATTCTTACAGTAGGGGAGGACACCACATACAATAGGAGTAGTCACCACAAATGTTGGCCCTTATTTGTTTGGAGTATGAATTCGTCAGGTTGCGTCATTTTAGAATTTGTATCTTATAGTACTAATAGGATCTAATAGTAATAATAAATATCACCTTAATTGTTATAAAGGTCACTTTATTAAAAGTAAAACTATAAAATACACAAAATGCGAAACTACTCAGATTTGAAGGTAAATTGCGGCAAAGCCTGTTGATCCTGTTTAACACAGCATTCATCGAGTCCATCTTTCTTATCTAACCATCTGGTTTGGTTCCTGCACCTCACAGAAACAAAGCCAAACTAAAGCGCATAACCAGAACAGCAGAAAAGAACAGGAGCTGATCGTTGGCTGTAGTGTGCCAGTGCTTCAGGAAGTCTACAACAGCAGGGTGATAAAGCATGCTGGCAAAATTACATCACCTCCTCCAGTCACTTCCCTCCGGTAGAAGATTTGGGGCTATCAAAACCAGCACAACCAAACATGCCAAAAACTTTTCCCCCCAAACCACAACGGACACCTCTTAAACAGAGATGTAAACAAAGATGCTAAACAGAAATAGAAATATGTGTGAATAATATTAAAGGCTGCATGTTCTAAAGTTTTCTTGTATTCTTTTGTCTGTATGTCTGATATATGTAAATGACCTCTGAGCTGATTACATGCCCTGTGCTGTGCCTTGTGCAAAAAGTAGTCCAGGCTAAAATGTTATTATGAAACATTTTTTTTAAATTTAATTTAGTTTATTTATTTATTTTTTAAATTTATATAATTCTGTAATATTCAGTGTATAATAGTAATTATGTTTTATGTCTGCTCATGTGTCTGTGTACACATATTCACACATCTTCTTAGCTCCTCTCACAGTGACTCATTCTTCATGGTAATATTATTTTATCTATCCCTTTTATTTGTTAACAGCCTGTGTGTTTGTCTGGTCTGTTCATTGTGTTATGCTATGCATGTGTACACTCACCAAGACAAATGCTGTGTATGTGTATCTGATCCTGATAATATGAAAATATAAACAGAGTAAAATACATACAGTAGGATATGAGGTTATCGTATAACAAAATGGAGAAGGCGGGGAGAGAGAGAGCAGAAGAGAGAGAGAGGTTGATTCTCCTATTTCTTTTTCTCTCTCTGTATCTGTGTGTTGCAGCAGGCCAGTGAGGTTGTGTCCTGCGCCGGCTGCTGCATGGCCATGGAGTCGTGTGAGCCTGATAAGAGCTGGCTCCATTGTGTGTGTGCGACTGAAAGGCGAGACCGGGGCTGGTCTGGACGCCCCAGAGGACGGCACATATGTCGAGCCAGCACACGCTTCAGCGACAAAGCATAAGAGAGCAGCAGGGCACAGGCTTAACATCACTTCCTGCTTTTCATCCACACCGTCACTGCACTGTTACTGACCTGACAAAGCTATAAATGCATGCCTGCTGTATTTATTGTACTGTGAGCTACTGTACTGAGAGTAAAGCTGGAGAAGTATATTAGGACAACATATGTTTTTTTTAATATTGTGTTTAATTTTGCATTAATATAGTTGATGAGCCCATGCTTCCTGGCTCCTCTGTGTTAAAGAATGGCATATAACCTGAACCTGGCTTCAAATGCATTCCTATAGCAAAAAATCCAGGTCCAAGCTAAAAGTGTCCAAGCCAAAGGAAAGAATCTCTAACAGCATGAGGACGAAACCTTGAGGGGAACCAAAACTCAAAAGGCTAGCCATCCTCCTCTGGTCAACACTGTATAGCAAACAATAACACAATAACAGTAAGTTCAGTATTTATTAAGAGAACTGTCAAAAATGACCCAAAAACAATGAATGCAGCATGTAACTAAGGTTTCGTTATCAACTAATCCACCTCATTTTCCCCATTGCTGATGTAGCCTATTTGTGAGATTACAGCTGAGATTCCCGGACAGAAGTGTGTGCTAACTTGTCATTTTGTATATTATTTAATGAACTTATTTAAGTTCAAAGTACAGCTTTGTGCTAGCATGACAAATTCCACCTGTTGGCAATGAGCGTTGCTGAACCACACAAATTAATTTCAGATAGATAGATAGATAGATAGATAGATCGATAGATAGATAACTGCATTACCCTAAGAAAGGAATGATCAGGTAACAACCATTGTCTCTTCTACTGGAATGCTTTTACAACCAGCAAACATTTTCACAGCTCCATTTGTCTTCATTCTCTGCCTCCACATTCATTTACAAGTTTGCAGCTAGTAAACTAGCACACACCTAAGCACCAGACTAGGTGAACTAATTCCATTTGTGTGTTTCCAATAGCATGTGGGGACACCAAGGTGCCTCTGTTTAATTCATTTCTCAAGAAATAGTAATAAATTAAGAGAAATCTAATCAGTGTTTAGATTCCCAGGAACTGTGGAAGAAGTCCACCCTAAAGATTCAAAAGTTTGTCATTAATTGCCTTCTGATACATGCCAAGAAGGGTGTAAGGGGTGTTAAAGAATTAGAAATAAGCATACTTCCTCATGTATAAAAGTTGTTACCTAGGCATAATTAGTCATAAATTATTTGTAGAGCGGCATATATATGTCTAATGCTATTTGACCTACTAGCTAAGGCTTACCAGCAGCTTCAAATGAGTGTGTGAGTATACATATTTTGCAACATCATTGCTAGTAATTAATTTTGTTTCATAGTTAGACCAATGTACAGTACAAAACAAGCAGGGGATGTGGAAGAGGTGAGATTCAGGTAATTACGAAGCAGTGCAAATGTACCCAAAATAGCCTATTGTTGTAATATATTACTCAGTGTAGCCGAACTGTGTCATACATAAGGAATAATGGGTAAAGTGTAGCAAAACAAATGTGTCAGGTATAAGTAATCATGTAAGTCTAATTCTAATACTTCGAATTGAATCCGGGTACCTAATCTCTCAGAAGCGGCAAATTAACTTCCAGAATGATACCACCCGTTCCCCATCTGTTAGATGAATATTCTAGATTATTACATAAAAAATAAGATATTTCTGAAATTTAAGACTAGCATGTAATTCAGTAGTAGTGTCAGTGTATGTACAAGTAGGCACACTGGTGGCTAAAAGTCTTATCATTCAGTATGTAACTGACTATTACTACTCTATTTCACCTCAGACTGAGCTCTCAGAGAGCATTATAAAGTGGACCTCCAGTTGTCCATCCAGAGTTTACCATCTTTACTCAGAATGCTGCTATGATGGATTCTCATTGAATAAATGGTCAATGTTACGGTTCCTATTAGGCAGCTTACTGACAACCTTTAAATCTGTCTGACAACAAAAAACATTGTGTAAAACATTCAGGCTTATTCTTCTTTTCTACAGTCTGGACTGTCTATAAGAAGAGGGCAACATGAAATCAAACACTGTATACACTATTAATACCAAAACTAATACTAATAATATCAAAAAGTTGTTTTGCCAGTTTTGCCAGTTTTGCCTGGCTTTCTCAATACCCCAGACAAGTAATTTATCAGAGCCCTATTTTTCTTGAAATATTCACATTCTAGAGAATCAATCCTAAAGTAGGCAAAGAATGACTTTTTAAAGCAGCTACCAGCGCAGGGCAAAAGATAATGATGTGTGGTTTACTGACCATATTGTCGGCTATCATGGAAGGTCGCCTGGGTCAATCAAAACTCAGTAAAGGGACCTTGAGGACTCTTAATTTAATCAGCAGAGGGATAATGTGGATGTATTTGTGCACTCACCAAGCTGTTTACCAAACCCCAGTTCTGACCCTACGGACTCATTTCCGTGCCAAGCATTGTTATTGTCTGTGGATTCAATGAAATGTCACCAGCAGAGGACCAAAAATGGAAAGAGCCAGAAAAGGATTTATGTGTATGATGCACATTTCATTAAGCAATCGTTACCAACTGACTGCAAACATTAGACAAAATGAGTCATTAAACTGCCCATTCATCAGGGCAGCTCATCTGCTTGGCTTTAAAGTTGTTTGCAAAAGAGGAACTTGTGTGTACGTTTTATAGTAACAACCATAATAGATGTTTAGCATTGCAACATATTTGTGAAATCTTTAATTTAATTTGTAAGATGCAAACCTGTTGAATCCATACTCTTAAACAAATATGAGGCCACACACAAAATACACTCCTCCTCAGTGTTAGTGTCAACATCTGTTTACCTTTAAAATTTTTACCAAAAATATTGTCGGTTCAGCATCAAATGTTATCCCATTATTTGCCAAGAGCTGCTGTCTCCAATGGTGAAAAGCAACACCAATGTTAACTCTTGTTGTGCAGTTCAGTTTAAGTGGGTGGTCAACTGTCAAGAGCTTCAGCCATTATTGAATTTACTGTTCCTTGCATTGGCTACCTGTCCTTAACTGATCTAACCGGGTGCTTCAGCATGACTGAAGAGATTAGAATAAGCCATTGGGGCACTGCTACTTCTTCATCCTCTCATGTTGGAGCAAAGGCAGACTTGCTACATTGACTACATTATCACCTCTTGAGGTACAACAAGGTACTACAAGACAAAACGGGCTGGGGCTAGCTGGTTAGCATTTTACTAACTTCAGTTCAGTTCAGAATTTGGACATTTTAAAGTGACAGTTTGACTAAAATACAGCCGGTCAGCCAAGACATGATTTGTGCAAAGAAAAAAAATATATATGGTAGGTATATTGCTATCATATATATAGATAAAAGCCTTGATATTTTTTCATGTTTATGCAAGCCGAATCTCACACAGAACCTACAAAAACCACAAACCACATAAACAAATTAATTTGAGATCAATTAACAACTCAAGATGTCTGTGAATTAGATGGTTTCCACAATGCTAATTACTTACTAATATGTTTTCATTAGGGCTGTCAACTGCAATTTAAACTGCTTGTTTGTATATATTAGAAATAAAATAAAAGTAAAGTAAAAGTAATTGTCTTCTGGCTTCTAAAGCAATGTTATATCTCATAAATCCACAAGAGGGCACTCAGCATAGATGTCAATCATACCCAAAAGTTTAAGAGATGCCTCTCTCTGAATGAGGTGACAGTCCTTGCTCTGAAAGATCTACTTGTGTACGAGCAATGAGGCTCTGAGTGGATTAATGGGAGGACACAGAAATAATACCAGAGCACACTGCTGTTTTGTGGCAGTAGATTGCAATACAACAAACTGACTGCCCTCTTTCTGAAGCTTTCTGAACCAAGTATGATGACGTTGTGACAGTTAGGGATCCTTTACAGCACTGCAGGAGAGTCCTAGAAAAGGTGTTTTCTTACATCCCAATATGAAGATGGCATGATCAGCAAAAGACTGAATGCTGTGGCAAGTTTGTTATAACCCACTGGTACATAACTACTCAGACATTCACCCATTATAAATGCCTTAATGACAATCCAAATTAGTCATGAACGTCCAAGATTTAATTTAGATAGACAAAGTGGGCTTGCATACATGAAGCTGATGCAGGACCAAGTGCTACATATTTAACTCACTGGCAAGCTAGCAAGCACCTAAATTGTCTTTCTGCTAACGTATACTATTTCAGTATATTACACCCTCTGCCACTTCATTAAATACACCTCCTTGTATCTACACTCACTGTCCCTTTGATCAGCTCCACTTAGCATATAGGAACATTTTGTTGTTCTACAGTTACAGACTGTGGCATACTGTGTTACCTGACATGGTGGTGGTGTGTTAGTGTATCAGACACAGCAGTGTTGCTGGAGTTTTTAAGCACTGTCTTCACTCACTGTCCACTCTGTTAGATACTCTTACCTTGCTGGTCCACCTTGAAAATGTAAAGTCAGACACGATAGCTCATCTGTTGCTGCACAGTTTGTATTGAACATCCTCTAGTCCTTCATCAGTGGTCACAGGATGTATGATAGCAGTGATGAGGTATGATTTCTTTAAAAAGAATGTTTTGTTTTGAATCTTTTTTTTTTCTGATGCTAAAGAGAGCTGTCACAGCAATTGCAAGAGCTTCTATGATGTCAACGTCTGAGATGATGTCTTTAAAAAGTAGGTTTTGTTTTGAAGGTCTATCGCAAATCTTTTTTTTTTTTTTTCTGCTGCTGCTAAAGTGAGCTGTCACAGCAATTGCAAGAGCTTCTATGATGTCAACGTCTGAGATGATTTCATTGGCCAAGCTGGGCATTATGTTTTTTTCCCCAAAGCCAAAGAGCAAGGTTTATCATCTTATCTTTTATACTACAGGATCTCTGCCAGGGTGTTATAAACCAGTGATTCTCAACATGGGGGAAGCAATATGGGTGTTGAACAGCTATATTTGAAAATGGATATTGCATACAATAATGTCTCACACCAATATCTCATCGTTACTCTTAGCTAAGAGTGGAAAATGCATGCACAGTAACAACAACACACATGCGGACATTCCATTACTTTAGTCTATATAGCTTCAGTACAAATGCAAACCTCAGCCAACAAACATGTCTGGACAGCTTGCTTGCATTTGGGGTAATTAGGAACATTTGCTGCATTTTATTTATTTATTTATTTATTTATTTATGTATGTACAGGGGTTGGACAATGAAACTGAAACACCTGTCATTTTAGTGTGGGAGGTTTCATGGCTAAATTGGACCAGCCTGGTGGCCAATCTTCATTAATTGCACATTGCACCAGTAAGAGCAGAGTGTGAAGGTTCAATTAGCAGGTAAGAGCACAGTTTTACAGTTTTGCTCAAAATATTGCAATGCACACAACATTATGGGTGACATACCAGAGTTCAAAAGAGGACAAATTGTTGGTGCACGTCTTGCTGGCGCATCTGTGACCAAGACAGCAAGTCTTTGTGATGTATCAAGAGCCACGGTATCCAGGGTAATGTCAGCATACCACCAAGAAGGACGTTTTCCTCCACCAGCATCACGTAGTGACCTGGCCACTATCCTGCAAGAAGAATGGCTTAAAATCCCTCTGACCACTGTGCAGGACTTGTATATGTCATTCCCAAGACGAACTGACGCTGTATTGGCCGCAAAAGGAGGCCTTACACCATACTAATAAATGATTAGGTGTTTCAGTTTCATTGTCCAACCCCTGTATGTATGTATGTATGTATGTATGCATTTATACTAAACTCTTCTTATTAGGTATATCCCTTATTGTTAAACTATGGCTTTAAGTTTTGCAAGATAAGTATAGACTGTTCAGGTCAATCTAATAAGGTGCTCATAGAGGACATGGCCAACTTTGGGGCCGGTGAATTCAAACTAAAGCAGTTACTTGACTGTCTTTGGTCTTGTCTTGGGCTGTGCTGAAAAGAAAGGGCAGCCACAAGGTGAGTGCAAGCTTTCCTGTCTGCTCAGCTGTTTGAGTGACTTTGTTTTGGTCCATTTTCTCTTTATTTTCCTCCTGAGCTGGCAGGATTGGGCTGAAGACCCCCCGTCCTGTTTAAACAGTGTTTACTCTCCACCATATGGCCCACAATGTGGCCGCACCACACCTTACCACCAGTTGTCAGTGATTAGCAGATTGGGGAGAGGAAGGACAGTGCTGTGAGTGTGTGTGTGCATGTGTGTGTGTGTGTGTGAGTGTGTGTGGCCTGTGTGTTTTTGTATGGCAGTATTAATCATCACAGTGCATCTGTGCTAGCAGCAGAAGCGTGGCAGCATGCCGAAACCGCTGCCCTCGTTTTCTGCCCGGATGGCTGCATAATGACACGCCCTTTACCTCCACATCCTGTGTGATGATCGCGTTTTAATCGTGCTGTTTCTACTGACCTGGACCTTCTGACACAACAGCTTCAGCCAAAAGAGGCCCCGGACAAATTGGGTAAAAAAAACCAAAAAAAAAACAGAGAGCTAAAGAACACGAAATAAAGGTCAGCCCCCCTCCATGGACCGGGCCAGCTGCAAAGCTGTCAAATAAAACCAAAATTAAATAATGTCCCTTTTGTATTGTAGTGGGCCCATTGTAAGTAAAGAAACAATGCCAGAAAGAACAGCCTAGGCTATTTCAACTAATTGCATCAGTTGTTCAGTTGTTGTATGGCATGTTAGATTGCTGAACATTCGATTCTGAGGGATAAATCTGCCCCCTCACTGTCTCTGCAAACAAAGGAAAGCAGCAGAGAGGAAGTACAGTGCAGTCATTATTTCTGTTGCTATTTGTCTTCATTTGAGTTCATTTGATATTCACCCACAGGGCTATATTAACTCAATAGGCTTCATGGGCTGCACCCCAGGACCTCAACCACTAGGGGGCCCCCGCAAGCATGATTGCAAATGGAATAACAGTACAAGCCTCTGAAAAGTCTACTGCCTAATCTAACAGCCTGTCTCAAAGTTCAAAATACACAATTGTAGTTTAGTATTATGCTGTCCTCATCCCACAGTTTACCTTGTGAACTAGTGACATTCTAAGATTTAGTTTCAAAATATCTGGAAGAAATTCAACCTTGTGAGAATGATATGCAACAATCTGATAGAATACATATCACCACACTTAACAAAGCCTTAACAAGTGATAAATGCACATTTGATGAATAGTAAATGTACACAAAACCACTACAGGCAAATGTAGGACTTTGGGACAGGCTGTGCATCTCTGGTGACATGCTAACTGGCTTTCAACACAGTTCAGACTTGTCCTTAATTGACTCATGACCCCGAACTGAGAATTAAGACTCATGAAATTTCAAAGAAAAAATACATGAACAAAGCTGAATAGATTAGGACTCACAACCCTACTGTGATAATTCCATATGTAACTTTCCCAACCTTTACTTATGTGACACTGTGTGTGAGGTTTCTGCAGTCATGAGTAGTCATTGCCATTCATCTGCAGGCATGGCACCAGGGACAATACATCTTATATACACAAGCTTTTTACTATAGGAAAGCCTTCAGAGTAGTAAATGTGAAACACATCTTGAAATGCGTGTCTAGCATGTAATTAGGTAGCAAGCGCAATAGTTACTATAGCTGAAATGACCATTTACAAATTTACTCCAGTTAAAGGAAGTTACAAACCACATTCCTCTAAAACATAAACATTTCACTGTTGTGCTAGCCAGACAGTGTGTGCTAAATAAACTGACTGTTGCAAGTTGTTTTGCCCACTGCATTTACTACATGTAGCACTTCAGTTATGTCCTTTAGACTGAAGTTTATTTCTGATATGACATAATCTTTTGTTGGAGCCATGTTGCACCTGACATATTAGTAGGGGTTAGCTTTTGTACAAGGCATGCTTGCAGCAAGTTGCAAAACTAAGCTAACATAAAATTCTCTACTAAAGACTCTAACGTGGCCCGGCTCAACTCCAATTCACACTCTTGCAGCAGGGCTCAGGACTTGAATGAATCAATTTCTGAACATCTTTGGCAAACACACAGAATTAACATCTTAGATTGTCCACAGTGCTGTAGGACTGTATTTCCATTTTTAACACAAGCAGATTACTGACATGTTTTGATGCTAGAATTGTGTGATAGAGCTGGTGATAGACGCATAACAGGACGCTTAACAGTATAAATGGGAAAGTGGCATAAATAGCATAGGCCTGGTTTACTCAGGGTAATGCAAGTACAGACCCCTTTACTTGATTGAGGCTGCATTAATTGGCTGCTGCCTCTGAGAATATGGCTTTGTAGCATGTAATTTTCTACGCATTTCTCCCTGGGCAATTGCTGTAGTCAATCACTTAGGCTCATCAAGTGTAACTTGACTAAAAATAAATTGAACAGTGAAGGTTATTAAGAACAGAAGTGTCCATGATAGCCCCAGTTGTTTCTGACAGCATAGTGTTTCTCCACCCTTGGGAAGCTTTAACTTAAAATCTGGGCAGTTTGTCAACATTTCAAACCCAATTTTTCAAAGCCAAGAGAAGGACATCGGAGGTATTCTTCAGAGGTGTGTTCAGTGGCTAAACTCATTTCAAACTACAGTAAAAGTAGAGCTATTTCAATGAAATAATGACTCCAGTAAAAGTAAATGTTCCAAAACACTTGAACAGAGGTTCTACAGTACCAGTCCAAAAACCCATTAAAGTAATGAGCGCTCTGTAAAACAGCAGTGGTACATCTGAGTACTTTCAGCATCTATCAGCAAAAGAGCTGAAGGCTCTATTATTTAGGCTCAAATCCTTTTTGTTTGAGAACCAGTTGGTCTAAAAATGTTAAGTCTAAGTTGGAGGTTTAATCACTCAAAAACACTGAAGACACTGTCAGTGTCTAAACCATAATGACATTGAACCCAAAAAGGAGTTAGTAACTAAATTGAGAATTGTTACTGAGAAAAGGAAGAATAAGTAAAAACATTAGCAGTTGGAAGGCAAGCATTCAGACTCTTCTCTGTCCTGGCTCCCAGATGGTGGAATGAACTTCCACTGGCTGGCTGAACAGTGGACTTTCTCGCAGGCTTCAAATGCATACTAAAGACCCATCTCTTTGTAAAGCACTTAAGTGAGCGAGTACTAACAGATGTGTATATTTAAATGCTTTATATTTTTTCACTTATAATGAGCATAACCTTTCTTCTGTGTAGGTATGAATGCTGACTTGGAGTTGCTAAGTGGTGCTCTTAAGCTGTATATAACTTTGGATTGTTCTTTCTATGGCCCTTGTTTGGGCAGCATCTGAGCTCAAGGTGAGTTTTAGACTCTAACTTTCTTGTACTAGCTAGGAAACATTTTCGGACGGAACACCAAGCACGCTTGTAAGTCGCTCTTAATAAGAGCATCTGCTAAATGCTGTAAATGTAAGTTAAAAGTACTTTGAAAAGAATCCATTCATCAAAATTTCCACTGATAAGTACGTATACTAAGGCCTTATCCGCATGTACATGGCTATTTTTAAAAAGGCCAAAAGGCTTTTTTTTGCGTTTTGGCTTTACATCCACAAGCAAGCAGCATTTTAGGTCACTGAGTTTTTACAAAACTTTTGCCAGGGTAAAGCCATTCAGAAACGCATTTTGGTGATGTTGTGGAGAAAAGTTTTTAGCTTGTAGTGTTTAGTGTGCACCGCTATCTGCTTTGTTTGACATCAGAGTGTGTGCGGTTTTCTCCTTTGTTTACATGGGGCGGTTTTGTGCAATGACGGGCGTAGCCCCAGTAGTTGACATTGCTAACTGTGCTAGTTACATGTTTACATATACATTACTTTCATTATAAATATACAGTTACTCTTACGCTATACGGAACAACAGAGATGCCAGAAGTCCCATACTGCACACTACAACACCAAATAGTGTGTAAAGTAGTGCAGCATTAAATTGCGTTAATTAGTGTTGCAAGCTTACAAGTGTGTAGTTTGGGACATAGCAGGGCTTCTGATTGGCCAACATGGCTTTAGGGTTAGGGTTATATTGCTGCCTGCTGATTTGGCATCCTTTTGACACCACCTGGCAGCACGTTGAAGTTTTCGTGTGGATGAAGACTTTTTAATCAGTGATTGTGTGAACAGGATTGTTTTCAAAAACGAACCAAATTAAATGTAAATTGAACTAAAAGGGTCCCGTATTTGATATTATTAATATAGATGCCAGTAATGCAATATCAGCAGAATCCACTGAATTGGATATTGAAGTAAAAAAAACTGGTAAATCTGTTACAAATCTAGCCTGAAATTTCACAAAATTGTTAGAAGTGTAATATAAAGCAAAGTAGTGTAGTTCATATGATAACAGCAGCCAGCACATATGCTAATATTTTCAAAACAAATAATAATTAATAATTAATAATAATAATTAATATTAATAATTAATATTAAAGTTTAATTCTAGTTATATCTAGTCATACTTAACTAGTCATCATTAAACCAAACACTACCATGGTGAAGAGTGACCCAGCTCATGGCCTAGTAAAACTTTGCTGCTAAAATGCAAAGTCCCAAACTTGCAACCTAGTCAAACTCCATTGTCAGGGTGCAAAGCCCCTTGCTATCGTGATGAAAATTTACCAAGCTTGCTGCCTAGTCAAACTCTACTACTGTGGTGGAAAGTTACAAGACTCAAGGCGTAGACAAACAGTTGTTATGGTGCAAAGTCCCCGGGTGACACCCTAATCAAATCCCACCGTCACAATGCAAAGTCTACGGCTCGTGGCCCAGTCAAACTCTGCTGTCAGAATGAAAGTCCTCAGCTTGTGGCCTAGTCAAACGCTGCTACCATGGTAAGAAGTGACCTGGCTCATGGCCTAATCAAAATCCACTGTCACACTGCAAAGTCCTCTGCTCACGGCTTAGTCAAACTTTGCTACCGGGGTGAAAAGTTACCTGGCCTTGTCAAACTTTGCTGTCATGATGTATAGCTCTTGGCTTGAAGCCAAGTCAACCCCACTCAAACTCTGCCAAAAATATTCAAAGTCTCTTAGTCAGTGTTCTCAGTTGACACTGGAAAACGATGGCAGCACAAAATGCAGACAACACCGGACATGACCACAAACGTGCATACATGCACACGATATCTGGAACAATGAGAAACTAAGTATTAGACTAGAACTTCAATGCCTTTATTTTAAGTAGCAATGTTTTGCACGTTAGGGATATTTATATACAACAAATATCTACAACAAATCTGACAAACATTATACTTAGTGTGACCTGCTGTTTGAACTGGTGTTACTGACTGGTGGAAATGACATTTTATGTTAGACCACATTTCAGATTGAAAACTTTTAAAGATCATGTTGTAATGTAAAAATGTAAAAGGCTCATATGATGGGGAAAAAAATCTTCACCTTTTAAATAAAAATAAAATTGTTAATTATTGCATGTAAACACTGTTTATGAAGCATTTACTCCCCAGTCCATGTGATCCTTTGTGAGCTTTGGAAGTCCATTTTTCTTTCAACCTACAGCATTTTTTTTCAGCCTTTTTTTTTTAATGATACATATATATCATATATATATATAATCATGTAAAAATAAATGATGATTATTACTGGTACACAAACATATCAGAAAGTGGCAAGAAAAAAAAACAAAACACAGAAAAAAAGTATATATGAACCTTTTTAACACATTTGAATTGCTCTCCATTTTGCATTGGTCACGTCAAGACATTTTTTGGAGGTTCAAGGAATGACAGGGTTGGTTATTACCTTAGGCCTTGACATGAGTCAATACATTGTGAACCCCACTGATATGAGTACAGTGTGGAAGGCTATGTTCTTTTCCTTTCCATTTCACTGAATGAGTTTTTTTTCTTAAAGGAATGTGGATGGACATATAATTCTAATCTGCACCCAAGGTTGAAGAGTGCTTTTGTATAAGTAGCACACCATGGAACTGTATCAGCAAGTATAGCATAAAGACACACTACCTCATGCACTTATTCTGTTGAAAGTATAGAAGGAGCATTTGATTGACAGCTACAGGGGTTTAATTGTACTAAATTGAACTGGCCTCATGTGGATACCTGGAGAATGTGGCATAGAAAAGAACACATTAAACATGAGCTTTTTATTGCTTCTGTCATTCTATGGCATGTTCTATATACATCAAACCCATTGTGCTGGCTGTGGACCACTGAAGGTTCATGGACTGCCGTTGAAGAAAAAAACAAATCAAGAGTTTGTCTATAGTGGCTTGAAGCATGGCCTGGCTGCTGTCATAGAAAAGTTACTTAAGCATTCTATAACAGTCAGAAATTGGTGTGTGAATGCTTTGACTGCTGGCCCAGATGAAGATGAGCAGATGTGAGTTAATTTAATTGAATGTATATTAAGCTTTATAACACACCACATAGTTTCAATTGGGGACATATGTACCGCAGGCAGGCTGTTGTAACACATGTAAAATGTTGCTTGGCATTGTCTTGCTAAAACAAACTCCTTGAAAAATACACTGTCTAGATGGCAGCACATGTTCCTCCAACATGCATGTACCCCTCAGCATTAACGGTGCCTGCACAGGTTACCAATGCCATTGGTGGAAACAAACCCCGTATCCTGACAGACACAGTCTTGTGAACTTTGTGTTGGTAACAAATAACATGGTCTGTTCCCTCTTTGGTCCGGAGACCACAACCAATTTCCAAAATCTATTTGAAAGATGGACTTGCCAGACCACAGCACAAGTTTGCATCACTGAGTCTCGGGTGACCTTTATTCCAGAGAAGACTGGATGTTGTTGATACATAGTAGATTTCTAACTTACTTTTGTAGATGCAGTGACTAAATGTGTTTACTGCTAAGGATTTCCAGAAATATTCGTGAGCCCATTGATTATAGAGGCTTTCTCTAATTTCTCAGATTTCTCCTGATTTTTTGAAACTATGTGTGCTGGAAAATGTTGGACTATTTGCTCACAGTTTTTTTTTTACCAGGTGGAGCAGGTAGGCAGGTAGAAGGCAGGCATTTTCTAGGGAAATTCTAGACCACAGTCCACATTCCACTTTCTTTTCTTAGATTAGCTACTGTCTCTACTTTACTGGAGTTATCATGTACCATGTTGACTTTCAAATTTACAGGAGAATGAAACAGCTTTCTTAAACTGCAGTTGAGGTTGTTATAACAAGATTTATTTCTAAGCAATTGAGGAAGAATTATATTCGCCTGTCCATGATAAATATTCACTAAATTGAAAGGGTAACTGGAGCTTTTAAATCGTGCAAAAAAAGAGATCCGCATTTTTTTCCACAACAAAATATATCGTCGCTCTCCAAAGAAAAACAGGTATCTCCAAAAAGGCAACTTTACAGGAGAGGCCAAGAACCTCATTTAACTCTAATGGAAGTCAATGGAACCAGACATCTTTCCAAACGGTTTTGGGCCATTTCTGTTGGTCCATTCATTATGAGATTCTCACTCAGTGTAAACAGCAGCTGATGTGTTCAAATGGTGCATAAAAGTAAAAATGGACAAAAGTGGAGATACACGTTTTTCGTTGGACAGCGATGATATACTAGAGGTGGGGGATAGGACAAATCTATAATATTGTGATACATCAAAAGTATATGTGATATTTCACCATATTTATTTGTTCAGACTCTCATTAATCTCATTAGTTGGAACTGTAAGGTCATAGAGTTTTTGAGCTAACCAAGAACATCTATTTAGCTGGATGTGTCTAAATATTTAACTGGTACTGTATTTATAAAAATCAATAAAGGTGCTAAGAAAAAATACCTCGTCATTGTGCTGTGTTTAATTAAACTGTAAAAGGAATGTTTTTATTGCATTTTGCATGTTTCAGTGTTTTGGGATTGGGTGTATCATTTTTATTGTATTTTCTAAGGTAGGTGCTATGGTGTTAATATGTGTTTGTTATATTAATTTGTTGTATTCAAGCTTGTTGTTAGGTCATTGCTTGAGGTGGATTACACACACCGCTACCCAGCATTAACATGCGCAAACCTGCGCTCTCTAGGAAACAAAATGGACGAACTTTCACTCCTGAACCGGACTAACAAGGACTTCCCCCTCTTTGCGGTGCTCTGCTTCACTGAGACCTCGCTCAACGGGTCTGTCCCGGACAACGCGCTCCAGCTCGCCGACTTTCTCCAAAAAAAGAAGCTCTCCGGAAAGACAAAGGGCGGCGGAATCTGCTTTTATATCAACCAAGGCTAGTGCACAGATGACACTGTGTTGATGAACACATGCAGTCCTAACCTGGAATCATTCTTCATAAACTGTAAACCGCTCTTCTGCCCGCAGGAATTCTCCTCCGTTGTGCTCGTAGGAGTTAACATCCCACCTCACGCGTGTGTGCGTGAGGCCCTGCGCGCTCTCACAGACCAGTTCGCCAGCGCGGAGCCCAACACACAGACTCTGTTTTTATCATTCTATGGGACTTCAACAGAACTAAACTCACCAGCGAACTGCCTAAATACAGACAGCATGTTACCTGCGCCACCAGGGAGAGTAACACTTTAGATCACTGCTACACTGTATTAAAGGGTGCATATCGCTCTGTCCCCCGTGCTGTGTGTTAAACTTGCTGTCAGTACTGTGAAGAAATGGACCAGTGAGACTAAAGAAAGGCTTCAGGACTGCATGGAACTGATAGACTGGTGTGTGTTTGACGATGCTTCAAGCACCCTGGATGAATACACTGACACTGTGACATCCTACATCAGCTTTTGTGAGGACATCTGTGTTCCCACCAGGACTCGCATTAAATACAATAATGACAAGCCATGGTTTAATGCCAGACTGAAGCAGCTGCGTTGGTCTAAGGAGGTAGCTCACAGGAGTGGGGACCGGGCACTGTATAATCATGCAAGGAACACTCTCAACAAAGAAATCAGAGCTGCAAAGAAGAGTTACTCCAGCAAGCTGAGCAGAATGATGTCCACAAATGAGCCATCAACCATTTGGAAGTGCTTGGAGAACTTTACTGGTTAACACATTCTACTGCAGGTTTGAAAAGCCCAGCACCACACACCTATACAGCTCCAATTCACACTCCTCTGACACTCAGCCCCCCATTCAAGCTGCCCTGAAGATCTGCGAGGAGGACGTGCACCGACTCTTCAAAAAACAAAAAGTGAAGAAAGCACCAGGCCCAGATGGAGTATCACCCTCCTGCCTGAGGAACTGCGCAGACCAGCTTGCACCTGTCTTCACGAAGATCTTCAACAGGTCACTGGAGCTGTGTGCTGTACCATCCTGCTTCAAACGCTCCACAATAATACCCATCCCCAAAAAGGCAACTCACTGGACTGAATGACTACAGACCTGTCACACTGACCTCTGTAGTCATGAAAACCTTTGAGAGACTGGTTCTCAGTCACCTGAAGGACATCACTAACCCCCTGCTGGACCCCCTGCAGTTTGCATACCGGGCCAACAGGTTGGTGGACGACACAGCCAGTGAATATGGGACTTCAACACATCCTTCAGCACCTCGACTATCCAAACACTTATGACTATCCAAACACTGGATTGCTCCTCAAGGTTGTGTTTTGTCCCCATGGCTCTTTTCACTGTATACGAACGACTGTACCTCCATGGACCCCTCCGTCAAAATCCTGAGATTTGCAGACGATATGACAGTCATTGTTCTCATCCAGGATGATGACGAGCCTGCTTACAGACAGAAGGTTGATCAAGTAGTCCTCTGGAGCAACCAGAACAACCTGGAGTTGAACGTGACAAAAACAGTGGAGATGACAGTGGACTTCAGGAGAAGCGCCCCCCACTCACCATCCTGGACAGAACTGTGATGGTGGTGGAGTCTCACAAGTTCCTGGGTATGAAAATCACCAAGGACCTGAAGTGGGATTCTAACATCAGCTCCACTATCAAGAAAGCCCAACAGAGGATTCCTTCCTGCGTCATGTGAGGAAGTTCAACCTGCCCCAGGAGCTGATGGTACAGTTCTACACTGCCACCATAGAATCTGTTACCACATCCATGGGGCAGCTCAGCCACCAAACATGACACTCACAGACTGCAGCGCATCATCAGGTCTGCAAAGAAGACCACTGAAGTCAAACTACGCACACTGTTGGATCTGCACACTTCCCGAACCAGGAAGCGTGCAGAGAAGATCATCACTGATCCATCACATCCTAGCCATCACCTGTTCCAGCGTCTTCCCTCAGGCCGACGCTTTAGCCAAATGAGGATCAAGACAACCAGGCTACAGAGAAGCTTCTTCCCACATGCCATCATGCTCATGAACAGCTCAACATTACAATGCATATTACAATCCACATTTGGGACCCTTTTCTCACTTCCTGTTCTTCCTGTACTGCACTTTTAATTTATCTAATTTATCTTAGTAACAGTTTCACACAACACCCAATCCTCTGTACAAACTGTGTCAGACTGGTGTTTCTTCTTGTACTGCACTTTATAAGTCTTAATCTGCCTCTACATCCGGACTGCTGTACTCTGCACTTTAATATATGTATACTCCACCCAATGTAAGGTTTACAGGTGTGTTTGTACTGTGTGTAATGTTGTCACTCTCTGTGCACTGTGAGCTAATGGAACCAAAGACGAATTCCTTGTATGTGTAAACATACTTGGCAAATAAAGCTTGATTCTGTTTCTTCTGATTCTGATTCTAATATTTTGCTAAATGGTTACTAAGGTGTCCAAAGTCGATCATTGGTGTTATCACCGGTGGTTTCCTAAGCTGTTTTAATGTGTCTTATGGTGCTTACTGGAGATTTTCAGATAAAAAAAGTAATAAATAATAATAATAATGCTTATTGAGGGGGGCTGCACCTGCATTTCTGACCAAGCTGCTTCTTTTCCTCCCAAGTGTTGTCGCTCAGCAAGGCATGTTTGGTGTCAGAAGTCAGTTTTGGACTTTCACTACAGGGAAAGTCACAGAAGCTTATACTCCACAGACTGGTAGTCTATTGGTAGTATAATTCTATTAATATAATGAATTACTTAAACTATCTAAGGTCTTCTTTTGTATATCCATTGCTTGTTTAATGTTCATTATAGTCATTGTTTGCATGTCAGTTTGTGTAACAGTTGCTTCTCAAACATAGCCATATTAGTAATAGTTGCAATTACACTGCTATTTCAGAAGTAAACAAATGTGTCATTTGTGTTCAGTCAGAGTGACAGTTATAGTAATGGCTGGTAATTAATGCCTCTGTCTGTGGGTTGTATGGGGAAAGTGTTTGAACAGTATTTCTCTACTGTCCTTTTATTTATGGGTTGCATTATTGTTTGAATGGCAAACTGAATGGGGTCAGGCCCAGAACATTATCATACTTACACATACACATGCTGCAATAAGGCTTCATTTAGAGAGCTGAGAAACATGAAACTACATCATACAAGACAATACACTGCTAATTTCTTATTCATATTAGTCTTATTCATATTAGACACTAATTAGTGCCGATTGTACTGGTTCTGTAATTCAGAGGACTACTGGATGGTAGACACAGAAAATGTTCTCTTATTTTGTGTCTCTCTTCTTCTGTGTCCTTCCTCTTCTGTCTCTTTCTCCAATGTTTATATAGGGTTTACCATCTTTCTCTTCTTCTTCTACTATTGTTGTCATTATTATTATTATTATTATTTGTAGGTAACAATACAAGTAAGACTTACTCATATTACATAGAGAGCTGTATATATTATATATAGGAGACATACTCTTACATATAGGTGCTTACATATACACTGTATGGCCAAGATATGCAGACACCTGACAATTACACCTACATGAGCTTATTTAATATAGAGTATAGCTTCCCTTTGCCACTCTAACAGGCTCCACTGTTTTGCAAGGGGTTTTGAAGTGTGTGGGATTTTGTGCCTATTCAATACAAAGATGTACTGGCTTGACCCGCAATCAACCTTCCTGTTCATCTCAAAGGTGTTCAGTTGGGTAGAGGTTCGAGGTCTATGCAGGTCACAGGAGTTCCGCCATACCAAACTCATCAAACCATGCCTTCATGGAGCTGGCTCTGTGCACGGGAAAGAGCTTTCCCCAAATTGTTATCACGAAGGAAACATATAATTTTCTAAAATGTCTTTCGCCAGTCCCAGATTCATTCATCAGACTGCCAGATAGTGCAGCGTTATTCAGTAGCAGTGTGGTTTACACCATTCCAGCCAACTCTTGGCATTGTGTATAGTGATCTTAGGCTTGTGTGCAGCTGCTTGTCCAAGGAAACCCATTTCCTGCACAATTGTTGTGCCGGTGTTGCTTGTTGCAGAGACAGTTTGGAACTCTTTAGTGAGTGACAGAGGATAGGTGGTTTTCATGTGCTACATGCTTCAGTGGCCTTGCTCTATAAGTTTGCTTGGTCTACGAGTTTGTGGCTGAGCTGTTGTTGCACCTGCATGTCGCCAGTGTTTCATAATAATGAACTGACTTGTGCCAAAGGTGGCATACTATGATGATGCATTTAATGTCACAGAGCATTTCAGTACAACCCCTTATAATGCCATTGTTTGTCTAGGGAGATTGCACGGCTATTATTTTATATACCCATTGGAAATGGGTATGTCTGAAAACCCTCAATTAAACTTCACTTAAAAATGTTTTTGGGACAGAAACCTTCCAATAAAAGTATCCTATGAATTGTTGACCTTGCATATATTTAGCTTATAACAAAATAATGCCTTGGGGTTAAATAGATCATAACATAATGCTTGTAAATGTCTCAGGCCTAAATATTTTTTTGACTGCAGTTTGAAGCTATGTTTACTCTGCAGATCATATGGAATATATTGTATAATACACATCCTGACGTTCTATAAAAACAAGCCTGTTTGTGTGTGCGTTTGCATGCATATGTGTGTGTGTGTGTGTGTGTGTGTGTGTGTGTGTGTGCATGCTTTGAAATGATTGCACCAAATAGGATTAAGATTGGAAGAAGAGATTGAAAAAGGAAATGCAGGGTTTCTCTTTTTGCCAAAGAAAATCTTTAGCAGGCTGCCTAAGCAGTTTTTTTTTTAAGCTGCCTAAGTGAAAATGCCAAAAACTGTGTATAAATCCATAAATAAAGCCTATCAGAAATAAGTCATGTATTTTGATGTGGTGGTTTTGATATCCAGACAGATGCTTTTATCTGCTACATTCACCAAAATGGCATCAACTCCATCTTGTTGGTGGGAGGAGTGCATTTACCTTCAAAATGCAACACCAGTCACTTTTCTTTGATGTGACAGAATACAAATGATTCACATCAGAAATGACACACTCAATCTCGAACATCCGCTCTGTCGGAACACGGCCATCTTTACCTCGCTGACTCACACGTTCTGCCGCTTACAGCGGAGTATTAAAGAGATGAATTTAAGTGCCTGCTGATAAACAGGAGGTGGAACTTGGTGTTGTCAATCATGTCTTTAAAGGAACAAGAATTCATACTCCAAATGATAGAAGGCAGCATGTCACCAAGAAGTTGTGGTGTCCGTCTCTATTGTACAAAACAGTGCATGAAGTTTGAAACGTGATGCATGTTCAGTTTTAAATGTCATCCCTTTACTCTCCAGAAGTGGAAAGCAATGCTGATATTGACTTTAGTTTTGTTTGTATTTCATACAAATGTATATCATTTCTTTTGTTTGCTGCAGGATGTGGACTCTTTCTGAGAGCAGGGGGCAGTCGCTTGCAAAGAGCTTCAGTCATTGTTGCATTTACTGTTTATTTCACTGGCTACCTGCCCCTAAATGGTCTAACCAGGACCAAGAACTTCAACATGAATGACAAGAGATTAGAATATGCCGTTAAGGCAGTGCTGCATCTTTATCCTGTCATGCTGGACCGATGACAGACTCTACACTGCAGTCAATCACATCTTGTAGGTACTGCTATAAGAGTGTTACTGGATAGTTGGTGGGATAGCATGCTAAATCTCTGCATCACAATAAATACACGTCTTTGACATACTGGCAATGTTTGTTTCTTCACATTCTGTTGACAGTTTTACACTTTTTGAGCACATGGCTCTGATTCTAAAATGTGATTGTCTGAAACCAGTCTTGTGCCAAATTACTGATATATATATATATATATATATATATATATATATATATATATATAT
>CM067476.1:12168286-12221052 GCA_034552555.1 Semaprochilodus insignis | reverse complement strand
TATGACTGTAGGCTATTCACAAACCCATGGAATAAATTTGTATGTAAACAAATCACACTTAGATTGTAAAGGCTCTTTACTGTAAAAATATATAAAACTACATCACGGTGCTACAAACACTAGAAGATATAGTTTTGTAAGATGAAGTTTGTCTCTTTAAAGTCATAATGGTCTTCCATGCCTGGAGATGTGAAGCTGCATTTTTGGGGAACTGTTAAACTTCATTTCTTCAGTAATGCAGTCATCCATTACGATAAGATAAGATAATATAACCTTTATTATCCCACATGGGGAAAATTGCATTGTTACAGCAGAAGAATAGCAGCAGAACAGATACAGAACAAGACTAAAGGTAGACTAAAGTGCAGGTTTACAGAATACAATATAAGAAATTACTGGAAATAAATACATTTCTATTCTTAGGTTAAAATAAGGTAAATATAAATAAGAAACTATACAAATTTACATCGTAATTGCACAGATATATATTGCACGGTTACTGAAAGATATTGCACAGATATTTTAAAGATATTTCACGGTAATGTTTACTAGCTACACAGATACTGATAATCCGGCAGTCACCTAAATACTGAAGGTGTAGGCAGTCAGAGTGCATGAATTACAGTGATGTTGGCAGTCGGTACAAGATGTATACAGGTGATGTACAGGTAATAAGGTGCGGCAACAAATATCGGTCAATAATTAAGTCACATTGAATNTATATATATATATATATATATATTAAAAGATTGTTGCAAAGCAAATTGGCTAGACAGGTGTTCACCGGAGACACGCATATTGGAGAACTGACAGTATGAATATGACTGTAGGCTATTCACAAACCCATGGAATAAATTTGTATGTAAACAAATCACACTTAGATTGTAAAGGCTCTTTACTGTAAAAATATATAAAACTACATCACGGTGCTACAAACACTAGAAGATATAGTTTTGTAAGATGAAGTTTGTCTCTTTAAAGTCATAATGGTCTTCCATGCCTGGAGATGTGAAGCTGCATTTTTGGGGAACTGTTAAACTTCATTTCTTCAGTAATGCAGTCATCCATTACGATAAGATAAGATAATATAACCTTTATTATCCCACATGGGGAAAATTGCATTGTTACAGCAGAAGAATAGCAGCAGAACAGATACAGAACAAGACTAAAGGTAGACTAAAGTGCAGGTTTACAGAATACAATATAAGAAATTACTGGAAATAAATAAATTTCTATTCTTAGGTTAAAATACAGTAAAATACAATAAGAAACTATACAAATTTACATTGTAATTGCACAGATATATATTGCACGGTTACTGAAAGGTATTGCACAGATATTTTAAAGATATTTCACGGTAATGTTTACTAGCTACACAGATACTGATAATCCGGCAGTCACCTAAATACTGAAGGTGTAGGCAGTCAGAGTGCATGAATTACAGTGATGTTGGCAGTCGGTACAAGATGTATACAGGTGATGTACAGGTAATAAGGTGCGGCAACAAATATCGGTCAATAATTAAGTCACATTGAATATATTGATAGAATGGGTCCATATAGTGTGTCTACAGTAGTGAGTGTCTGATGCTCTGCGTGGGGAGGTGCCTGTTGTACAGCCTAACAGCAGTAGGGAGAAAACAGCTGCGGTATCTCTCCTTAACACACCGCAGGTGGAGGAGCCTGTTACTGAAGGTGCTGGCCAGTGCTGCGACTGTCTTGTAGTGGGTGAGAGGTGTTCTCCATTATGGATGCCAGCCTGGCCAACATTTCTTTATTTATTAATAGTTCAATTAATAGTCATACAGTTAGTTTAATCATACCTTAATGTCTTTCTTTATAGGGTACTGGCTTATCAAATTAAAGTTCAGTTTGTTAGTGCAACACTTCTATTCCATTAAGTTGTGTGAAAACATATTAGTGACATATCAAAGTCATGCGAAGAAAGTTACAACTGAAAGAAAACTTTTGCGTAGGATATATTTCAACATTTTGAGGATTTTTTTCAGAGGGTATTTTTTGGCGGAGCTGTAGGCGCTTTCTGCACACAGCTGATGTTTGCTGGTGATGTGCTGATGATGTGTTAGATATTAGCTAGTTAGAGTTGTTAACATGGTGTGTTTCCCTGGAGTAAAGCCAGACAGCTATTCAGGCTAAAGAGCAAATACTGATGCAACCCTGCGGTCAGCAGAGATAAGCATTATGGCTGGAGTGGACAGAAATGTCTGTGATTAGAGCTCGTGACTGACCAGCACAGTGAAGGCAATGGCATAATACAGCAAAATATGGAGCTATTTATGTGACATGTCTGAAAAGGCATATAATGTGCCTCACCAAACCAAGGACCACATTAAAGCAAAATAGCGATATAATCAAAATCTGATTACATATACAACATCTGAATACATATGATTAGTAACCACAAAATATATACACTCATCATCAAAAGAATAGTTGCACACAGAAGGAAGTGTTGGACTGCAATGCTACTTAGAGGGAAGATAAAGGTTGCCAGGAACAATAAATGATGAAAAATTTAGATTGATATGGGCGATATTTATTGAGCGGCACATACAGAAGTAGTGTCTCTCAGTATGGTGTCAGGCCGCCATGCTAACGCAACAGACGTCTCGGCATGTAGTTGTACAGGTTCCTAATGGTATCCTGCGATAATCCATCCCATGCAGCTTGAAAATTCTCACACAGTTCCTGCAGATTTTACAGTAGGGGTGGAGGTGGAGTGACACCAGGCCTTCTGGACATGTGACGCGTGACAACAAAGGGCTGAGGGCAGCAACAAAGGCAGTCGTTGCGATGGTCTGTGTGCATGTAGTCCTGCGTCGTGCAGTCTCAGGTTGGCACTGTGGCAGATTGTTTCAACCAATTGGTCCTTCATAGAACAGCAACTGTAAGTCCCTGGGATACCCCTAAAAAACTGTTTAGCAAGCCTTAGTTTAATTGTGGAAATCAAAAGAAGAGATACGCAAGATCTGATTGAAGGTTTTCTTGCCACTGAAGCGGTGGCATTATGGCAAGTGAGCTCTCAGCCAATGCTGGGTTAGGGAGCCAAAATGGGACCCCTGAATATCAGTGGTTATTTCGCACGCTGCTTGAAATGCAGGGATTTCTATAATGTCACCTGGTCTGAGAGACAGCAATGTAAACACCTAGGCTTAACTGAAACCTGTCAAAAAATTGAAGACAGGTTGTAAACAACTGATCGTGATATTTTTTTTTTCACCAGTACTGTGGCCCCTAATTGTTTACAATAATGCTTACATACCACGAAAAAGCTGTCCAACACTTTATTCCCCTGTGCATTCCACACAACCTCTTGTTTAATCTGCTGCTATAGGCGTAACCTGTCATTGAACAGGACAATAATGGTCTGTATTGCTGTCAATAATATTTTCTCTGGTTCCAAACAAGGCCACGATTCTGGACGAGCAAAACTGGTCCACTAGTGTCACTCATAACTTGACCTACTCTAGTTTATTGGGAAAAGCCTTCCTCACACTCCACTTTGCGGATAACAGTCCCTTATGCAGTTTTTTAACACCCCAACACACGTCAGACGGTCATTAAAGTTAATGGAGGTATTTTGTTCAATGTAGAATTTACTAATTTACTAATTGACCTAATTAGTATAATAATTACTCATTTAGGTCATTGGTCTATGTTAATGAACATGTTAAGGTTGACTGACTTTTGAAAAAATAAAATAAATGTATGTTTATTTTTATTTGGTAGGGATGGCACAACAGAATGTTTTTTTAGGATAAAACATTGCACGGGGTAAATGGAAGTAAGGCAAGTATCTGGCTTCTACGATGAGATAATAATCCAAAACGTACCTCAAAATCTACAATGAACTACTTTAAGATATGCAAGCTGAAGCTTTTGGAATGCCCCCTTCCACAGTCCCCTGACTTAAACACCACTGTTATGGGCAGACAAAAGACAAAGCTCAAGAATATCACAAAACTAGTAGCATTCTGCAAAGATGGGTGGAGTAAAATACCTAAAACAAGTATGGAACGACTCCTAACTGGCTTCAAAACCATTTACTAGCTGCGTTATTTCCCAAAGCGGGCTGCTCAAATGTGAAGTAATAATAACATTTATAATATGCATACTATATGTCCGCCAAGACCTCGTAACATCAAACCAAGGTGGATGAGAATTTCTATTACTCTTTATTTTTAATACAGAGACAAAGGGGGAAACGGATCCTACTGCTTTTCTGGTGTTCAGACTAGAATGATTATTATGTTGGACTTGAAGTGATGGCTTTGGTGTTCAAGAGACCATAAAGCCTTTTTCTTTTGCTGTACAAACAATACTGGGAAATTCTAATTATGGTGATGGCACCACTAGAGAGAGAGTGAGAGAGGCCTTGGCTGCATCTTATTAAGCTCAGCAAATCCTCAGGGATAGACTTTGGGCTTTTTATCGAGACAGAGACAGAGAGATCTAATTAAAGCAAATTATTCTGGATGACAAACAAAGATAGATTCAATTGTAATGAAGATGATCAAATATATCACATTATTGTGTTATTACATATGGCTTGTGGTCAACTGGCCAGTGTTGCTATGGTGCCGCCTGGGCTGACAGACAGCAACGTAAACACTCAGGCTTTACTGAAAACTGTAGAGAAATTGAAGACTCTTACCCCTAATTGTTTACCTGAAGCTTACATAATGCAATAAACCTTCCATTTTCTGCCTTTTTCTGCTTTTTGCATACCCTTTATTTTATTGTGTTCCTTAGACTAATTACTGCACATGCAAATTAGTACTTGTTATTTGAGATAATTTGGGACCTATATGTCCAAAGGCACAACCCCCTTTCCAAAATATTAATGATAAACAGAATGCAATGATGTACAAATCATTTCAATCCTACATTTAAATGAAAATAATACAAGACAACATATCAAATACTAAAACTGATGTTTTTTTGTTGTTGTTTGAGAAAGTATATGCCTGTTTGGAATTTGATGGCATCGATATGTTTATAAAAAGTTGGGAGAGGGGCCACAAAACCCTGCTAAAGTTGTGTAATGCTAAAAAAAACATCTGGTGAAACATCTCTAGCCTTTCATTCATACTAGCAGGCTACAAGTCGCTTACATCACCCCATGTTTGCCTCTTGTGGGTCTGTTTACCACCACACTGCTGAGAATAGGAACAAAATGCTGGTAGGAACAAAAAGTTCAGAGAGCAGAAGCTATAGAATTTGTTGGAGCCAATCGTTTAAAATGTCACTTTATAATTCATAATTCATTTGCATAAAGTTGAAAAAATCTCAACTTAATTTGTTGTTTGTCACTTTGTCGCCATGCCATTTGCCACTTGTTGCTAAAACACAGCTACAAATTGTGTACTGGGAAATGACTGGTCACTTGTTGCTCTGTCGCCTGCTAGTGTGAATATAGTGTAATAGTAACATAATTCTAACAGTGACATAAGCCCTCCCAGAAATGTAGAGGATGTTACTGCAGCAAAGGGTGAACAAACTCCCTATTAATACGCTTGATTTCAGAAGAAACATTGGATGGTCAGGTGACTACAAACCTTTGAGTCTATAGTCTATGTGAATGCACTCTGTTCTAAATGCATGCCCTATGTTGTGTTTTTATTTTAAGAAGTCCACACTGAAACACTCTTCAGTCAGCGAATGGGTGGACTTGAACTGATATACAGCTCTAGAAAAATTTAAGACACCACCTCAAAATGATCAGTTTCTCTAGTTTTACAGTTTATGGGTTTGTGTTTGGCCAAAATGAGCAGTTTTATTCTATACACTACTGGAAACATGTCTCCCAAATTCCAGTTAAAATCTGTTTATTCAGAAAATGACTAATGATGCCTCCAGAAGCCTGTTTTATTAACCATGCTCGCTGTGTATTTCACGTCTGTGTATTTCAGTCTGTAGCTGTGTTGTCCTGTGTGTTTGCTGCTTGACCTTGTTCTTATGAACCAGACGCTCACTGTATCTGCCAGTAAAGCTAGAACCGAACTTCTGTCTGCAGTGGTCTCTTATTTATTTCCAGTGCAGTATATATATATATATATGTATACAGTATATATATATAAACGTGTACATGGTTGCGACATCACAAAACAAACAATCCGAAAAGGATCTCTTTTTGGAAATCAGTTTTCGTTTCAGTGTTTACATACTACATCAAGTACATTTTTGAAATTGACACCAAATGGGCTTTTTAAGACATTCCTTGGCCTTCTCTACTTTGTCCACAAGTCTTCCTCTTGCTGGCCAGGTGAGATTCGGTATCCACGGAGACATGTTGCGTGGTCCAGGATTACCATGGCGATGAGTAATGGAGCATCAGTGTGATACAGAAGGTCGTGACCCCAGCCTCTTCACTGGGCTGCCACAGTCCACAGAGCAAAAAGAGAGCGAACACACACTGTTAGGTCAAAAAGCCTCGTCTGCGGAGAGAGAATACACAAGTTGGGTCAAAAAGGTCTCGTTCTTCTTTAAAATCCGTGTAATTATGCTTCACTCACATTTGCCTTCGGATATACATAGTTTAGCCAAGATGATCATCATGAGATAGAGCAAATTACTGTTAAACACGGATCTTCCCAGAGTCTCTAAATCTGCCTGTGAAGCTGGAGTCCTGAGAGCTGAGACCTGTCCAGTATCTAGTAGTGAGTGGACTGGACAAGTGGTAATGTTGGACTTCCATCATACAAAGTTCAGCTCATACAAGGTTCAAATCAGTTTGAATAAATAGTGGGAAAGTCACTGAAAAAGAAGCATGACGGAGGCCACCTATGTCAACCTGTAACAGCCATCCACATTTCAGCTGCTTACAATGGCCTCATCACACCTTTACTCTGGCAATTTCACACCTTCAGACATGGAAGACCACAATATGACTTTAAAGCAATCATTTGATGAATATAATTTCCCTACCTTGGATGTGGTTAATCAACCAAGAGGTGTTTGGTGTTTGAAGTTTGCTTCTTTAGTATTGCATTGGAGCTATGAGGCTGATGTAGATAACAAGTTAGAATTTTTTTAATTAAGCTTATGATCCATGAATTAGCGCCGTTCAAACTACATGCCAAACATGGACAACATTACATTGCGTGTCTAAAAACAGTAGCCATCTTAAAGAGTGTTGTCCATACTTTCGCCCAATTTTATAAATAACAGTATGTCATGCAGCATTAAAAACCACATAAGCAAGTATATTTGTGATTACGTAACCACTTTTATACTGTTTGATGGTTTTTGGCATACAAACTAATTTGAGTAATACAACAGTATCGCTGGTATCTGAGTAGTACCTGAGAACACATCATTTTATATTACATTTATTTAGGCATTTAATATTGAAGGGATGTTCTTTATTTTATATCTGCTGTAGGTTGTCCTAAGTGTTTGGGACACATTAAGCCTTGTGACCAGAGGCTCTTAAGTGCTGGTCCCAGAAGCCCAGTCTAATATCCAGGTCTGCCCAAAAACAGTAGACTGTCACATGGATGGCTTTATTATATCATATTCGAGTAAGCTTCATTTAGAACCCTTGTTCCAAAAAGGACGGGGCAGTATGTAAAATGTTAAAAAACAGAAAGCAACAAATTCTTTTAGATGCAGTTTGAAATTAAACTACGAATACAATATGATATTTGATGTTTTACCTTATGTTTTTTTTGCCTTCATTCCAAATGTGATGCCTAAAGCAAATTCCAAAAGAGCATTGTAGCATGTATAGGACTGTGTTAAATGACCTGATAACACTCAACACTGATAACACTTATTTGGGAGACTGAAGATAAAAATGGATCCAGTTTTTAAAGCATGTACATTGTTTTCCCATTCTTCTGTTATACAAGTCCTAAGCTGTGCAACTGTACGGGGACTTTGTATTTTGAGCTTAATAAAACACATGTTTTCAATGAAAAGCCAGGTCTGGACCACATGCAGGTCACTCTACGAGGCGTGACATTGTGACATGTTGTCACGCCTGCTGGCTCTCTTCTCACCCCTGATCTCCCGGACTCCATTTCCTATCACCGGTGACATCACTGTCACATGTCCGCCATATCCCAATCCCGTTCCGTTTTCTAGATCCAAATCACCTGTTTATTCTGTCTGTTTGTACAAATACTCCTCTCTCCTACTGACCCATTGTGAAGTACTGCCACTCTGTGCATACAGAGCCTTTCTCTCTGTGATTACTCTTGTTTGTCACTCTGGTTTTGACTTAATTCTGATTCGCTGATTTACTCTTTTGTCCTTGCCCTTTTGGTACTTTTGCTGGTCTGATTGTTTTGCCTGGTTTTCGACGTCAGCTTGTTTTTTGACCCTGACTCTGTCTTGCTCTTCTGTTATGTCCGTCTTGCTCTTGTTGCTGCTGGGGTTGATCACAAATATCTTAAATAAACCTCGCCTTGATTTTAGCTCAGCACTCGTCACAATCTGTTTGTCCATCAACACACATGTGCAGAATGTGGCATGTTGAAATAAGCATGGACATCCATAAAAAATATATTTCAAAGGCAGCATACATTCCAAAATGTGCTCAGCCTTAATGGTGGCTAGTTCGATTTTTAAAGCGGTGCAACTACTAAGTCTGTGACAAAAAACTACTGAAAAAAAGCTCATGTGTCCTTACTTAAATTAAAAATTATATTCGGACAGGTTGCACTACCCTACAGAAGAAATATGGAGCAATACCAGTACTGTACTGTGATAGTACTGTTTCATTTAATAAATATCTGATACCATCATCAGATGATTCATTTAGTCATGCTTACAGATTACAATACACTACAGGAACTGTAGGGGTGATACAGCTTCTATTGTTTCATTTAACAAGTGCTCTATAATGCTCTATAACTCTATATAGTCAGGGAGACGTAGGGTTGATATGATCTTTATTTTAGAAAACACACTATAATGCTCAATAGTGTTCATACCATCCATTGGTCATTCTGTGAGATTGTTCTACACTTCAGGAAGTTAAGAGGTGATATTGCTTCTGTTGTTCCAATTAATAAGCTATTTATAACGTTCATATAATCCATGTGGTCAATAGAAACGGGGTCAGGGAGAGGAACTGAAGGTGACATAATTATTAATAATTAATAAATAATTAGACAATTAATATTTAATTCATTTTAGAACAAATCAGTAGTATGTTAAAGTTTTGCTAGAATGAAAAAAAAAGTAAAACATTGTAAATAAAAGAAAAAAAAAGCTTCTGCCGTTGAGATGAATGTCGTGATGATGTCAGGCTCAATCACTGTTGTCAAGACTGTGGTGAAATGTGAGAGGAGAAGCAGGAAGTGTGGTTATTTATATTGATTGATAAACAACCTACCACTTTTGTTCTCCCTTGCATTTTCTCCCTCTCTTGCTTCCTTTCTCTGAGGTCAGCTGGGGGTCATCTGCAAGGCTCTTCTCACAATAGCTGGCTACAGTCTTGATATGTTATTGTGATAAATTACATGACAACATAGATAACCATCTTAATACATAGTGTATGTAGGGCTTATAGCCAAAGTGAATTTCCAGCTACTTATGAAGTATCAGAATATAAAACATTTCTGATTTTTCAGATGATCACTCTATCGGATTCCTTGTATTTCATTCCTTGTATTTCTTGTTTGGGAGCCTGGCAACACTACATGTTTGATGCCTACCAATCACAGTTTACATCCTTGCTTGAGTTCATAGGTCATTGAGGAGGAAGGTTAAGAAAGCACTATGTGTGATGCTGCAGAATTTGTGTTACAAAAAGATTGTGGACTCATTCCAGTGTGCCACAAGATGTAGTGTATGGACTGTCTATCCTTCAAAGAGAACTTGAGGTAGCTATTGTATTAACAATTTAAGAACAGTTTCACATTCACAGAAGCAGTTTAACTGCTGCTGTCACGAGCTATCATTTTGTAGCAGCTGTGATTAGAGCTTATAGCCGCTTGTTTGTAGCGCTGTTTAATTCTGATGTGGTTCAGATGTTATCTGTGGCTTGCTGTTCCAGCTGACAGCTGCAACAGCAGTATGCCTATTCTCTTTGGAATGCTCAGATAGGTGCACCAGAGAGCAACAGAGGCTTTCTCCTATTGGTCAGCGTCAAGGAACACGTCATAGGATGCGTCATACTACACCAGAAAATTCAAACAATTCTGAAAATGACTTTTCGTCATGGTGCATCCCAAACCCCACAGTACTGCTCTTCAAATATGTCACACCATACCGTCTGTTACTCATCCCTGATGTTTGCTGGAAATTTGTCAATTAAAACTAAAATTTGTTCAAAATCGGGCTGAATTCGTGTAGTCTCATCTTGACATTTTTAAATTAGACTTTGTGACTGTATATTATGTTAAATTATGTTAAATATTATTAAATATGTAACTAAATACATTAACGAAAATAAATAAACCAATGCAGCACACACACACGCACACACACACACACACACACAGATTTCCTTAGGTCACAGGCATCCTTACAGTTGCAGTGTAGCAGCACTCAAGCAGCCAGTCCAGGCAGTCCCCTAGCTGCTTTTCATAGTGTCACCCAAGCAGATGGCAGACGCAGCTTCATAGCTTCATAGTCTACCAATGCTCATGTAGTCGAACAGCACCAGTCCAGGCAGCCTCATAACTCCAGAATAGCGTTGCTCAATCAGTGCTTGATCAATATTACTGATTTTCTGAGAAAATAACCTTCAATCCCCAAATAAATAGCTTTTTAGGTGTCTAAATCACTCCATTAGTTTCTGATTATATCATTGATATTCAGGACCTTCACAACATCGAATGCATTATAACAAATACAGTTTTATAACAACTCTAACTGAGGATGCACCAGTATCACAATATCACCTCCAGTACCAACAAAACCTGATTTATGGGCTGTATACGGTATACAGATATTAACCTATGTTAACCTAATATTAACATTAGTCTAACATAAAACATAGTGCCCTCCACAAACATTGCACCTCTCTTAAACATGAGCAAAAGGCTGTAAAAAAGCATTCCTTATTGTTTATCCCTTTGATCTTTTATATAATCCCATTATAAAGTCAATTATAAAATTATAAATTAAGTTTTTTTTCGCTAATCTAAATGTGTCAGAATTGTTGGCACCCCTTCATTTTCATATACTGCTAAATTTCATATACTCCTTAAAGAGACTGGAGAACACAAGGCAAGTGATATATTCATCCATACATAATCTTTCCAAATCCTTCCAATGTCGAGGTCCAACTTGTCGACCCCCTTTTCAGCTCATGCTACAGTTTTTCTATGGAGTTTAGGGCTGGAATGACCATGGCAGAAACTTGCTTCTGTGGTCATTGCCATACTGGAAGATCTAGCCATGGCCCAGTTTAAGCTACCTGGCTGCAGGCTGACGGAGAAGTGGGTATAAGCAAGGAGGCACAGTGGTGGCTGCAGCATGTGGGTCAAGCGGGGGGCTGTGTGAATGGTAGACATCTTTCCGCACCATCACGTGCACCATCACAGGCTTGCTGATGTTCTTACTGCACTCTAGGTATGCAAGAGGGCCTGCAAGGCAACCATCATCCAGTTCAGATACCAGCAAGAGGCAGGGCCCCAGCATGCATGGATGATGTGGTGGGTGGTCGAGACGGAGAGCGGTCGCATCCATCTACATAGGAATTGAGGCACCACACTGTGGGGAGTTTCACCGTGTGCAAAGGTGAAATCTGTCTCCTTTTCTGGAGGTTAAGTTCTACAGTGTATTGTTTAAAGGATCTTACAATTTTAGCCTGAAGAGAAGTGAGATCATCCTACTGTTATAATCCTATTATATTTTACACTGATGGACTGGGGGGACGTTTTGATATCTTAACTTTGTGTGTCATAAATCCTACACTGAGGACTGCAAGATGTTCAAAATGGATTTTCATAATTATACTACATCAACAGATGGCAGTATAACTCTATGTAGCTCTCTCTCTCTCTCTTTCTGTGTGTGTGTGTGTGTGTGTGCGTGTGCTTAGAGAGGAGGGGCAGGTTGCTTCCATTAACTGTAACTGCTACCTGGGCTTAGCGTGCTAGCCTCAAATGAAGTGGCACTAATATGGGGATTACATCAACAAATCCACCTGAAGCCCCCCCACCCCAATCTGTAGACACAGTGATGCGTTGTGGGACAATCACATGCTGTTGTTGTGTCTCTAAACTGACAGACATTAACACCCAGGCACATAATTATGAATATTTAGGTAAGCATGTCCTGAAAATTGATAATATGTAACTCGAATAAAGTCATCATGCCTACATCCAAGCTGTGACCTTCACCCCATATGTAGTCAATCAGGTGTCTGAGGTTTTCTCCTATAGTTGTGCATTGGAACACGGCAAATGTAGCTACCCACGAAAGGAAACCTATAAGCAAGAAATTAGCAATATGCAAACTATATAATTAGCATTCTGCAAACTATATTCTTCCTGAGACAGCTAAAGAAATTCAACCTGCTGCAGACCCTGATGATCCAAGTTCTACACAGCGATCTATGACACCATCCTCACATCATCCATAACCATCTGGTTTGGTTCCTCCATCTCACAAGAATGAGCCAAACTCTGGCGCATAATCAGGACAGCCGAGAAGATCATTGGATGTAATCTGCCAACACGGCAGGACAGCTACAACAACACGGTGATGAAGTTGACCCACACAGCTGACCCCTCTCATCCTGGACCTCACCTCTTCCAGACACTCTCCCTCTGGTAGAAGACTTGGACCATCAAAACCAGCACAACAAGACACACTAATAGCTTTTCCCCCAGAGCTGTATCGCTCATTACCCACAGTGGTCACCTCGCACTTCAGACTTAAACTTTATACTTGAACCAAATCTTAATGCATTAGGGTAACTCCCCTGTAAAATAGCACTGATTTGCACTTATTACACTGATTTGCACTTATTACATGTGTAATCTTCTGCAAATAATTGCTTTTATATTATATGTCTACTCAGATTTGCACATGTGTAGAATATCTATATATGTATAGGTACAGATATTGACATATCTGTCTTTTCAGCTGCTTTCCACCTCTCTATCATTCTTATTTTTATTCTATTTATTGTATTTTATTGTATTTCTCCTTGTATGTGTACTTGTTTGGTCTGTTTAGTAAGTTACATGTCATACATGTGTGCTCTCATCATGACTAATTCCTTGTATATTTAGCATACTTGGCGAAATAAAGAAACTTTGATTTTGATTCCATACGACTAAATCATCACAGACTTCCCTCAAGTTGATAAGTCCTACTATTTTTGCTACTATACTATTTTTAGCCATGCAGCAAATCTTTGTTCATTAATAGGCAACGAATAAAAGAATGCTAAAAGAAGACTGAAAGCCTAACATGGCCGTTTCTGTGTGAGAAGTTACTGTAAAAAAAAAAGAAAGAAAAAGAAATCAGTATTGAAAATGTTTCATAAATTGTATTGCACTTTGTGTCTTGGCCAGTGCGTATTATATAAAGTCTACTAGTTAAAACATGAAGGCTTGTCCTTGCCCTGGTTTGAAAGGGAATGCTTTGGTGGTATGATCAATAAACCTGTCTTGTAGAGAAGGAGAGAGATGAAATCTTCAAAAAGCAGAAGAACATTGTTGATGTATATCCTTGCTATATGATCACTGGAGTGATTTTTAAAGGGAATTTTCGATTGCAGCACTTGCGATGACGAGCATCTGCTACCATATGAATGTTAATCATTAAATTAGCGTGAAACATCCTTCTCAGCAGTCTGAAAGGCTGGTTAGATTTTAAACAGTGCACACAGACACCCACACACACACAGGCACACTTTCTTTCAAGGATGGGCAAGCAATTTTCTGTCTCAGGGTCCTTATTGGAGAGGTGTTTCGCACGTCCATTGATTGGTTCTATCAAAGGGAATTCCACACATATAGGCACTTGAATTATTGATGGATGTGCAATGAATTGCCAAGAGGCATGTGAACTTTCCTAGTGTCCAATTAATCTTTTAGCTGACTTCAGCCGGAGTCATCACTCGCAATCCAGATAACAAGATGTTGAGGGGAGAAGAACAACAGAAGGAAAACCCTCTGTGGAGAGATAACATCGCCGCACGTTAGGACAGGGTTAGAATAGCACTTCGGAAAATGCGCTAAAATGTTCGGTCCAAAGCCTTTGGCTGCTTATCTCTCTGGTCATGCAGCCATAAATTTAGCATATACTTTTCCCTGTGTGCATAACTATGTTAAACATGCACAATGTAACTGTCCTACCGATGCTATTTTTATACTTTTAACTCCTCTCTTATTTATGCACTTGCATGTTTAGGATTAATCCAGCTCAAAGGAAAAGTTAAGTCGAAAAAGATAACATTGCTAACAATGGATAAAAACGGAAAGCCACCAATTAGCATGATGCAAATGACAACATGCTAATAATTGGCTACTAGTCAAGCTATTGCTTTAAGATTAAGCATGTGGTTTTGAGCTGCTTTACCAAGCAGTGACATTGATTTGTAAAAATCACCTACATACACTCCAGCACACTACCACGTCTGATGGCTGATAAATTATGCAGCATCAGATGGGCGACAGAAACTGGTCTTGTAAACCTATAAACAAATATGGTAGGCATTTCTGATAATATTGCCTATGAGTATAGATAGCTGGACCTACAGATATGTTGACCTAATACGCTGGCAACTTTTACTAAACTAAAAAATGACATATCTGACTGGCTCAGATGCATTAAAGGTGCAGTGTGTTTAATGACATCTAGCGGTGAGATTCTCAAAATGTGGGTTCTCACCACACAAAATGGTTAGCCAGCACCAGGAGCAACCACTGATTCTTCTACTTTTTACGCCTTACATATGGTGCCAGTAAATTAAAGCTGCTGCTTCAACGTAAAAACCTGAAAGGCTCTATCTAGAGCTAGTGTTTGTTTTTTCCATCCTGGTATACTGTAAAAGCATGCTGGTCTCGCTCCCTTGGTAGACATATAGGCTCATTCTAAGCTAATGGAAGCATAGCAATTCGTAGTTACAGGTTATTATACACTAATGAAAACATGGCTTTGTATACTATATTCTATTTCTGATATTTCTGACAGATGTAACAGGAGTTCAGCATTTTCTAACCTTAAGTCTTACTAAAGCTGTGAATAAAAACTTGTTGAGGTTTCCAGTTTGTTTTGGAAATACATTTATTCACCCCCTTCACTATTTATATTTGTCAAGTCACAGTGTCCTGGTGGTAGGGGTTTTCGATAAAATGGGCAATGAGTGCATGTTTGAGGCAGGTAGGCAATTTTGACCAAATATGGCAGTTTTTGGCCCAATTTTCTCTCCAATTTAGTCATGTTCAATTCTACTCACTAGCTAGGTCTCCCCAAGTCACGTTGTACCATGGTCATGTGAAGCCATCTCTTCAGACTACCACTAATGCAACATCATTGGGCAGCTCAACGTGCCTGGAGAATGTACTACATACAGAGTCACAGAGGATCGAATTCACAATCTCCTGATAAGGCCAAGATTTAGGCAGTTGCAGCACTCTGGAACTGGCTCAGACGCTTTAATAAGGATTTAACCAAATATGCTTAGTAATTAGGAAGATACAATGATTATAATGATTCATAATGCATACATCAGCTACACTATTCATATTTGTCCTAGTAACCAAATTCAACCATGTAGTCATAAGCCTGTGGACCAAAATATCTAAGATTATTCTGGTGCTTTGGTGTTTTTTTTCCTATACAAACCAATAAAAAGCACCTAAAACTGTCACTGCTGGCATGAAAACTGCTCTGTATAATGGTACATGTTAGCCTGACATTGCTAGCTCTAGTCCTCTGACAGGTAATGGCTTAAAGAGCACACTTTCATGTCAGTTCATTCAGCCTGGGAGAATATGAATGACAAATGTATGAGGTTGGAACCATAATACCGCCTAATGGCACACATAGATCTCTGTTACTTCATTCACATCAATTATCTGAGAATATTTTTAGGAAATGAGAACTAATGTCTCAATCAGTGGGCCTTAATATACCTTTTTTTCGAAGATCAGAGTAATACGTTTAATATTGCACACAGCTCCTTCCTTCTCCATGAATAATTTTAGTTAAATTCCACCAATTTGATGACATTGCAGTACGAGCAGTGCACTATCGAGGAAGCAAAGAAGGCCCTCTAAGTAAGTAAAAAAAAAACTTTAATTAAAAAGTTTTATGAGCTGGTTCAGAATATTCTCTCAAAATCGTATGTTAGTTTCTCTGTAAGTGAAGAGGAACAACAGGAAATGATAATCTGATCAGAATCACCATCTCTTCCTGTAACTGTGTCAAATGGATGTACTGAATTGAAACCTTTTACATGGTAGTAAAAATAATTCTGTGATATGTAACAATCATGGAACCTGTTATAGATTATTTAAAGAACCCATATACGGTACATTTCCTTCTAAAGTCCATGTTTGTGTGGAGTTACAGTAAGCTTTTTTAGTAAGAGCATCATATTTAGAATTAGCTGCCTGTACGTATTAGAGAAAGCATTACAATCTACACAGATATACCAAAAGTCATGGGATAACAGTATGTATATTGATTATGAAGTGCTGTTACCTCAGGAGATGGCTCGGGAATGCTTACACCTGTATAAGCTGTGAGGTATTATCTTGTGAGTGAGGCTGAACACTGGACAGCGTGCTCATGCCAAGGTGAACTCTGAATTATCAGAGTTCGAATAAGACATGATGGTGGAATACCTTAACTGGGCTCATGTCAGGCAAATGTACAGGCCACACCATTGTCAGAGCTCTCCAGAATGCTACTTAAACCGGTTCTGGACAACTTGGTCCTGAAGGCACAATGCGTTATTCTGCAGGAATATGTAATACATAGTGGACACCATTCAATTAAATGATATAAATAGAAGGAAAACTAGAGTTAATATTGGCATTGCTTTCCATCATTTGAGAGTGATGCTAAACATTTCTCCTCGTCTGGTGAGAACTGAAGGAGGAGGAGGGGGGACTATACATTTTCTAGTGTAGTTTGGAGTATATTTATGACTGTTTGCTTCATCTTACAAATTGTTCCTTTAAGGTATATAAAAATAATAATAATAATTATTATTATAATTGTACCTCACCACTCTAGCGCTATTAGTGAATTTTGGAACATGATTACAGTCATCATTTTTTCCTTAATTTTTTTTAAAATATCATATATCGAATATCGAATTGGGAGTATTTTGTATCATCATATATCAAATATCATGAATTGAATACAATTGTGTACCATTAAACTGTTGGCCATTAAACTGCTGACAATATCAGACCATCTTAACACATTGCAACTGTGTGTGATTGGTCTACGAGTTGTTTAGTGTTAGAAGTGCTGATACCTATATAGTTATATAATGAAATTTATTATGATGAGAATAGCATATCATCACATTTGCCATCTCTAATCTGAAAGGTATGACAATTTTGCTAAAACCTCACACTCTAAGAATTTCTATAAATATCCTGCATTGCCCTGTTACAGGCAAATGGGGCCGTTTGTTAGCTCAAATTGTCTGTGATCAGTTTAATGGATTTGTAGGCTGGCACAGATGTAATGGGCCTTGGGTTTTGGTGGGGAAGTGGTGGGGGGGGGACTGTAAAAAAAGATAAATAAATAAATCTCAGGTTCATCATGCAAATTTCGCCTCCCGACCGTAACACATTCTTCAAAGAGACATCTCCTTTGGAGAGAGAGACGCAAACTGATAAAGTGACAAATGAGCTACAGATCTCTACACGTGATGTGCTCGTGTGTGCGTGCGTGCGTGCGTGCGTGCGTGCGTGCGTGCGTGTGTGCATGTGTGTGTGTCCCTGGGAGAGAGAAGGGAAGGAGAGCCTGTGTGTTGTGTGCATATGGATGTGAGTATACAGGCAGAAACAGAGAGATGACCTTTGTGACAAGGACACAGCGAATGGTTCGGTCCATCTTTTGCCCATTCCAGCCCAGAGGGATTTCTCCTGTACAGCTGTGACATGATGTGAAGCAATTACTCCACGGCGTTCCTCCTGCACACTCTATTCCCAAACCAGCACCTCCTCAGCTTCATCTTTCCTTTAGTCAGCTTGTTTCAGGATTGATAAAACGCAAGGAGAACAGGTCACGCAAATTTGGAGATGCTGGTGAATGGAACACTGGTCAAGCTTTCCAGCAGAGTGTGCTGCAGGGAGGTCTGCAGGGGTCTAAACCTCCTAATAAAAACTTTGCAAAGACAAACGGCTGTGAACTGCTAAAAAAAAAGTATATGTATAACATTGTTTTTATAGTAAATACTAAAATAGCCCTGGCCATATCAGGAATACATGTAATTCACTTTTGCACACCCCTACAGAGGCCATATAATTTCTAAAATGCCACAAGCACTTATTTAATAAAAGCAAATGTAAGTGTCCAGGAAACATGTTTTGTGAATTTGGTAGCTAGCTTAGTTTTTCAGTGATTAGCTAACCACTAATTTGCTAAATAAGTCTGCACTCACCAAAAACAGTTGCACCCAGAAGGAAGTGTTTGATTGCAATGCTATAGGGAAGGAAGATAAAGGTTACCAAAGGTCATCAAAAAATGATGATAAATTTAGACTGATATGGGCAACATTTATTGAGCTACAGATACAGAAGTAGTGTCTCTCCGTATGGCATCGGACCACCATGTTTGACAACAAACCGTATGTCTTGGCGCTGGCCATGGTGCCTCCACACATGGATTCGATGGTCTTCTCCTCCAACACAAAAGGGGAACACATCACTGAAGATGACCCGCTGCCATTCTGAGTCACTCCATGTCCATAGAGGGCATCACTGCTCACTAAATGTCTGCAATTGTGGCTGTTGGGTCAGTCAGTTACAGCGCTAAGGCGCGTCCTTGCTTACGTCACATGCACAGCCGAGCATGAAACTTTAATCGCATGTCTCTCGATGTCAAACCTACCCACCAAGTTTCTTTCCTGTTAGTCGATTCCTTCTGGGTACAACTATTTTTTAAGATGAGTGGATTTTGAAAAAGGTAGCAGCATAGCCAAAGTCCTTATAGAAAAGGCTGTTCACTCAGCGGCTATCTTGGCAATGCCACCAGGCAATTATCTGCTAACATTACCTGATGTACGTGCTAGCCAGTTAGCCACTGTTTTACTAGTTAATTTGTTAATGAAATCGAACGGTTTTTGAAATTACCAGTTGAAAAACATAATTAAAAACGCTTGTAAAACCTGACAAAAATGTCAAAAACGGTTAATAGTGATTGACCCAAACAATACATTTTTTGGGTTGTTCTGGCAACTACATTTGTGCCCAAAACACTAGGGGAGGTTTTCCCATCTGTAATTTCACCAGTCAGCCGATTGGCTCTTTTTTTCTTTTATGAGCTTTCCCCATCATTTTCCAACCAGTGATCTGTCTGCCATTATAATGAGTGGTATAACTACATACACAGAACATCCAACATCAGACTTAATTCACAGAAGTATATGCTGCCATATATTATGAATCTTAGATCCCTGTGCAGTCACCATTAGAAAAAAAGCTGATCTGCTGAATGTCATTAGATTTGCATTAGCACTAAGCAGTGTGGTTCTTTTTAATCCGGTATCAAGGTATATGAAGGCTGGTATTTCCATTTAAGTCTTTATGTACACATAAAATACACTATATGAACAAAAGTACTCGCTCAGCTTCTTTATCTTTTGTCCTTGTTTTGTGTACTCTGGCACAGTCATGCTGGAACAGAAAAAGCCTTTCCACAAACTATTCCCACAAAGTTGGAAGCATGCAATTGTCCAACATGTCTTGGTAGACGGAAACATTGAGATTTCCCTGAACTGGAACCATGAGGTCTAGGCCAACCCATGAAAAACAGCCCAATAGCATTATTCCTCCTCCACCAAACTTTACAGTCAGCACAATGCACTCAGGTGGGTAACATTCTCCTCGCATTCGCAAAACCCAGACTCGTTCATCAGAATATCAGACTACCAAATAGGGAAGCATGATTTGTTAATCCACAAAACACGTTTCATCTGCTCAAGAGTCCAGTGCCTGCATGCTTTACGCCACTCCATCTGACTTGGCATTGTGCTTGGTGATATAAGGCTTGCATGCAGCAGCTTGTCCAAGGAAACTCATGCCCTGATACCCCTGGCACATCAGTTTTTGGGCTGATGTTAATGTCATAGGAGGTTCCTAATGTCACATCCTGCCTTGTCTTGCCCCTGTCTGTCTCTGTTACCCTTGCTACTTCAATGTGCCTTTTGTTGTCCTGTGCCATGTGTTTCTGTATGTTTTGGTTTATAGCTCCTCATGTCTCTGTCCTCTTGACATGTCCCTCACCTGTCCCTAGTTTGTAGCTCCACCCCTTCTCAGGTGTTCCTGGTTAGCCCTTGTGTATTTATTTATTTTGTATTTGTTCCCTTTGTGCTGGCTTGGTGTTTTGTCATCTTGTCTGTTGCTTTACTTCCCTATTCCTTGATCTTAGTAATATTTTGTTCCTTATGTTTCTAGTGTGTTTGTTGCACTTGCATCTTGTCTCCTCGTATCTCCACATTACACCTAAACACTTCCATTTTTTTTAGTGATACCACTCAGATGATCATGGACTACCTAGGAGGAAAGAAATTTCATGAGCTGATTTGTTGCAACAGTGGCACTGCAGTACCATAATTGAATTCAGTAAGCTCTTTAAAATTATTCTTTCACAAATGTTTGTAATGGCAGACTTCATGGCCAGGTGCTTGATTTTTACGCCTATGGGAATTTAACTGAACAAAACACCTGAATTCAAAGGTTAAATATAAAACATGGCTAAAGAGTCTTCACAGCAACCCAGTGTTCATGTTCTTGAAATTCAGGTTTAATGTTTAAAAATGTTAAATAATAATAATAGTAGATTTACAAGAGGTACAAGAGTTAAATGACACCCAGTTCATAGAATAACTCACCTGTGGTTGGTGTGGCTCAGCAGTTAACACCACTACCCACTGGAGAGCTACCACTCTATGTGGGAGATGGGGGTTCGAATCCCAGTCTAGGTAGCAACTGCTGATTTACACCAATAAGAGTCCTTGGGCAAGACTTCTAACATTGCACGGGCCTACCTGTATTAAAAAAAAAAAGAATAACATTGTAAGTCACTCTGGATAAGACCATCAGCTAAATGTAACCTAATTTTAGGTTCATCTGAGTAATACCAACCACCATTCATGGGCCTTATCACTGTCCCTGACTGACTACATAAGGTCATCCTGTTCTTTCTATTCTGACTCATGCTGTTGTTTTGGTGGCATTCTTTGCAAGCGACTGCTTCAGAGAAAAGTTCGAAAGCAGTTTGAGCGGTTGGAAGGGTTTGAGTTTGAACTTTTTTGGAATTGGGTTAGTACCAATACATAATATATATAATATAAAATTATAACAGTGTTGTAGAACTCTGGACCAGTGCAGGTTTCATTCTTGGACTGCTGATGACTTGAGACTTCCTTTAGGCTAGACAAAAAGAGACTTGACTACAAAACTGATATGTAAGCCTGGAATACAATGCATCTGAAATGTATTAGAGCCAAAGTGAGGACGTAGCAGTGAGAAAATTAAAACGCTGTCCTTATCTAATGAAAAAACCTGGAAGCCTTTTGCCCAGCATGCAGGCTACCTGCTGCCCTCTGCTGTGTCCACTCTGTGTGGCGAGATTTCTTTTGAGACTGTGGACATTGTTCCCGCAAAATCGATTTGACTATTGTTTGACAGGGAATGAAATATGTTGTGGTCTAGATAAAGCAAATAGAGGATTGCATATTTCAAAATGATTATCATCTGGGCTGGGCTGGAAACGAGTAATTGTGATTTTGATTGCACTGCCATGCAAAGTCCTTTTTTTCTGTCGACCTTTGACCCCGGTGATATTTCGTCGCATCACCATCATGTCTCTCGGCTTTTCAAAGGATAATGTATTCAGATATCCGACTAGGTGATAACAAAATTACCTGACATTTTCAGATTTATTGCTGTATTTTCTTATTATTGGCAAAAAATATAGGCAAATGCTGCTCCATAAATCATCCTGAGAGAGACGCTGGGCTCATTGTAGTTTTTTTTCTTTCTTTTTTTTTTTTTTTTTTTGGAGGGTAGGCCGTCTCCTGCTTTCGATCGGGAAATAAATTGCAGCCTCATTTCGGTGGGGATGGAAATGAGGCTAGAGGCGGCCTGAGCCATTCCCCACTCTCACACACGTCGATGGAAAGATTTTCCCGAGCAATGCAGCTACTTTTTGGGGCTCAATACTGATTTGTGTTCATGTGCTCTGATGGCAGCTAGCTCAGGCTAACTCCACTCTGAGACATTTGTTCTTTCTTTTTTGATGCACTCCACCAGTTTTTTTGCCCTGACTCTATAGGCATGTTTCACTATTATCTCATTTAGTTTAGCACTGTTAGGCCAAGTCTCTACTCTATTGTCACTGCTTTAACAGATCTCAGCATTCTGAAGTAGCGCTGAGGGAAAGAGACTTATTTCCATTACTATCATGCTATCGATTGAGGCTAAACTGACATCCACAGACCCAGTAGAGCCAGCAGCAGCTCTAAACATTTGAATCTAGTCATATTCAAACGTCAGAACACCCCTTTATCAAAATACATTTTTTGTTGTTTTTTTTTTGCACAGGCCACATTTAGTAAATAAACAGTAAATATAATACAAAACATGTAATTTGACCATTAATGTCTTGTGTATTACAAAGCATTACCTTGTTCCTCCACTCACTGGCTATTTCATGAGCTCCACCTACCTTAGGGTGACTAGACGTCCGCATTTTTGGTGGCATGTCCTTGGCTGGAGCTCTCCATGGAAACGTCACTAACATAACTGTGAATTAAAAACACAGTGAAAATTGACAGCATGGCAGCAGAGCAGATGGACAGACATCTTGCATTGTGGTTGTTCTGGCAAACAGAGGAAGCTGCTGCTGCTGCTATCTACTAACTACCTCTACCACTTGTTTCACAGTACTCCTGTGTAAAGCTCAAAACTTGTCAAGTGAGTCTACAACATCACCATAAACATCTTTTCAAGACTCTAGGTAACCCCAGCGATTAAAAGCATGAATGGGTTGTAGACTTCACTTGTATTACCAGATAATAGGTATCTGGTTTGTATAGGCACCCAATCTAAACAGCAACATATTTCAGCCATCTATATATGGCATATGATTTGTATTAATAGCAGCTGTCTCAGTCTCAGAAACTTTAGCATGTGTTCAAAACACTTTTAGGACAAGATAGTGGCATTGCATCACTTCGCACACGCCCAGAAATGCTAGCAATGCCATCACCATGGCAACATTTACACGACTTTAAGTCACCGTCGGCTGTGCATCGTTGCCAATTCCGTGGGTCCTTAAGGTTGAACATGTAAATGCACAAGAAGCCACAACTCAATGCCCAGTGCTACTGGCTGTGTGGTACTGCAGATGGATCATGTTGGATGAAGTCACTGTGATCTGGGTGCGGGGCTTTTATTTTGTATGGAAATGCATAAATAGATGTTGACTAGGAATTGTGATGACCTTTGCAGTGTCTGGGAGAGGAGAGGAAGCACTGGTAAATATTTATGGCTTGTCGACGACATGGAAGGTCATGGCATGGCGCGTTTCTTCGACTCATGGACAAATACGGTCCCCAAAGTCCAGGAGCATATTTTCACGTCTGATTCTGTCCTGCCAGTGAATAAAGGGATGAAAGTATGAGTAAAGAGGGAGACAGAAGATCTGAACATGTCTCTGTTACGTGAAAAGCATTTAGACCTTGGATAATGAAGGCTTGTATGTGTGTGTGTGTGTGTGTGTGTTTCAGACAGTTTAATCAGTTTTTAATTAACACTTATGAAAAAGCAGGAGGGCGGATTCATATGCCAGTTACCTCATTAAATCAATCTGTTATGTGTTTACAGACCTACAAATGCTTTCTCCAAATAGTGTTTGAAGTTTTATGCTGGAGCCGTAAGGCTAATGTAGCTAACAAGTAATGGAAGCTTATTAGCAAAACAAATTAGCGTTGTAAAAACTGAAATCATAAATAGACTTGCTTGTTTAATTTCTGACACTGGATGCACTTAAACCTTTGGGTCTTGGTCCCTCTCCTTTCCCATCACTCAGCTTGATGCAAGCCAATATGGGCATCTATTTGCTGAAATAACAGAATTTGTAGTTAGTGTTCTCCTTCAAGCATGTTGAGCTGTCTGATGACATTGTGATAGCAAAGGTTCATGCTATGGCTGACTTCATATGACACAGGAAGCACCTGCTAGCCTTCACCCTTCCAGCTTGTAGCTGTAGGTGTTGTTTCATAGGTAGGTATTGTTTGATAGGCTGAGGCCTAGCCAGTGGGTAGATATTTTTGCCTCAAAATGATTGCATGCTTTATTGAACATAGTGTCATTCAATCTGACTGCAATTGACTCCAACATTCCAAGGTCTATCCTGTTAAACCGACAATTTCAGATGCTTTTTAACACTACTAGTTGATACACCACTAGCTGAAGCAGAACTGAAATACAGCTGTAAGTGAAAATGGTAAGACCCAGGGCTGTGATAAATGTGGAGGTTACTTTTAAAAGTCCTGGGGCCTTTATAAAGGTCCTGCTTTTGGGACTTTGAATGCCGAAAACCTTTGGGAACGTTCAAAGATTCAGATTATCACAGCCTAACGGAGGCAAGGTGACAGACATCAACCGCCCAATGAGTCCCTCGTCGCCTTTAAACGTATTTCAAGCAAGAAATGAGTGACCTTCCCTCTTTCTCCTGCTCCAAAGATGATATTATGTTTTAATACTCACTGCTATTAATCATTACCCATTACGCTCTGCTGAGATATTTAGGGGTCACTGATTTGTGTGTCTGTGTGTGTGTGTGTGTGTGTGTGTGTGTGTGTGTGAGGAGGGGGGGAAGTGGGGTGGTGAGGGCAAAAAAATCTCTGATCACCCTGTAAATACTGTAGATGTAATTAGTTTCTGTGTATCATACAGGTATACANTTTGTGTGTCTGTGTGTGTGTGTGTGTGTGTGTGTGTGTGTGTGTGAGGAGGGGGGGAAGTGGGGTGGTGAGGGCAAAAAAATCTCTGATCACCCTGTAAATACTGTAGATGTAATTAGTTTCTGTGTATCATACAGGTATACACTACATTTATACTATACATAACAAGGCAGTGTTGGAGATATTATAGTACAAGATAATATAATACAGCTACAGTAAAGTGTCTTTTTTCTGTGAAGCATTACAGCATAATTCTTGTAATGAATAAAAACTCTATTAATAATATAAATGAATAAAACTCCATATATATATATATATATATATGTATATATATATACACATATATTACTTCTACATCTCTGAGAGGNATACAGCTACAGTAAAGTGTCTTTTTTCTGTGAAGCATTACAGCATAATTCTTGTAATGAATAAAAACTCTATTAATAATATAAATGAATAAAACTCACACATACACACATATATTACTTCTACATCTCTGAGAGGTGCATTTAAATAGTAAATTTCCTTCATATACACTCATCATCAAAAGAACAGTTGCACAAATAGTTGCACCCAGAAGAAATCAAGTGACAGGAATGAAACTTGGTGGGTAGATTTGACATGATGAAACATTTGAACAAGTTTCACACTTCATGTGATGCTTCATGTGATGTGATTGCCGTGCCTGACTGGCCCAACAGTCACAATTGAGGACATCCACAACCAGTGAATCTGTGTGTGGAAGCAGCATGGTCAGCGCCAAGATGAAAAGCATTACCTTGTCCCTCCACTCACTGGCTACTTCATGAGCTCCACCTACCTTAGGGTGACCAGACATCCGCATTTTTGGTGGCATGTCCTTGGCTGGAGCTCTCCATGGAAATGTCACTAACATAACTGTGAATTAAAAACACAGTGAAAATTGACAGCATGGCAGCAGAGCAGATGGACAGACATCTTGCATTGTGGTTGTTCTGGCAAACAGAGGAAGCTGCTGCTGCTGCTATCTACGAACTACCTCTACCACTTGTTTCACAGTACTCCTGTGTAAAGCTCAAAACTTGTCAAGTGAGTCTACAACATCACCACAAACATCTTTTCAAGACTCTAGGTAACCCCAGCGATTAAAAGCATGGATGGGTTGTAGACCAGATAGTTGTATTACCAGATAATAGGTATCTGGTTTGTATACGCATCCAATCTAAACAGCAACATATTTCAGCCATCTATATATGGCATATGATTTGTATTAATAGCGGCTGTCTCAGTCTCAGAAACTTTAGCATGTGTTCAAAACACTTTTAGGACAAGATAGTGGCATTGCATCACTTCGCACATGCCCAGAAATGCTAGCAATGCCATCACCATGGCAACATTTTCATGGCTTTAAGTCACCGTCACTTATTGCTGTGCCTGACTGACCCAATAGCCACGACTGAGGACATCCACAACCAACGAATCTGTGTGTGGAGGCAGCATGGTCAGTGCCAAGATGAACGGTTTGTCCAGAAGGCCTGAAGTCACTCTTTCTCCAGAAACCCTGATGTCATTCCACTTTCATCCTTACCACAAAATCCGCAGGACCTGTATGAGAATATTCAAGCTGCATGGAATGGATTATCACAGGACACCATTAGGAACTTCTGCAACTCCATGCAGAAATGTCTGGCATGTTGCGTTAGCAAACTTGGAGGCCCGACGCCATACTGAGAGACACTACTACTACTTCTGTTTGTATAGCTTAATAAATCTTGCCCATATCAGTCTAAATTGATCATAATTTATTGTTCCTGGTAACCTTTATCTTCCTTCTCAATAGCACTGCAGTCCGACACTTCTGTGTGTAACTGTTCTTTTGATGATGAGCTTAGATTTTCCATGCCTGTCCTTATCTAGTTTGCACAAACGTGTGATACCTGTTACAGCCAATTGATTGACATTGCTTGTAAATGTGACCACCTTGGTGCAAGTGCGGAACACACTATAAACTCACTGTATAATCTATTAATAATCTAAATTAGACTAATAAAAATATCAGAAGTGGTATGACACTGGTGTGGATGCTGCAACACCCCCAGAATTCAGGAGAACTGCTGCACTTTGCCATTTTCTGTACAGCAAGCCGAGTTGCTTCCTTCAGCAACTGTTGGCCACTTTGGGGATGCATCTGTAGTGTTAGTTGCAAAAATAGTTGTGTTATTGCAAAAATTTAATTGGTCTTGACCAAGTTAGAGAACCAAAAAAGGAGGGTAGGAGGCTGGAATCAAAAGGGGTTGTGCAAAGTTATAGTGTGGTTACGTTGTTAATAAACATCAAAAGAGTAAAAGAGACCATTTATTCATCATTCATCTTTTAAGATGCTTATCCTTCAGGGTTGTGGGGGTGCTGGGGCCTATCCCAGCACTCATTGCGGGAAAGACAGGAAACATCTTGGACAAGACATCTGTCCATCACAGGGCAAACAGACTATCTGAAAGACAAATCAGGAACCAAACTGACATAGATGTGGAACTGCCATATATACACCAGGTAAATGTAAAGTAAAAATGCCAAAATGTCTCTTCTACAAGAAAATTAGACACTGGCTGCACATGTCAAAGTCTAATGAGACACCAGCAAAAGGGTCAAATGAGTTGTCATCAGATTCTGAGTAGTTTGTCTATTCTGTTGATGCAGAAGGCAAGAAAAGAATCAAAGCATACAGACAAAAATAAATAAATAAATAACAAATGGTCCTAGATACAGGAGGTGGATGAAACTTTGTACAACAGAATGTGTGCACACAAGCATGGCACCTAAAAATATATTGTATGCTTATGCCTAAGCCAGACCGTGTTTTCTTTGAAACACAAGTAATAATGGAAAGAAATGAGACAAATGATGAAACTAATGTGAAGCATTGACATTGACAAGCATTGGTAGGCAGAAAGGCATATTTTAACCTAAGGATGGTAAACTCAGAAAGTGTAAATGCTGTAAATCAGTACAGTGGTACAGTGCGGATAGTACCAGAGTTTGGATCACTGTTTAAAGACTTAGGTAAGGTAAAAGGTAAAAGGATATAGGACAAGTAAAAGGATATAGTCACAAAATCACTGTGTATGACGAAATAAAGACTGTCGCTAAAGGTTTGAGACATGCTATATCCAGTGATGGAGGCTGTAAATCATGAACTTGTCCCACTAATTCCAAAAACAGATGCTAAATAAAAAAGACTATGTGCTGACCTGAGAGATCCAAACAAAAGTGCGGTTAGAGGAACACATTCTGTTCCAACTATACAAAGTATTTTGAATGCAATGCAGATTGTGTCAGTCTAGCACTCCAGAGCCATATCAGAAGGCAGAGGACTCAATGTGGAATGGCAGAATGATGTGGGCATGTACACAGAAAGCAAAGTGGTGTTGGAGCAGAAGTGTTGGAACAGAGGCTTGGAACAGTCTTCCAGGCATTCAAGGAGAGGGGACTGACCTTGAACAAAGACAAATGTGTTTTTGGAATGTGATGTGAAGAAGGAATAAAGCCTGATCCAAAGAAAGGCAAAGCCATTAGTAAAGCACCATAACCTGAGAATGAAGTAGTAGTAGTAGTAGTGAAGCTTCAGTCATTCTTCATTTCAGAATTTGCAACCATATCAGAGCCACTCAGGAAGCTGACATGAAAAATAACACAGTGGGAATGAACTTCAGAGAGTTACAAAACTTTCAAGAAATGAGAAGTACACTAGTGAGTAAACCATGTCTTGCTTTAGAAAGGTGTGCCAACTGTGAGTATTAGTGATGCTAGCCCAGCAGGACTAGTAGCTGTTATATTACAGACAAGAAAATGGTCAGGAAAAAAACAGTTGCACATACCAGGCAAGTCACACACAGAGTCCTACCGAGAAAAGGTACTTACAAATTGAACAAGATGCACTCACATACGTGTGGCGAGTAGAACATGTCAGAAATATGGGGATCTATGGGAAAGCAAATTTACACTGCAAACCGACCACCATCCACTTATCCACATCTATATATTCAGTCCAGAAAAGGCTACAATGTTCTCTTCAAGGATCTCAAGAGCAGTATAGAGATCGCAGCTGTATGATTACATAATTGAACACTTGCTGCAGATTCCTTGTCCAGACTTCCTTTGCCATCCATCTAACACAGAGGGCAGTCTTTACATCAAACATTATGTGGTCAGAATACTTTTTATATGTTTCCATGATGTGCCTAAATCTGCATACTTGTAAAGACGATAAACAATGAAACTGTTGTCAATTGCGCAATCCAATACCAGAAACACTGCAACCCATTCAAAGCTGCATTATTAACTCATAATGGATTGATTCTGTAAGGACACAAAATTGTGTTATCAGCTGTGATACACATCAAGGTGTTTGCACCCAAAGCTATCTATGAAGTAAATTCTACCGGCCACCTGAAATACTTCCTGGATTTTGGTTAGGTATGGGCTTAGTAGGCCTAATTAAAGATCAGTACATACTGAATGTAACTGACTATTGCACATCTTACCCAGAAGCAATTATTGTATCTATATATATGATATATTCCTTTGAACTCTACACAGAAGAGGGAACACAGAATGTTGAAATGTCAAACACCGTCATTGCACTCCACTTCAAATTGCACCGGTAATTTTAGATCCTGACATTGGAATGAAACTGCAGTGTCAGAGATGCAGAATAGAGGAGATGAAAGTTCATCTGCATCCTTTTCCACATCTAAACAAGCTCAGATCACAACCAAGAGTGGTAGACTGATAAAGAAACCAGCTTGTTCCATGTTTTAAGCCTTGTTTAAATCAGTGCTGTTTAAGGTTGCTTAAAATTTGAGCATGTGGCATGATGGCAAAGCAGAACGTTTGTGCAATGCTATTTTTGTACAAAGCTTTTCCTACTAACTTCAACTAAACTTTAATGTAAACTGCTTATTCATGGACATTTACACCTGTCTCATAATGGCCTGGGTGACCGATCAGATATCAGGCAAGTAACCCGATGATGATGCTTAAAAGGCAATAAACATGTTGGGAAACTGATAGGGACCTAGAGAGGACTGATTTAAGGTTAAACATGCTAAATATGCTAAATATTAAACTTGCTAAATATGTTGGGGCATTAGGGCTCATATTCCTTTAACAAGTATGTGGGTGCACGTCACAAAAGTGGAGAGAGATTGAGAGTGATTAGAAGAGAGATGTTTTGAGACAGTGTTGTTTTCTATGCTATGCAGTGTAATTTTACCTAGCACATGTCTCTTCACGTTTTACTTATTTCATTTGTTGTTAGGTTAACTACATAGCCAATAACCAACATGTCAGCATGCTTTGGAACTTTAAAGCTTGCAGCTTGCTTCAGTGTGATTCACTACAGTAACAAGTCACTACAAGCAAGCTTAACTGACTAGGTGTTATTGTATATCAGTTAGCTCTAACCTGGAGCCATTCTAAGTAGACAAAGTTCCTTTCATCACTTTCTATGGCCAAAAAAACATGTAGCAAAAGGTAACAAATAAAAAATGCACTATTTTTGTACTGCTGAACTGTCCTGGAGATTTAGATGAGCTGAATTGTGAATACTGTATAATGCAACATGGTTTTTCAAATGCACCTCTAGCTGAGCGATGCCATTATAATGATGGAGGGCACAAAGCTTTTTTTACACATAGATGGCTTTGGAAATCAATTGCTATCTGAAGTAGGGCTTGCATGACAAGTTGACTGGTGTGTGATGAGAATCATCACTGACTAACACAGGAGAAGGGAATGACGTTAAAAGTGTTAATTTGCAGATCTGTGGCAAAGCCAAACTCCACAGGTCAGTAGAGCACTTAAACTGAGAGGTGAAGTAGTTGCTGGGTTACTTTATTATTCCTTGGAACCCCATGGGGACACCGGTGACCGCACTGTGCACATTTTATTCAATGGATTGCCAAAAATGTGTCTTTTGTCAAAGAGAGATTTGGTAAAATGCATTCTTAAGACTTTCTTAGGACTTCAGCGGAACAGACGAGTGCTGAAAAATTTCTCTGCACCCTGTGGTCTAAGCATATCTAGGCTACATCAGCTTATTACATTCAAACACATTTCCACTGGTTTCCAGTTTGCGTGAGTTAATACAATTCTATGTTTCATTTCATTCATGTTGCTTTGCTTCTAGTAGCCAACAGGAATAACAAAGCAGTATGTCCTCAATTTCAAACAGCTTAATCCTGCAGAACATCCTGCAGCAGACAGCAGGTGTAAGAGCAAAACTTCAACTACCTTCTGTAGGAACCTGTTAAAACACAGCAATCCATTTTAGAACTTGGTTATATTTCAGAAATGGTTGTATATAAAGGAATATATTTATTTATTTTTTGCTGTTTTGTTATTTCTATGATTCAAAGTGTGTTAGATTGCATCACAGAGAGGTTTAAATGCTTCTTGGCAGTCAGAAGCGGATCCACTGTGAGCCTAAATATAAACGTAAAACAAAATACACAGAGGAATGGCTTTGGGGCTCGAAGGGTCAAATGAAAAACTGCAAGTTTTGATGTTAGCATTCATCAGGAAAAAATCAAAGTATAATGTATAATCATTCTAAATGCCCGATCCTTTTACAGTATGCTCCTGTGAAATAACATACCAGCATTGTACTGTAAAATAAATACTTTACATCTACAGTAATGCTTCATCATTTTATTGTCAATTTAAATGTCAGTAAAAAACTAATATAAATCTGAAAATGCCAAAGGAGGCAAGGCACCCCCAAACTTTTGACTGGCAGCATACACTGTCGTTTGGTATCTAGGGGTCCCAGAACATTATGTGCTCAGCGCTGGTTTAAGGATGGGTCAGAGAGAACCTGAAATGGGAAAATTGCAGCAGGACAGCGTGTTATCTCTCAGCAAGTAATGAAAGCAGCCACAGTCATTTGGTAGGCCAGTGAATGCGCAATGCAGAAATACTTTTACCTGAAGATAATTTGTGTATTGATTCTTTTTCGGGCTTTTGATAGCACGCTGCTTATCGTATTTCCCATAGCAGATTGGTAGTGTATGCTGCATTATCACAAATTTGTTTCTAAAGAAGCTTAAGTTCATTAACAGTACAGCATTTCCATCGAAGCGTCTAAATGAAATAGGTGTGCCCTCATCTGTCTGCAGCTAATTTAGCTCTAAAAACATCCAGATTGGGCTTTTAATTGCTAATGTACTTTTTTTCCCCCCACCTTTTTAATCTGTGCTTCATCTCGGCTGCCAGGCTAGATTGTGCCTCAAGTGAAAGTGTTTCTGCTAGTTACAGTTTTACACTACTGCTTCCATCACAGTTCCCAGTGTACTTCAATGATCAATAACAATTTCTTTTAAAAAGCATCTGTGGCCAGCCAGCTAGACCAGATGGTATTTTGTAGTGCTTGAGTGCATGTGTGTGGATGCGGGTGCAGTGACTGTGAACGCATGCACATTAAAAAAAAGAGCAGTGGGACCATGGAAGAGTTGTGTGTTTCATTGCCATTCAGACTGATGAAGCATATACATTGCTCTGAAATAAGAGCATTCAAAACTTTGGAATCATTTGTCATATTAATCATTTTGCATGCAGGCATACAGTTTACTCCAGTCGTGCAGTCTGACTGGTTGAAAAGCAATGGTGTTATGTCTGATAATAACCCACCATATCACCATATCTGTATCATTGTAACTCAGTAATATCTACCTGGTTTGGTTTGTCAGATGCTTGAGGCCGTTCCAAGTGAACCCAAAATGAATGAGCTTCTATGGAGCTTTGCTGTAAATTTGTAGTTTGTAAATGCAATTCTTTTCTAAACACAAAAACAAGTATTCCATTGCTGCTGTCATATTTTTAACCCTTTAAACCCAGTTATAGGACTTTCTAATAGTGCCTCCTCATGCTGTGAGCAAGCATGAACCGCTGTACCCAAATGTAACCACTTTACTCTAGGTCTCAGCAGCAGTAGTGCTAGCATACAACTGCTCAAAACCTTTCTGCTGAACAAAAAGGACTGGTACGTTTCTCTCAGATGTTTTTAACGGAATACATCATTCTACTTTCTAAAGGAAAGCCACATAAAAGTGCGGATAGCATAAAAAAAGCCAGAAAGACAGTATTTCTGCTCCTGCACATGTTAGCTTCGGCCCTGCTCCCATCACACCAGGTCCAACTAAAGTGGGCATACTGAAGCAAGCAAGATGCTAAAATGTGCAGGTTAGTGAGCCACCAGGATTAGGATTAAGAAAAACTGCATTAAGACCTCAGATTAGAAATACAGCACTTTCTATGGTGCGAACTGAGAAACTGAGACAAATGCAAATTAGTTTACTAGCAACTAGCTGGCTTGCTACTTTAATGTTAACTACAGTACAAATGTGCAATTGTATGTTATCAACCCTTATTGCCCATAAAGTCAATAACTAACAAAACATACACCCACTGGCCACTTTATTAGGTATCCTTGTATCAACTTTCATTGCCCATTTTATCAGCTCCACTTAGCATTACAGACTGTAGTCCATCATGTAGATGTAAAGTCAGTTGGCCATCCTCTAGTCTTTCATCAGTATTCACAGGACACAGGATGCTGTTGGATAGTTTTGATTGTTGGACTATTCTCAGTCAAGCAGTGACACTGAGGTGTTAAAAAGTCCAGCAGCACTGCTGTGTCTGATCCACTCACAACAGCACAACACACACTAACACACCACCACCACGTCAGTGTCACTGCAGTGCTAAGAATGACCCACCACCCACATAATACCTGCTTTGTGGTGGTTCTGTGGGGGTCCTGACCATTGAAAAACAGGGTAAAGGGGGTTTAACAAAGTATGCAGAGGAACAGATGGACTGCAGTCTACAAAGTACATATATGCCATAAATGGACCTGATAAAATGGACAATGAATGTAGATACAAGGAGGTGTATCCAATGAAGTGGCCAGTGGGTGTATATCTGTTTCCCCAAAGGTCTTTGTGGCACTTTTTTATTTTATTAATTTTTTGTGCAGTGTGCCAAAATAAACAGCATAGCGTAACCAGGGCTGTGGGGGGAAGGAGTTGAGGTTTTGATGGTAGGAGGACATGCATTTCTAATTTGCATAATCATGCATATTCATATATCTTTGCCATCTTTATGAGGGTAAAGGGGTACAGAAGCCTTTAGGCATTTTTCTGATAGTTTCTTGGCCATAAAAATAATACATGTAAATATTACCAATTGATTATTCAACGCTGTTTATTTTTTCACCTTTTTTTAATGTTGCATTTTTCTCTGAGGCCCACTCATGACACCTGTAAAAACTGATGTACAAAAACCACACTCTAAAAAATAATGTACTGGATGTACTTTAACTGGATGTTAAGTAAGTGCTGTGAGCCTTTCACTGGGACCAACCAAGTAAATTACACTCTGCCAATGTTTAACATCAGAAAGCTAATATAATTATATAATATAATCTGCTTAATATTAATTTCATAGTTTAGTTTCACTAATCCAGCAAAATGTATTTTCACCAACATGATTTTGTTGAATATTCTAATGTTCAGTTTATTTGAACCCACATAGAACCCACTTTTGTTCAAATTTAGATTTTTGTTTTATTCCATGCAATTTTGTTGCTTTGTATTTGTTTTAGTTTTTGTAGTTTAGTGCCAGAAAAGGCACATTAGACAATTATACCATTTATAATAAGTTCAAAATGCTGTGTATGACAAATGTTTGGACAAAATGAAATGCCTAGTACAGAATAAACTCAGCAACATTTCTCTCTGAACAACTCAAGATCCTGAGATTCTTAAAGACATATTGCAGCATTTTTGCCCTCAACAGTGACCTGAATGTGAGGTACCTGTTTTGCCCAGACTGTTGGAGAATGTGTATGTCTAGCCCTGCAGTGACAGAGACATGGTGGTGGTATGTTAGTGAGTGTTGTGCTGGTGTGAGTGGATCAGACACAGGAGTGCTGCTGGAGTGTTTAAACACTGTGTCCACTCACTGTCCTCGCTATTAAACACTCCCACCTTGTTGGTTCACCTTGTAGATGTAAAGTCAGAGACGATAGCTCATCTGCTGCTGCAGAGTTTGTGTTGACCATGCTGTACTCCTTCGTCAGGACGCAGGTCACAGGATGCTGCCCACAGGACATGGTTGACTGGACAGTTTAGTTGGGGCCAGAAAAGGCACATTAGACAATTCTACCTTTTATTATAAGTTCTAAACTCTGCGTATAACAAATGTTTGGACAAAATGAAATGCATAGTACTGATTAAACTCTCTCTGAATATTGCTCTTAAGATCCTGAGATCCTTAAAGTCATATTGCAGTATTTTTGCCCTCAACAGTGACCTGACCTTGGGGTACCTGTTTTGCCCAGACTGTTGGAGAATGCGCATGTTTGGGGTGGCAGCAGGATCTTGTAATTCACAGTTCAACACTTAAAATAAGATTAACTCAATTAACTAACTTAAATCAAGGTTGCTAAACTGGAAATGCTAAAGAAAGCAATACTGTTTTCTTTTTAATTAAAAACAAAAACACTTGGGTGAAGAAACACAATTAATCCAGCAACAACTTTACCATTAAATCCTGACACTTCACAGTGCGCCTGTACCTCAAATTCTCACTTCTTTTAGAACAGCAGGTCATGGTTGAAAGATATTATTTTTGGACTTCCTTTGAGTTCATTTAGGCACAGGTGTAACTTGGAAGAAAAAAAATCTTTTGTATGTCTCTCTGTATGTTCAGATCCTTCAGGAAGCATTGGCTGGGTTAAATGCGTTGGCACATTTGTTGACTGTGATCACCTCCCCTGCAAGACCTCCACTTTGCACTTCGGTATCCTAATAGAGAAGATTTCAGACCCAAGATTTCAGTTTTAATAGCTTCATATTTATCATGTATTTGAAGCAAGGTAAATACAAGATGAAATAAAGTGTATGTTGTATATGTATATGCTGAATATGGTGTATATGTATATTACAGATATACTATTGTCACGTCCTGTCTTGTCTTGACCCTGTTTGTCTCTGTTTTCTCTGGTTTTCTTTTTCTGTCTTTTTCTGTCTTTTTCTGTCGTCGTTTTGGTTGTTGCTCCTCCTGTCTCCACCCTCTTGTCAGGCCCCTCACCTGTCTTTAGTTTGTAGCTCTGCCCCTTCCCAGGTGTTCCTTGTTAGTCCTTGTTCATTTATACTCCCTGTTGTTCCCTTTATTCTTGCTTGGTGTTTTGTCTCCATGTCTGTTGTTTGTAACCCTGTTCCCAGTCATTTCTCAGTTTGCTAGTGTCTTTGGTTTTGTTTTAATTTGTTCTTCATTTGTGACTTGCATTTGCATCCTGTCTCCTCGTCTTGTCCCACGTGACAACTATTATGCAACAAATGGTGAACATCTCTGCATCTTTAAATCTTACTGTGCTGAGAAATACAACAAATAAACAAATTGATACACACAAATACACTGCCATTCAAAAGTTTTGGGGCCTCTGATTTCATTAAGATGAAATATTTTTTTGAACGTATGCATATAAAATGTTTCTTCAATGAAACAGATGTATGTGTTGTAGACAGTTACAGTTTTAGAGATGAAAGCTATAAAGATGAAGAGGCTTCAGCAATAAACAGAGCTATAACTGATTTCATGATTTGAGAAATCTGTACAGCATTGAAAAACTTTTTTTTTTGAAAACCCATAACCATATCCCCTAATTAAACACCTATTAATAATAGCAATAACAAATTGTAATAAACGGAATATTATATCTTTTCATTTCATAACACCATTTGTTTTACCTTGTTCTAACTTCATGTCATTCCTAAAATATGAAAAACGGAATAAAGTATTGATTTATGGTTTATAGCTTTTAGTTTACTGGATTTCAATTCAGACTCTATGAGTTATTACTGAATAACTGAATTATTATTATGACAACTCGCCCCAAACTTTGAGCAGCAGTGTGCATGCATAAAATAAAACAGCAGTCTGATAAATGATTATTCAGAACTGGATTCCTGATTAATAAAACATTGAATTAATAAAACATTTTCATAATGGATAAAGTTTAGCTTTACGCAGCCACCCCACAAACGTCGCTTCAGTCATTGTGGATCTGGAAAGGCTTTACTTGGGTTTAAGAGGTCTAGATCAAATTTACTGTGCAGCTAAATAGATCAGCCATTAGACAATCAAAGTCTTTAAATTGAAATGTGTTCTTCATCAAGTTATGATTTCATTAAACATTTTTAACCCTAAGATTTAAACGTTGTGCCTTGCTTATGTCAGTTGAGCGTAACATGTAAGTACACCTTTCTCATGCTGTCTCAAATGCGTTTGCCTGGACACTGAGTAAGGGCTTTCATGCTAGGAAGATCTTGTGTTGAGAGCTAACATTGAAACGCTAAATGGTGTGGAGCTACTGAATCAAACCTAATTAGGCCTAATTTAGGTTTCCTATGCTTTAAAGTGTTTCAAATTATGGGAATACCCCAAGAGGTACATATGTCCAGCCACAGACAACACAAAAAGGAACGGGTAGGTCCACAGTTTTACTGCCTGCAAATTGAGAAGGTCTTTGCCATTGTTCCACTGACAATACAAGAGTTATTTCTCTACATGTCTTCACTGGTCCTGAATTATGATCTGAAGTTTAGCATGTTGAGACATTGGAGCATCCAACCAAAAAGAAGTTGGGAAATTGTTTCAAACTGTTTATTTCAGCAGGGTGTTTGTCAGTAAAACACTGTAAAACATGAGAAGTATTTTCGAATATTGGATGGTAAGTGTAAATACTGTGCTTCCTCAAAGAGAACTTTGGAAGTGACTGAACTAACAAACTGAGACACATAAAATCACAATGTGTTGTTTATTTGCATTTATACTAATGTCACAGTTTTTATATCAAATAAACAGTTTCTGCCCAGATATAGCTTTGCATAGAATTATCTGAAATGCTTAAGACTTTTACACATTGCTGTGTATGTATACTGTAAATGACGGAAAATAAAAAACAGGACTCAAAATAGGTATCCTAGTTGCAATGTTTTAGCATTATTAAAGCCACTTCATCATTACTACAGTTCAATTTTATTGTTCCTAAGTCATGTATGGTGGGCAGAATCCACCATAAAACCCTGAGATTTGGTCCTTTTCTATTTCAACTAGCAAGCTCCCATCAGTTTCTAGAAAAGAAGAGACAGGTGTTATGGATGCATATGCAAGATCTAAATTTAAACATCCACAATTAGCAAAATGTGATAAAACACTTCTTGTTCAGCACCATTAACAACTATAGCAAAGTTCCAAGATCATCCTGGGGCTGCTGTCTTTCTGTCAGTCAGGTTATTCCAATATGTCCCTTCTCACTTGTACTTACTATGGGCAGACCTTGTAGCATAATTAAATGCTATTAATATCCTAAAAAGATGCCAAAAAGATAAAATACAACTGAAAAAACAAAACAAAAAAAAAAACAACCTGTGTTATTGGAATACATTGTGTAAGGCTGATACTTTGCATAATTTCCTTTAGGGTAGCCTGTGTTAATGCTAATTGACCCTAACATTCCATCGGCACATTCAGCAGCTCAAGCTAAAACATCAATATTTGAATCTTATAACTGAATTACAGGACGTAACCTTGTGTGTGTTAACAAGTCACCTTCTGCTTGAATGTAAAGCCAGCATCTTATTATTGAGGCTCCATGTTAACTTAGAACAGAACATTCAGGTAAGAAGCTGGTGAATAGAAAGGCAATTTCAGCTACAAATGAAGCTGAAATGTACCATGCCTGTTCAGAATTCCCTGAAAAGGGTATGAAAAGTGCTGACTTACCTTCACAGCCTCAAAGGTAGCTACATTTCTATGCAGTCCGCCAGGATCCATACAAGCTGTAGTATTTGAGGTGGAACAAAACATTTGATTAGAAAGCTGGGACATAGGAAGCCAAGTTTATCCTTATCTGAAGATGAACATCATTTATGCCCCCTGAGAGATGTTTGGTAAGCATATGGAAAATGCTGACATCCCCTTCACAACCTATAAACGTAGATTTTTGCATTTAGTGTGCAACTGATCCTGATCCATTGTCGTTGATTGTGCTAGGCTGAAACTCGTATATGTAAATTTTGGGGGTGTGATTTTGGGTGGAGTCAGTACTGTTGCGTAACAGTCTAGTATGTTGGAAATGGTGGCTCATTTTTCTGACCTCTTTTAAACATGTGGGATTTGTATTTAAAACAAGGAGCAACACTGTTTAAAGTTCACAGTATGTCTTTTCTATGCACTGATGTAAACGCAGTTTTAATAAAATTTGGCAGAATGTATAATCAGAAATACAAACATGACTTTTTAGTTAATTGTACTTTTTATGTTTAGTTTCATTTACTAACCCCGAATCATTTTTTAGGTCATGTTGGTGGCCTTTAAAGCTGATATACACTCAGCAATTTATAAGGTAGAAATTGCACATTTTATCAGCTCCACTTACCATTTAGCTGAATGTAATTCTACAATTACTGTAGCTTCTCTGACCATTGCTGAAGGTGGTAAAAAGGGGCTAACAAAGCATGCAGAGAAAAAAAACGACTGTAGTCTGCAATTATACAGCTATAAAGCGCACTTATGTGGTAAGTAGAGCTGATAAAATTAAATATAAATATAGTCTAAATATAAGGTTGGTGAATGTTCAGTGAGTTCTTGTAAATAACATTTGTTCTGATTGGCTGCCTTAGAGTGGTTTGTACACCCAATTCAGCCATCAAAGGGCAGTTTGATAAAAGAAAATACTTTTATGGCATAAAACCATCATTTGCAGATGACTTTGTTGTGTTAATTCAAGAACATGACTAAAATAGGAACTATACTAAAATATCAGTATTACCTTCTACCCCGTGTTAGTTGATGCCCTGTTGTCCTACTACATCAAACTCTTATTGTAACAAAATGTGGAAAGTTCGGTTTTTCATGACGTGGCCTCCTTTCAAATACACCTTGATGTAGGTCTGTAAGCATTAATATGAGAATAGCTGGCATGAGAAACTCAGTGTAGCAGCAAACTCTCACCAGAGTAGAAAAATAAACTAGAACTTCATGGACATCAGACACTTGGCTCCTGAGAGGACACTGAAGCCTTTAACAACAGTTTAAAGACAAGCAAACAAAGAAAGAAAGAAATGTTATGCTGCCACTTTATTTTCAGCTGCAAACCTGATGAATAATGTTTAATAAACTGTACTGACTGTATTGACGTGTTTCTAGTTCTTTTATGGGCGTGCTTGTTGTGCATACGAGTGTCGTATTTGGGTGTGTATTAATCTTCACACATTTTCTCCTCTGTGGTCAGAAACGGCTGGTGTTTAATGTGATTTTCTCCGCAGTACATGTTGTACATGTTGATGATGCTGTGGAAAGGGACGGGCTGCTGAAGGGCGTTTGGTTTATAACACACAACCAGTTATTATTTACTACAGCAACTTAGACAGGAGCTAATCCAATTAGCGCTTTCCCCACTTCCCCTTCCCCCTGTCGCTCAAGGAGACACTCATACACACGCTCCGTCTGCTCTGCAGCCCAGCCAGGAGAAGCTGCAGAAAACTGCAATCAAAATGCATCTGTCTCCATTAAAAACCAACGGGGGGAGCGAGGGGACAGCTTCTTTTTTTTCCCTTCCTAGTCTTTTCCCAGGCGCTCGTGAAAAGCAGATTGGAGCGCAGGCGGCATCATTACTTTGCGTGTTAAAAACACATTAGCTGCCAATAAGGTGCCAGCGCAGTAATGAAAATACCTGGAGAAGGCGGTACGCTGATGAAGGGCAGAGGAGGAGGAGGAGGCTGCAGAATTTTATCTTTTTTAGATTGCGCATTAAGTGTGATTTGATTTGATTATTATTCTGTGGGCGAGTGTGTGATTGACTCTGATAAGCGAGTAATTATCAGTGTTTTACACTCAGGGCACAGAATGACACGAGCAAGCATCTGTGTGAATGGAGGATTCTATGGAAATTCACCTGTGGTTTAACCTCAGGGTTAACCGGCCACAGTGGCTCAGCTATAATCAAAATAACGGTGGTGCTCGTTTAAGTGGAGGCATACATGCACATGCATACAACAGCGGGGGTCCCAAAGTATAAGGCTACCAGTGAAAATGCTTCTATTTAGCATTCTTTATTTTCAGTCTAATATAATATTTCTCATTGCAAATTACTTTGTCTGAATATCAATGGTAGAATCGGTCTGAAATCACTTGTCAGACCAAAGCACACCACTTTGTTACCACTTTGCATCAAGCCATCTCATAAGAGCTTTAGCCCAGAGAAGTAAGCAGTGCTTCTGTATGTTGTTGATATAACATTTTGGCTCATTTTAGATTATTTAGCTGTAAATATTGTACTGTATTTTGAATTAATTGCTTTTTTAGAAGACAGTATTGATTCAGTATTGTAGAATTCTTACTCAAGGAAAGCCCTAAAAGAACAAATATGATATATGTATATATATTTTTTTAGTAGAAAATGAATGAAAGTATGTAGCGTTCTAACCATTCTGAAATGCTTGAACTTCTTATAATGCTCTGTGGGTCCGGTCCAGCAAACTCCCTATAGCAAGTGTTTTTCTCTTTCACTTTAGAGCCAGCTCAGTCCGTCTCTGATGAAGTGCTCTGTGCAGAAAAAAGTTTTTACACAGCACCCACGGGCAATGCCCATATGCCAAACACTCTGAAGCAAAGACGCGCCAGACTGATCCGGAGAAACTCAAAGAAAGCTTTGGAGCTTCAGAGGTGTTAAAAGAGGGTAGAACCTTTGCCATTAAAGCAATATTCTCCCCTTACCCCAGATTTAAGAGGCCAAGAAATTGATGTCTGAGGTTTCTTTTTTAGTTTGGCACTGGAGCTATGAGGCTAATGCAGCTACCAAAAAACGGTTAACAAAGCTTATTAGCAGAAGCAACTAGTATCATGGAAGCTGCATTTCTCAAACCATGGCGAGTTTCAAATAGACTTGCTCTGCTTTCTGACTGTTATCTATAAACATGTACAAAGATCTGTGACATACCTTACTAGCAGCCTAGTTAAACCTATTTCTGCTACTTGTAAGGTTTCCAGCAGAGCCGCCAATCAGAGTACAGCACACACTTTGTTTTGAGCTTGTTTTGATCTGTTGGTCAGAGCTTGTTTTCTACTACTACATTAATTTCTACTAATGCCTTCAGTGTTTTGTATTCACGATCAGTTTAATAGACATCAGTGTCAGACTAATTAATGACCTTCTATTAAAAGATTGGTGGACTAGAGTCTTTACACCTAAAATGAGTTGTTTAAGAGTCTTGTTCCAGAAATTTACTTTCCATCTTTAAGTACATTTGAAGGCAAATACTTTTGTACTTTTACTCAAGCCGAGGTCTAAAAGGAGGAACTTCTACTTTTACATGCTTTGTGTACTTAGTCCACCTCTCATGCCAATCAGATTGACGCACGCTGAGCTAAAATCAAGGCTGGGTTTATTTAACAGATTAGCAGTGAGGTTCAACAATCCAGGCAATCAAAGTGCAAGGGACAGGCAAAGTCAAATAACAGGAGACAGGCGAGAGTCGAAATACCAAAAATATTCTAGGAAACGGGACGGGATTGGTGGGTGAGGGACATGTGACTTCACCAGGTAGGGGGTTCTGGGAGATGGAGTTCCGGGGATCCGAGGCAGAGAGGAAACCCGGAAGTGTGACACCACCACTGCATAACACATTAACTAAAGGATTATTTACACCAAAAGTATGTACAGTTTAGACTTTTTCATCAAATTTGAGTGTTTAAACATTGATAAAAAGGTGATATAATTTGACAACTAACACTAAATAATATATTATATATGATATTATTATCTATCAGTATATATCACTGCTTCAAACATGTCAAACAGATCAGGTGCTAATGAACATTATTAGAAAATATCTTGAAAGAACCACAAATATCTGGTCTGTTTTGTTCTTTGTTACTGGAGTGTGTGATATCTTTAAGAGCTCTCTGAGGCCTTCAGAAAGAAAGTTGTTGGTGCCTATTAGTCTGGGAAGGGATTTAAGAAGATATCCAAAATATTGGAAATCAATCATTCCACTGTCCGGAAGATCATCTACAAGTGGGGAAGATTTAAAACAACTGGCAACTTGTCAAGACCAAATCGTGAGATGCTAAATGAAGCCTTTAAGGACACCGGAGCTTCGTCACAGACAGAGCTGGTTGAACCCATACGCTCACTACACGCATTGAGTAGGGTACTGCAAAGAGACTTATTTAATTCAAGGTTTCTTTATATAGTGCCTTTTTTGCAACAGACATTGCAAAGCAGTACAAAGCAGCTTCATAGAAAATCTGATTCCAATCCCCCAGTTAGCAAGCCATGGGTAACAGTGGCAAGAAAAAGCCTCCCTCAGAGCAAGAGGAAGAAACCTTAAGAGGAACTAAGGCTCAAAATGGGAACCCATCGTCCTCTGGTTGACAGCAGATAGCAAAACAGTACAAAACAATATAAAAAGTATAAGATTTTACAAATATATATAAATATGTGTAAACGGCAGCCTGTGCTTGGACAGAAGTATTTAGATTAAGTCCTGTCGGAGTAACAATGAGAAACATATATTTAAAAAAGACACTGACTGATATTTAAGTGTGTCACAGCGAAAAACTGTCAACATCAATATGGGATCCGTTACAGGGACGACCTATTAGTAAGAATATGAGAAGTGTTTAGGGTATCGTGAGGCAGGGAAAGAAATGTCTGATCAGTTTTTAAAGCAGGGGAAGAAACGTCTGTTATTAAATAGCAGAATCTTCAGGAGGGCCAGTGGCATGCAGGCAAAGCATTCCACATAGCATTAGACAGCAGGAAGCTCCATGGTGGGTGAACTGGTCCAGAATGCATGCAAGCAGGGGCACCAGATCAAGGCATCAGCATCATACCAGACAGGATGGGCAGTTGTTCAACTTGGCAAAGAAACACACAGGCAACTAGTTCTGTTTGACTGAGGACAGAATGTAGTGTTAATAGAGTGCAGCAGTGACTCTGGCAGACCTGGCTATTACAGCATAGCTAAAAGGGACAGCAAGAAGGAAATATAGACATGAGGGCTCCCTGAGAAGTTAGCACCCCTCTGCTCCACCATCAACAAACTTAAATGCATAAGAGCCGTGGGATGTCATACCATAGTCCTCTCCCTCAATGCACCCCTAGATCTGCACCTATTATCTAGCAGGAAAACTACCAAAGGCTCGACTGAACAGGTAGGTTTTTAGCCTAAAAACTGAGGCTGTATCCTAAACACTGGCTGGAACTGACTGGTTATCAAGGTGTACCCACACCTTTATAGTACTCCTAGTTGACCATGTCAGTTCATAATCAGAGATAAGTTCAGTGAGATACTGAGGAGGCCATTTACAGCTTTACATGTCAGTATAAGAATTTTGTACTTAATGCAGAATTTAATTGGTAAATTCGTAAATGTTCTAGTTCTCATAAGTTCTTGTAAGGGAGCTAACTCAAAAAGAACTAACTGAAGCTTGTTAACTCTTTCTGGAACATCCAGAACGCAGGGCTTGACAGTAATCGAACCTTGAGGTAAAAAAAGGCCTGAACTAGCTTTACTGCCTCCTGCACAGAAAATGCATTAATTAAATCCATTCTTACATAGATAGAAGAAAGCTGTTCAAGTATTACTCGTAATATGTTAATCGAAATCCAGATCAGGATCAATTGTGACACCAAGGTTTTCACAGATGTACCTGGAGTAGCTGACAGTCTATTAAGATTAAACGTTAATGTACGTTTGTTTCTTTTCGAGCAAGTTGAGCAGGAGGAGGTTACTTGACATCCAGACTTCAAACTAACTGTCAGTCAAGGTGGTAGAAATATTATGGTTTGAGTTTGCTTTGCTGATTCAGGGCCTGGCCAACTTGAAATCATAGAATCAACTATGAATACTCTTTCATTGCAGAAAGTGCTTGAGGAGAAAGGGAGACCATGTGTAAAAAACCTGAAGGTGAACAAGTGGACCTCACAAAAGGATAATGATCACAAACATACAACTAAATCCACCAAGGATAGGCTCTAAAGGAAGAAACCGGAGGGTTCTGGAATAGTCTATAGAATCCCAGATCTGAATCTTTTTGAAATACTGTGGTAGGTTTTGAAATGGGCTGTTTGTACAGAATTCTGCATAATTCTGGAAACGAGTAACAATTTTTCCTACTGGTTCATACGCCTACATAAAGTTTTTTTTTTTCTGCCAAAGGGGACAAAAGCAGTTATTGAAGCCAGGGATGTACTTATTTTTCAATAGATACAAATACACCTTAGTTCGCTTTTTAGATAAGCCAGATTTCTATTGTGTTCTATTACATGATGTTTATTTGTACAAACCGGTTTATACTTATGATGGTATTTTTTCTCAGAAAAAATCAGAAAACAGATTTTTAACATAGTAGGACCTTCACAACAAAATACTCTTAAAATGCGCTAAGAACACTGGGAAGAAGCAATGGGTTCCTAGTAGCAGCAATGTCACATACATCATTTTTCAGATTTAGCACACATTCTGTTATGAAGACTTCAATGCTACGTCATTTATTCCTACTCTGGCCAGTCGCAGTCTGCCACCTGTCTTCAAAAGGATTCAACTTTTTTCTGTTCTACTGCTCCGCTTCTGCTGTCCATATCCGGCAGGATCTGTGAGGGTCCAAATGGTTCAAGACCTTCAAAGACTACACTAAAGACTCTTTATTTCTTAAGAATTGTTATTCATCAAATTGCACACTTCATTAAGGATTAAAACATTGTTTTCTATTGCTTTCTATTGCCTTTTGAGTCTTTGTGGCAGAACCGATAGAGGTAGTCATCGTGCACATCAAGCTAATTGGAAATAGCATCTTAGTTGACATTAGTGTTTCTTGCTAATGTCTGTAGCAGCTCCACACCCTTTGGCGATTCGAATATGGTGGTATCCTGTGGTGGCATCCATAGGACAAGACAAAAATGAACCAGTCAAAATGGTGAATTAAACATGCAGTGAACTTGGCCAACCAAATTGTGCTGCTTGTTTTGGAAGTGATGTTTTACACAACCATGACTTGTGTGATGAGTTGGAATACGGTAGGGTAAATGGACATATGCATAAAGTCATCTTTGCAAGTCAGTATACAGAAACAGTTCTGTAAAAAAAAGTCAATATACAGAGTATACATGCACATCTGCCTTACAACACCAAAGCTACCCAGCATATCTGGATTTGCCAAGGCTGGAATCCTAATTACTAGAAAGCAAAACTAAGAAAACAATTCTCAGAAAATTGTATTAAATTCACTGCAAGATTAAATGTCATTTTTACCAGCATGTATCACTTTAAATCCATAGCTGTGGTTTTGCTGCTTTACTCCATGGACTCCAGCACACACTGTAAATAGGTTTCCGCACGAAGGCAAACCTGAGCAAAATAAGTCTAATTTCCGAAGAGAAAAGCACTCTCATATCAAGCTGTGGCTCACACAAAAGCAGCCAGAAGGCTTGGTGGGAGCCTGTCAAAAATTTAAAGTGAAATCATACCAGGCTGAAATAAAAATGTTCCCAGTTAATTGAATGTAGCAGCGGGTATCAATACTTCTGCAGATTACTAATGAAGTCTTACTGGAGAAGTGGAGAGTCGGGCAGACTGGAAGAAGCGTCTCAGATCCTATCTCACTTTCTCTCTCTCTGTTTCTCTCTCTGTTTCTCTCTCTCTCTCTCTCTGTCTCTCTCACTCTCAGATGCACACACACCAACTTCCCATCTCTCTGACACACACAAACACACACACACACACACACACACACACACCCTACCTCTCCTCTTTTATGCCCTGTCCCACCAAGTCTCCGTCACTCTTGTCTTTCATTTCCATCTTATTCTAGTCCTCCAGCTGTCTCCACTGTTACAGCAGCAGGCCAATAGCCGGCAAGTCATTTTCCTCTTGATTCAGAGGGAACAGGCTCTTTCTCTGTGTGCTTTTTTTTATCTGCTTTTGGTGATCCCCCACTACTTAAGACACCTACCATTGTCCATCATCACCATTATACAGCAATGTGCCCATGCCTCCGACTCAAAATGCCCTCGTCTGGGTGACATTAGGCTCTATTAAGGCCTTTACAAACCCACTGAGAGCAACAGGTCATTTTGGCTTGTGTGTGTTTGAAGGGTGTACTGTGAACTCTCAGCGTGCACCTGAAATCAAGCTAATCAAAATATCAAGCTTGACCTTGAGGAGCAGCTGTGAAGTCTGCTGATGTTCCTCTGGAAGGAGCATCTTGACTGCACCAAAACACATTTCGGTAATGATGCCATTTAGAGCTCGGCAAGACGGATGACAATCATTTATAATTTAACCAGTATCTTTATTACAGCGCAATCAACAATGAGCATCCTAAATATTTAATTTTGCAATCACGTACTTTTACATGCAATGTGGTGATGGCCTAATACAGAAGGGTCTTTACCGGTTTTCAAGCAATAGTTTGGTGGAAAATAATCAAAGCATCTCTTTAATGGTTCAGATGAGCGTTTTTGAATGGCTACATCTGTTTCCTTCGGAGTAATGGAGTACAAGTACTTTGTTACTGTACTTAAGTAGTTTTTTTTAGATACCCATGCGGTATGTCAGTATTTCTGTCATTTAATACTTTGTACTTTTACTAACTACATTACAAAAGAAAAATCTGTACTTTTTACTCACTACATCTTATAAATAGGCTCAATAGTTTAGTTTTAACAATGTATTCACTTATTTTATCTCTCTATTTAATTGGGTATTAACCAGGCAGTTCTATTTAGATACTTTATGAAGCACAAACTGGAATCTTACTGGCTGTGAAAGGGGGGGTGGGTAGTGGGAGGAGCAAAGCGAAACAGTGATGCTACTTTCATGGTTTACAGACCCCCAGAGCATGTGGGGAAAACACTGTAAATAATAAAACAGAGGAGACGATGGATTTTACAGAAAGCCAGCGCTTTAAACAGACATGGCATCTGAAAAAAACTGAATCTATGGTCTTAATTTAGTCATACATGACATGGCGAGTTTTCCTAGACTCTATTTTAACCAATACAGCCCCCAGAGCCAGAGATGCAGGGACACAGCAGAGGCTAAACCTAAACATGAATTATTTAAATTAGAGTAGCTACAGAGAACAGTCATATGATGGGCGGTCGAGGGAAACTCAGAGTGAGAATATTCAGAATTTCGTTTAAAATATCGTTGAAAAATAAAACATCACTATTTGGATGAGCCAAGGCCAAAAATGTATGATAAATTTAAATACAGTCAGATTTAATTTCCTTGATTTTATTTTTTTCCCCACATTGAGATTACTTAGAACAGGGATAATGGGACCACTCTGCGGCTGTAGCAATACTCTGACACAAATTTGTCTGTGACATTGAAATCGCTGAAAAAGTTTTGTGTAACTTCTGCAGCTAACCATTCTATGTTCTACTTTATTAAATACAAAAACAGAAAATACAGAATTTAGATACATTATGAAATATCATATTTGACCTTCAGCCTGTTTCTTCAAATTCTGACAGCAGGACTACATCAGACTCTGAACCTGTGATTGCCCCTACGCCAGATTTTAGGTTGGTAACTGACAGAATAACTAAGCAAGCTGGAATAACATGAACAAAATGAAAATCTGTGGAACGTTTTACAGTCTGTCTAGAAATACAGAAGAATACAGATTGGTGGAAAGTCTGACCCTGTGGTGATCCAGGCATTGATGCATATTATTGTCACTCTATTTTTTGTGAAGTTTAGCCCTGTACTTTTCAGTACATCCATATTCCAATTTAGTTTGTTGGGCAAATGAAAATTCTGCTAATATTTGGTGTAAGCTAGTGTGAATGACATGTTTGAGAGCCTCATGTTCTCAAGCAGCCAAAATGAAACTCTTTGCTGACAATACCATACTTGTTAGTGTTAGTCATGTCTGTTAACAGCATTGTTTCCTCTGTGTCTTCATGGCGGTTCCTGACTGCACATCAAAGGTATTTCTGCAGTAAAGCCCCTCCCCCTTTTCACCCTCCTTTTATCTTTGGGTTCAGTTTGACCCCATTCAGTGTTAAATATCCCTAAATAAGTGACTGACTTCATTTTTTAACAAAGAAACAACAATAAAAACAAAAAACAAACAAACAAAAAAAAAAACTAAAAAAAAAACAAGGCATAAACTTTGGTAACAATTTAACTTTGTTAAAAATGATTTTCTTGGGTATTTAAATTGCTCAGGTGAAAAAGGGCCCCAAGGATAATAGGAGGGTTAAACTGGAGCCACGTGGTTCAGTGCATTAACTTGTATGGTTACATTAGTAATTAGGGCTGGCTAAGTTTACAGTTTGTCCGGAGGAAGAAGTCTAATGCTGAAGATGATCAAAATGTAGTAGAAGATGCTCACATCATCTGAGGACATTCATTTTTCTCAGGAAATCAGGTTCAATTTTATACCTCTTATGGCCTGTTTAGTCTTATTGGAGGTCTCAGACCCCTCTTTTAGCTGCCCTCAGTTTGAACCTTGGTTTTAAGGTTCTATCTGTAATGCAAAAGGCTACTATATCTTTGGTGGAGACAATTGCAAATATGAATGCATATCTGAATCAATGTTCAGGCTTTTCTGCTTTACATTTTCTTTGTTTTCCAAAACTGCATAAAAACTTCATGGCTTTGATGACCTACAGTACTTGTCTTCACCTTGTACCTGCCGTCCCTCTCATGTTTTGTGTATGAATAAACTGGGGTTGGGTGGGTCTTGGTCGTGAATTACACTTTGTAGAATAGCTTCAACTTTGTTTAGTCTTAGAAAATATACATGTCTGTAATAAATCCACTCAAAGACAAATTTTTATTTGTTTATCTGAATAAAATACAAGATGTTTGTTACTTATTTTGCTTTGTTTTTAGTGTTATAGAACTAAACTTCTGTTTATTTCATTATACACGGGCTTGATTTGCAACATTGAACCATTTCACTGACAGTTCTTTTAACAAATCACATGAAATCATCTACAAATTTAGTGGAAGACTCAGGTCTGACAAATAAATTTATGTGATTTATTTAATTCCGGCGTAACTCAATTACAGAAATTATGACTGACACCTACACTGCCTTACCTGGAATAATGATGGCCAGTTTTGGAAATGATGTTCTTGTATAAAATGCTGCAACTGTTGCCACACATGCAGGCATTATGATTGATGTGCCAAGCAGTCAGTCAAAACTGTATATTCTTCCACAGTTGGTCAGTTTTATACCCCAGTACTGGGAGGAAAAAAAAAAAAAGTATACAGTTACGTGTGTATACACACACACACACACACACACACACACACACACACACACGCACACACACGCGCACACACACACACACACACACACACATTTGATTTTTTTTTATCACAACATTATTTTTGAACATATACATAATAATAATGTCTCCCATATTTATCACATATTTATGTGGCACTTTGTACTTCATTTTTGCACAATGTAAAAAACTCCAGGTTAATGTTTGCATTGTGTTCAAATTTCCTAATGAGTGGACTAAAATGTATTGGAAAAGTATTACTATTTTAACTTCCATTATAAGTTAATAATATATAATGTTTAAAAATGAAGAACATGATATGAGGGTTTTTTTTCAACTATATACAAATATCTATATGTGATAAGAATTCCTTAAATATGTGCATGATGCATTGGACACTACAGTGATTAAAGCTTCAGTTATTATCTCATATTAGAACAGTGTCTCTCTGCTGATTTACAAAGAACTCAATCAAACTTCATGACCTCTGCTTTAATTGTTGAATTAAATATGTTTCTTTCCGAGTGTAGTGTAAACAAAGCACAAGACAAAATTAGATCGACTCTAATCATATTTGATCAAACATGCTTATTGGGTTTGTCTCTCTCTCATTCTCTTCTCTCTCTTTCACTGTCTTTCTCTCACTTACTCTCTCTCTCCCTCACTTTTTCCTCCCTGTCTCTCTCTCTCTGGACATCTGTCATGACAACAGTGCATGAGTCATGTTTGATTTTAACTTCATTTGTCTGTCTGTCTGTCTCTTTACATTTGGCTAATTCTCTGTATGCTGTGTCCTTAGACATTGCATCAGATCTACTTATTTGCCTTTGAATCAGAAAGTGTTATTCATCCCCTCTACCAACACACACACACACACACTTACACTCTCACATACACTCACATACGTACATGTGCAAACACACACACACACAAACACACACTTGCTCACATGCAACATAACAGGCTCCATATGCAGTATATATACAATATACAAAAGTACATAAATGTAATTTGCTCCCTTTAAATAAATAAAGTGTATCTGCATTCTTGCATTTTTATTGACATGATTTGTATATTATTGAACATGGTAATTTGGAAGAACCAAATTAAACAAATGAGACAAAAATATTATGACTTGGTCATTTATTTATTGAGGAAACTGATCCAATATTACCTATCTGTGAATGGCTTTTTGGTAATTGTTAATTAGTCCTGAACATCGACTTGGAGGAATTTTAACCCTTTTAGCCATTCCTCCTTATAAAACAGCTCCAACTCTGTTCTCTTGGTGGGTTACCTCCCAATAACGGTTTGCTTTAGGTCCTTCCACGACTGTTCTATTGGTTTAAGTTCTATTGGACTTTGACTTGGCCATTTCAAAACATAATCGTTATTATTCTTTAACCATTCTTTGGTAGAATGACTCGTATGCTTAGGATCGTTGTCTTGCTGCATGACCCAATCTCTCTTGAGATTCAGCTCATGGGCAGATGTTCTGACATTTTCCTTTAGAACTTGCTGGTATAATTCAGAATTTATTGTTTAAACAATGATGGCAAGTTGTCCTGGCCCAGACACAGCAAATCAGGCCCAAACCATGATACTGCCACCACCATGTTTCACAGATAGGATAAGGCTTTCATGCTGGAATGCAGTGTTTTCCTTTCCCCAAACATAACGCTTCTCATTTAAATCAAATCCTTTCACAAAACACTGTTCCAATAGCCTTCTAGCTTGTTCATGTGATCTTTAGCAAACTGCAGATAATGTTCAGCAGTGTTCTTTTTGGAGAGTAGCAGCTTTCTCCTTGTAACCCTGCCACGAGTTCTCCTGAAGGTGAACTCATTAACATTAACATCAGCCAATGGAAAAAAAGACCTTTAGATGCTTATAAGTCATCCTTGGTTCCTTTTTGACCTTCTGGACTATTAGACACTTTTCGTTTTTTAGTGATCTTTTTGGTCGACCTCTCCTGCGGAGGGTAATAATAATGGTCTTGAGTTTCCTCTATTTGTACACTCCACTATTTGGATTGCGGATTCCGAACTCTTTAAAGGTGGTTTTGTAATCCTTTCCAGCCTGATGAGCATTAACAACTCTTCTCCTTTATTTGTGCCATGTTACACTTCCATAAACATGTGCTGTTTAGATCAGACTTTGACAGCTCTTTAAATAAAACCCACTCAGACCCTGTATATGTGAAAAGAATGAGCCTAATCCTAAAACTGACCCAGAACTTATGGAAAACTATGAAAACCAACTCTCTCTCTCTCGTTCTCTCTGTCTCCCAACCCCCCCCCCCCCCCCC
>CM067476.1:12147842-12167915 GCA_034552555.1 Semaprochilodus insignis | reverse complement strand
GGGGGGGGGGGGGGGGGTGGTCATGGGAAGGTGAGATGCTTGTGCATTAACATCTAGTAAGTAATCACTCACTTAAAGTCAAAGTGCTTCTTTACTTTTGCACTGGAGCTACAAGGCTAATGTAGCTAACAAGTCACGGAAGCTTGTGCACACTGCCAATTAGCATGATCGGCACACGTTTGCCTCAGACCAAGTTGTTTTTTCCATTTATATTTATGACAGCATGTCATAGAGTGTCAGAAGCCACATAAACAAGACTGTTTAAGCTTACTTATCCCAACACAGTTTAAGGCAGATGTATGATGATTTAGGCATGCAGTTGCAAACTGGTTATTAAGCTTCTATTATTTGCCTACGTTAGCCTTTTAGCTTCAGTAGGCATGATCAGGTCCCTGCTGTTGGGTTCTAGACCCAAATGTATTTTTAACAGCCACAGACCTATTTTTCTGGGATTAAAACATGCTATACACAGTATCAAAGATGGGGACTTGAGCCGCATGTTGACCTGACTGATGATTCGATTGAGACTTGCGCTTAACTGGCTTGTGATTCAGCTTGGACACTTTCAGGCCCTGGAGCTACATATGGGGAAAGCTTCCTACCAGCAATGACGTGACACTACAGACTGTCCAGAATTTGTTTAAATTTTTAATGAGAATTGGCAACTTACAGAGACAGGAGGCAGCACAAACGTTGGGCAACACAACTTGGGTGGATATAGTAAGGTTAGTTACAAGAGCCGATAGAAAAGCAGTGATTACAGAGACTAAACAGTGTTTTCTTTGCCTACTGACCACATACCCAGCAGGGACCGACTAGATGGAAAAGGGAATTTTTCTCCAGGATTGTTATTTTAAGCTTTGATATCTGATTTGTGCATGTCGTCACTGAACCGTGGTAACCAGCGGTATACCTGAATTCAGAAACGGACAACATAAAGTGAAAACTTGCTGCTGGTATAAATGCCATGTTAGTCATAAACACATCCTGACGTAGAAATCAGGAAAGGTAAACATTTGTACAGTCATGTGAAAAGATTAGGACACCATTAAATCATTAAGGAATTACGAAATATGGATATTAATGATTAATTAATTATATTAATATTTGATCTTCTTTCAGGCAACATTTGTATACAAATATGATGTAATTGCACAACAACAGTGAAATTTTTACTTTGTTGTCTTTTATTTAACAAACAAATGAAAAAAATTTCTACTGAGGAAAAGATTAGGACACCTTGTGGCCGTTTAGTTGCGTGATGTTTTAAGGGTTTCAAATCACCCCACCGGATCTCAATAGGATTAAGATCCAGACTTTGACTTGGACATTCCAGATTTCTGCATTTTCGTTCTTTCTTTTGACCCATTGCTTGGTGGATTTACTGGAGTGTTTTGGGTCATTGTCATGTTGCATGGTCCACCTCCGCTTTAGATTTAGGTGATATCAGTGGTTAGTGACTCTTAATAGTCAAAATAATACAGAGTACAGACAATACAGTGCAATAAATACAAAAGATGTTTGCAAAATGCAACATGGGTCAGGCATTACATGAGAATATGTGGGGTTGTGCAGAGAAGGATGTAACATCCTTCTATGACGTATTGGCAGCTAGCCTACCATATTAACCTATAACAACAGCTTTGGAATACAGTATTTGATTGCTATAGTGTTCTAGCAGCAGATATTGCTAAAGGAAAAAAAGTGAATTTCTTTAGAGACTTACATCACATTCTGCCTAATGCCTTAGACCTTTGTATATAGTACTGTGCGTATAGTATGCATGATCAGACGCTTAACACGTCTTGGCTGACTGACTATTCTTGGTGTAGACTGTAGCGGTGTGAGGGAAAACAGATGGATAAAAAGGACAACATAGAAGATTTCCCATGCATTAGCCACAGGTTAATTAACTGTGTTATTGGTGTATATGGTGAACTGAAACAGAAAAAGGCCAGTCAATAAAGGAAGTGTGTGGAAGGCCATGTTTATAACTGGCTGCATGCATCACACACAATACTGTGCTCAGTTCTCCCCCAGTAACTTCATTAGCCTTTAAAATGCAGGGACCCGCCGCACTGGCGTTGCGTGCTCGGAGCAAGCACTCGGCTTGCCGGCAGGACGTTGAGGGAATGGTGAGTGCGCTAGTTTACTCACAGGCTTGAGTCGGCATCCCATTAAAAATCTCCCATCTCTGTCTCTTGCATGACCACAGAGAGTGAGAGAGAGGCTGGCCGCTCTTCTGTGGATCTTGATTCAAGGTCCAGCAATTGCGCAAGGACAGTGGTGTACCTGCTGCCAGAGGCATGCTTAAGCTCCTTGACCTGAATGTGTGTGTGTGTGTGTGTGTGTGTGTGTGTGTGCGTGCGTGCGTGTGTGTGTGCGTGTGTTTCTTCCTCAAGCAAAGACTGATACACTGCACATCAGAAACTTTACCCATGCCCTCATTACAAGTCCTAGCTTGATGCAAACAGTGGTTATAGGGCATGATGGCTAAGCCTATTCTTCTAGGTAGGTTTACAAGGATGACATAAAATCCAATTTTACACACTTTTCACCCCCTACCCCAAATGTAGTCAATCACCCAAAACATGTTTTGTGTCTGAATTGTGCTTTTTTGGTTTTGCTTTGAAGCTGTGAGGCTAATGTATCTAACAAGAACAAAAGGCTATTAACAAAACGGTTATCATCATGCAAACTGCATACTTTATCACAAACTTGTCTCAAACGGTATTAAGTCTTTATGAAATTTAAGTAGACTTGCTTATGTGATTCCTGACACTGTATGACATACGCATGCCCTTGCCTGCCAGAAACAAAACCCAGTGTCAATTCCTAGAAAGAAAGATACAGAATTAAACTTAAGTGCAACACAAAGCAATGGGTATAAGTGGATATTAGTTGCCATTCTGTAGCACCATTAGCCTTGTAGCTGCAGAGCAAAACCAAAAAAGCAAACTTCACACACCAAACCTGTCTTTGCTGGCTGACTACATTTGGTGCAAGGGGTGAAACTGGATAAATCTTATTTGTCACCAGACTTTGCCTTTAAAGAGAGAAGCATTAGGCTACGCTACTTATTAGCATCATCTCTTAATCATCACAAACTACGATGTCCATTTGTATAGAATCACATAAGTCTACAACAACTCAGCACAGTATGAGGCAAGTGTATGATGAATAAGGCATGTGGTTTACATTTACAGCATGCTAATTGGTTTTGCTAATAAGCTTCTACTATACTAGTCTTGTAGCTTCAGTAGGGGCATGACCACATGTTTTTTTAATAACCGCTGATCTTTTTCTCAGATTAAAAAATACATAAAATAAAATGAAAAAGTCTTAAGCATTTGAGAATATGATATGCAAATCCCTTTATCTGAGCAGTGAGAGTTTTATTTTATTTATTTAAAGATTGCTAGCTTAGCCAATATGTGAAGTTTGCTTCTTTACTTTTGTGCTGGAGCTAAATGGCTAATGTTGATAGCAACAGTGATGAAAAGAAAGCAGCACAGACCAGCAGGCATACTGGTCTAAGATGGTTTATGGTGGTCTAGGGCTGATCTGTGTGCAGGTTTAGCTCGCCATATGGCATGATCATGCTGATTGACCAGTGTACAAGCAGCCAAACCAAGAAAACAACATATCAGCACTGTCCAAAGACATTTAGGCAAGACTGCTGTCCTTTACATTGTGTGAAAATGTTCTTGCTCATTGGAACATTAAAAATTGCAAAGTCATTTTATATTAACTAGCCAATTTGAAAGTTCAATTAAGATGTTCTCCTCTGAAGTTACCTTTTTGGAGATACTTGTTTTTCTTTCGATAATGATATGCTGGTTTTTCTGATGACCAGAAAGACAACTTCCATTGCTACTGATTATCATACCATCTGGTTTTGCCAGTGACCAGTCATGCTGGTCTATAATGTTTATTTCTAGCAATAAACCTAATTAGCAAAAATAATTAGCATTATTAGCAACTTGTTACACGCTTGCCTCAAACTGCATGAAGTTGTTAAGGAATCTCAGCAACAGCCTTGGTTTCCGACACTGCATGACATACTGCAGTCTAAGGGTATAAGCTTCTCATATTTGGTAGCTACATTAGCACTGATGAAAGGACTGAAAGAAATTCTTCAAAATGACCTTCTCTTTGACCTTTTCTCTCTCAATAAACTTATGTTGACAGTAAAGAATGTTCTTCTGTAAAGTTATCTGCAGGGTGTAGGCTTCTATTATAATTATTATTGCATTAGGACTGATAGAAATGTGGTGGTTGGTGTGGCTCAGCGGTTAACACCACTACCCACCAGAGAACTACCACCCCATGTGGGAGATGGGGGGTTTGAATCCCAGTCTAGGTAGCAAATGCTGAGCTACACCAATAAGAGTTCTTGGGCATGACTCCTAACACTGCACTGGCCCACCTGTAATACGAGTAACCTTGTCGCTCTGGATAAGAGCGTCAGCTAAATGCCTAAATGTAAATTAGCATTACAATAGCTTTTTATTAGTTCAATAAAGAGAGAAGAAGCAGCCTTCAGACACCAAACATGTCTCGACTGAGCAGCTGCAGTTGAGATAATAAAGAAATTGTGTAAATTAGATTTTCGCCAAACATTTTCTTTAAGGAAAGAAGGGTGGTTTCCCCTGCAGGGGGCACACTCTGTCCAATAGGCGCCTCTGTTTGCAGCTCTTACATCAAGCACATTTCAAGGCAGTTCGGGGAATAAGGGAATTCCTGGTTATTTTGAGTGGCTGTTTATAACAGCCATGTGGCATGTCTCCAAAAAATCTCTGAAGAGACGTAGTATTTCATCATATTAGCGAAGTGTCGGTCTGAGGCCATGCGTTCCTCCTCCGTAACACTAGTAATTTCACCAAGTCTTCTGAGAATACAAACTTGAACTTAAGTCTAACTTTGAAGTTGAATCTCTGCCTTGAGGCACTCAGAAAAGCAGGGGTCATCCCACTGACCTCAGCTTCAACAAAGAATGCTAGTTTTCCTCTATTACCATCAACCTTGCATTTTTGTACGCACTAAAATACAAATGCCTGGTACCAGATCAGCATAAATAGCAAGTCGGAAGATGCATGCTAAGTTTGAAAACGCTTGAAAATAATCCTTTGAGAATGGAGGCAGTGTGTTAAACAGTAAGTGATCTATTTCTCTCTAATAAGGCCTGTCAGGTAAAGGCAAGAGACGTGTCAGCTTTAAACGCTAGCAGCGTTCCATTAATAAAGGCTTACGACAAACGCTCAAGGTTTGCCGTATCATTAAAATATTAGCCTTTTGCATGCTGGTCTCAAATCAAGAGAGATTAAATCTGGGGAAGAGACGTAGCGGAAGGCAAGGCCACTACCAGGCAGGGCTTGCCAGTGATACTCATGTTTTCAAAGAGCGGAAAAGGAGAAGCAAAAGCATAAACACGTCAAAAGCTTCACATTCTCTGCTGCTTCCATTTCCGACGAAGAGTTTTTGACCTTAATTAATGATGCACATCAATGACTGAAAGCTCATTTTCTGCAGAGCACCATTGGAGTGGAATCACTGCGGATCTCTTTTACCATTTTTATTCATTTCAGCACTTGATATGTTGCAACCTGTTCACTGTTTTTTTGAACACGTTTCAATTAACCTCTTTAGGTGTCTTTGTAAGCCGGAGGAAGGGCTTAAAAATGAATAAATAAAATCATTCTGCTTCTCAAATACATACTACACTCTAAGAAACAAAGATTCCTAGTGATATTTTGCCTTGGCTTGGATGTATGACTCTAGAGAAACCTACAACTGGCATAAAACTTTACATTATGCAGAATTGCTTTAAATATTTAAAAGGTTCCAAGCAATCATACATCTCATTTGCATATATTGTTCTTTGCATGCAAACAATGCGTTGCAAGGGTCCTTAAAGGATTGGTTTGGCCAAAAATCTAATTGACACAGTTTTCCAAGGTTTTTTGTGTGTATAGAACTGGAGTTACAAGGGGTGGTATGGTGGTGCAGTGGGAAGCGCTCTCTGCTTCACAGCATGAAGAGTCTGGACTGAGGTTGATTCCAGGCCGGGCCGTTCGAGGTGTTTTCTGTGTAGAGTTTGCTCCACACATGTTCTCCCTGTGTCTGGAATTTTATTCTCACTATCCAAAGACATGCAACCAGGTAACCTGTAGATTCTAAATTGTCCCTATATGTGTGAGTGTGAATGTATATGTCTGTGTGTCTGCCTTGGTGGCCTGCCCAGGGTGTTTCCTGTCTTATGCCCAATAAGCGCTGTGCTCCCCCATTGTGCCCCATAAGGATAAGTGGCTTGGAAGATGAATGAATGTACTTAAACTACAAAGCTAATGTTTCTAACAAGCACTAGAAGCCAATAGACACCCATAAGTTTTCTGTAAATGCGTCCCCAAAACATCTCTTAATAGGTCTTGGCATGGAGTTGCACAGGTTCCTAATGTCATGCAGTTCCTTTAGATTTTCCAGTAGGGGTGGAGGTGGAGTGACACCATGGCTTCTGAACGTGCGACACGTGACAACATACATCTTGGCGCTGACCACGCTGTCTCCACACGTGGATTTGTTGGTCGTCTTCACCAAGACAAAAGCAGGACTCATTACTGAAGATGACCCACTGCCATCTTCTGAGTTACTCCATGACTGTTTGGCACGACACCATTGCAGTCTTTAGCGAAGTTGACGTGGTGTTAAGGGCAGTCGTTGTAACGGTGCGTGCATGTAGTTCAGCGTCGTGCAGCCATGCGCCAGTGGTGCTGTCACTGAAATTATGACTCAAGGAGGGCATCACTGCTTACTGAATGTCTGCAATTGTGGCTGTTGGGTCACTCAGCTCATGTTGGACAATTCATCGGTTCTCACGCTCCGTGGTTTGTGTAGGTCTCTTTTATGTCTCTGGTTCTTTCCTTCTTCTAACCACTGCTTCCAACAGTGTGCTATGGTAGTGTCTGCACAACCAGTATGGCACACAATATGTCGATAAGACTATCCTGCTTCCCGGAGCCCTACCTTGCGACCCGTCTCAATCTCTTTCAACTGCTCAAATTGCTTGCAAACTGTTCTCTGAGGCATACTTTGCTTGCAAAGAATGCTACCAACACAACAGCATGAGTCAGAATAGAAATATATAATCAGTCAGGTACAGGGATAAGGCCTGTCATTGCTTGTGTCACATGTGCAGCCGAGCGTGAAACTTGAATCATTTGCATGTCTCATGATGTCAAACCTACCCACCAAGTTTCTTTCCAGTCAGTTGATGCCTTCTGGGTGTAACTTTTTTTTTGTACATGCCAAAATAACTTAAATTGTGAAAGTAATTTAGCATCCATTTGTTCACGACTTGCATGCATGCAATAGGAGTCCATGGGCAGTCAAAGTTACTTGATGTCTGAAATGCTGGGCGCATTCAGCTACACAATGAGGTTTGTTCGATTTTATACTTCTCAGTAAGTCATACTTTTCTCTAAACAACACTGACAAGTCAGTGTGACCTCATGAAGACCTGTGTGCATGGGTTGAGAGTTAGGGGATGTATTTATGAGACATATTTACAGGAACAATTTGGGTTACTTGCAAATCCAGTTCTAATCTAAAGAAGCAAAAAAATGGACAAACAATTAGTCCTACATGTTTAAGGAGGTAGTAACTTCAGGCTCCTACAGATGTTGCCTACATCCAGAAACTTGTCCAGTCCATGCCAAATCAAATTGTAGCTGATATTCACATTACTACATAAAGAAAAATTGTTTGTATGTCATTTTTTTTTGCTGGAAAGTCTAAACATAATTTAATAAGTACATAACACAGTTTAACCATTTTCCAACCTCTTTTTAATTCATCTAATTAAATATAATTAAATACAAAATACATAAATACATTAATGCTTATAAATTGTCTCTATTCTAATCGACTGCACTCATTTAAAAAGCAGCCACACTTCAGTACAGCTTCAATGGGTTAAATTGCTGTAGGCTTACTAGGTGGACATCACAAAAGCAATGAATTCCAAACGGGCATTTTCTTTTTTTTTCTGCTTAATTCCCATATCTGGACTGCATGGACTGTTTCTTATGTTATTAGTTTTTTTAGATCTCCTTTTAAGCTTGTATGACAACATCATAACACCCCTTTCTTCTCTGGACCCGTCTCACTTCTGTACTCATCTTTAATACGAGAGAAACAAGTAGCCGTCCAGATTGGCAATATGGCGGATTTATTCATCTAAACGCCTCCATATCAAAACAAAGCTGGTCAGTCGCCTAACTGTCTCAACGGACGGGGAAGCGGCCAAGAAGCTTCGGCCGTCACCAAATGCTCAACAGATGGTAAAGAGTATAAATACATCTGGAAGCGTATGAGTGTGTGAGGAAATATTAGGACAGGAATCGAAGCTGAATGGTGGAGGAAGAATATTAAACAGCATCTGGGAACAATATCAGAGGAAGGTCACCCTGAGTTATAAGGGGAGAAGAAAAGTTTCATGCAGAGTGAGATAATGGGACACTGCTGGGCTAATTTTAGTGTAATTTATGGTATGACCTTTGGGCAAAAGAAATCTAGCATTATAATATGGAACAACACAGTTATCTGGTAGCCAGTAAATTAGCTTGAAATTATTGAACATGAATATTGCATTTTTTTTTCTACTGCTCCTCAACTAGTGACTTTATAATGCATTCCTACTCAGGAGGGATGGAAATTTTCACATTTCTAATTCCTTAGCCTTAAGATGCTGATGCCACTAGAGAGGGAAGTCGTGTTGAGCAGGATTGGGCACACCTGAATATGGAAGAATTGTTAAGGTTAATTCCTGAATATTTGCCCATGTAAGTGGTGTAGTCTATGATATGATTTTTAACCAGTCATGGTGGGCTTATCAAGATCTGTTTGTGTAGGTTGAGAGCTGCTGGATGTATTTACAAGAAATGTATGGGTGACTTGGACATCCAGTTTTAAACTAAAGAAGCAAATTATGGGCACCAACCATAAGCTCACAGAACTAAAAATTTGTCACCTTGTGAGTTTAACATGATAGTAATGTTAGGTTCCTGCAGATGGCATTGTAGGAGGGTGATGGGGCTGTAAATACCTACACAGTGTGCCACAGGATTCACAGACAGAAGAGGTGGTACAGTGCAATGAATGTTTTGTTTGATGTGTGGAAAATGGGTTGCAAAGCAGAAGGTAATGATTTGCAAAAAGGAGTGATTGATTGATTGATTTGGGTATGCCAAAGGCCATGGTGTAAATGAAGTAGCTGAATTTGCAGGTGTATGGAAGTGTGTGGTCATACGGATCTACCAGCAGTAGCAACAATCCCAGTCTAAAGGAAATTCTCCTCAGAATTGTGCCAGGGAAGGCATCCACCAAATCTGGCTGAACTGTGCAATTCTATGATGCAAAGGTGGATGAACATTGATGTCACCTCCATTCAGAAACTTGCCAAATCAAATTGCAGCTGTTATATGTACTCATAGAGTTATTACACGCTATTAGGTATGTTTCAGTTACAGATGACTACTTTTTGTCTAGTGAACTACATAAAGTACTACTTACAAAGTTTAAGTGTTTTTATGTAGGAAATTCCAAACATAATTTATTAAGTACATAACACAGTTGAACTATTTTACCAACCTCCTTTTATTTCTCTTCTATTTCTTCTAATTAAGCAGCCTGCTTTTTTTTTTTTTTTTACTTTTGAATACATGTAAATTGCCTCTATTCTGATTGACTGCCCTCATGTAAACAGCAGCCACACTTCAGTACAACTTCAATGAGCTAAATTTCTGTAGGCTTACTAGACGGACATATTTTTGAACTTTGAGATGAAGACTTGAATTGCTTTTTTTTTTTTTTTAATAGCAACTGAACATGTGCATAGTTCCTATCTGTTTCATTGTTTTTTGCTTGAACCTCATACAGACATGTTGTAACATATATACGAAAGTCTCTGATCTCTCCACAGCTAGAAAACTAGTTCCTCCTCTCACTCTCCTCCTTCCTCCTCCGTGCCACGGATGGATTAGACTGTAGGCTAGAACCTTTGTATTTTCATCCCAAATATGCCCTTGATCTAAGCTGCGGGTTTGAAAACTGACTAAGGCCTTTGGGAGAGATCTAATTCACAAATGTTTACATTTGATGTCTTCTTTTCGTTTCCTGCAGTGCTAGAATGATAAACCTGCCATGTACAGACTTTTGGAACATCGGCTTGAACTCTGGCTTGGTGTTTTGCTCAAAGCGTGAAAACTGATAACCTCAAAAAAGCCACAGCAGTGGGATTCTGGGAGTAAGTCTGTTTTTCTCTGGGCAGCAGAATTAGCTAGGTAAGTAATCTTAGGGTTATCAGCTTGTATGCTTACACTATGCCATAGCTGTCCCCTAATCATCAGTTCACAGTATTGCCCTTAGGCTGAGCTGACGATCTGAAAACTGACTAAGATGAAAAGTCCAGCCTGGGTGCTACAGACTTTTGAGAACGCTACAATTCTCAAATATTCATATTTGATGGCTTCTGTTTTATTTTCTGCACTGCTAGACTGATAAGCCAGTCATGTACAGGCTCTTGGAACAACTTGCTTGGTGCAATCTCAAAACCCTGAAAACTGATAAACTCTACTACAGCAGTGGCTTTGAGTCTGTTTTCTGCATGCTTTAAAAACTACCTCACTAATGTTATCTTCCCCTTTTCTTCCATGATAACATTTAACCTGTTTTTTTTTTTGTTTTGTTTTCCTCTTTGTTTGGGGTCCCAGAAACACCAAAGCTTGTCCTGCTTGTTTTTACCTACCCTTTTTATTTACCCTCTTATTTACCCTGTGAAACACTTCAACTGCAAACATAATTACTTCTTCAGTATTTTATTTTAATAATCGTTAAATAATGCATATGACCTCAACAAGCTTTAATTTAAAGTTATTTCCATCCAAGTGAAGAGTGATATGAATTACAACCATTTTCATATATACCTATCTCCCGACACATTTTTAGAGGCTCAAAAGTTGGTAAAACGGATACTCATTAATAAAATTGCCATTTTTAAAGCTTGGTTGTGAATCCTTTGCAGCTGATGACTGCCTGAAGTCCTGGAACCCATAGACATCACCAGATGCTAGATTTCTTCCCTGGTGTTGCTTTGCCATGCATTTTTCCTGTTTGCTCTTGGGGTCTTCCTTTTTGCCTTCAGTAAGTGAGTTTAGGTGATTGATTTAGCCTTTGCAAACCATTCCACTTCTTTGCTCCATTTAAAGTGTACTTTTTACACAGTTACAGTGAAATATTTGTGTTGTAACATGCCAGCATGATTTAAACACATGAACTAATCCATGAATCTGTATTTTCACAATACAAAAATGAATAAATAAATTGGTAGCACTTTACAGATTTGTAACAAGTGTATATTAATAAGATATTATTATGCTAACAAGTTGTACTAACCTAAAACTAAATGCTAACAAGTTAAAAAAAGGTTGTTTCAATATGTTTATATATATATAACAGATTTCTTTAACTGCAACATGAATGTTCTTTGGTACACAGCTAAAATAAGAGTAATTTTATCAAAATTTGTTCTATTATAACACAATACAATGTGCCCCTCTTGACATATTACATGATGACAAAGCATGGAAAGAGGTAGTCTTACGGCTAACAATCAGCAGAAGCGATGATTGACGATTGTTACAATCCAGAAACTAAAAGAAGGTGCACATAAGTCTGCCAGCAGTCAGCAATTTACAGGAACACCATTCATCAACTCTCCTTTACTGCATCAACTTAAACCTAGAACCAGACTATAAAAAGCCATAAGTTTTAAAGTGCTCAACATTTTTTTTTCAACTCAGCTAAAGTCACAAGCCTGGCTGTGTTTAAGCTTGTAAATAGCTTATGAAGGCTTAGTTGGCTGATACACAACGTGTTGCATTGTCGCTAAATAATGTTCAAAAAGTTTTTATTGTAGTAATAAAGCTGTAATTTTGGTTGCAAAGCCTTTGCATTCAATGACTGCCTGAAGTCTGGAACCCACAGGCATCAGTAGATGCTGGGTTTCTTCCCTTGTGATGCTCAGGCATTTAGTGCAACAATTCCTGCTGGTTCTTGGAATGGTCAGCTTTGCTTTCAGTAGATGAAATCCATGCTTGTTTGTATTGAGTTCATGCGACTGACTTCTTTGCTTATTTAAGGCCAGGTAGGCTCATGAATATTACTTAGTAAAGAAGGTCTGCAGTCTTCAGCACCAAAAAAAAGGTAAAAAAAACAAACCCCAAATGTGATATGGCTGGTCTCACTCAGTGATCATCTCTGACTGGCATATTTATTGGCAATGATGTCTTTGTCCTGTGATTTTCAGAAACAAACCCCTACAGTGCTGAGTTTGGCTTTTCTTGAATTGTTGGTACCTCCTACACTTCTACACTGTATGGTTCAAGCTATTCTTGTTGTTTTGTAACTGTGAGAAAAGTAAATGCCCCTGTAGTAAATATGGAGAGATTGAGATCAGCCTTGGTATGGAGATTCATGTGGACACTATTGAGATTCATGAAATTACACTCATCATCGAAAGAATAGTTGCACCCAGAAGGAGGTGTCATATTGCAATGCTAAAATGTTACCAGAAACACTAAATGATGATACATTTAGACTGATCAGGGCTATATATATTGAGCTACACATACAGAAGTAGTGTCTCTCAGTATGGTGTCGGGCCACCATGTTTACTAATGCAACATGTCAGACGTCTTAGCATGGAGTTAGTAGTCAGTAAAGGTTCCTAATTGTGTCCTGCAATAGTCCATCCCATGCAGCTTGAATATTCTCACACAGTTCCTGCAGATTTTGGCGTAGGAGCGGAGGTGGAGTGACACCAGACCTTCTGGACATGTAACTTTGTCTGCATGAACATAGTCCTGCATCGTGCAGCCGCCTGCCAATGGTACTGGCACTAACAGGATGATGAATGGAGGGCGTCACTGCTCAGTGAATGTCCACAGAATAAATCAAGAATGGCAGCAGGTCATCTTCAGTGAGGAGTCCCACTTTTGTCTTGGTGGAGATGACCAATGAATCCGTGTGGGGAGGCACCATGGTCAGCCCCAAGATTAACAGTTTGTTGACACGCGTCTCTTGTCCAATAGGCCTGGTGTCACTCCACCTCCATTGCTACCGCAAAATCTACATGAACTATTGAGAATATTCAAGGTGCATGGGATGGATAATCGCAGGACAACATTAGGAACCTCTACAACTCCATGCCAAGATGTGGCATGTTGCATTAGCAAACATGGCGGCCCACCACATACTGAGAGACACTACTTCTGTATGTCCCAATAAATATCTATACAGATATATAAATATCTATAGTTTAATAAATATTGCCCATATCAGTCTAAAATATTGTCCATATCAGTCTAAAATATTGCCCATATCAGTCTAAATGGTTTCATCCTTTATCTTCCTTCCAAATAGCATTCCTTCTGAAATTTCCTTCTAGATGCACATATTTTTTTAATGATTAGTATACATCCAGGGAAGTCACAAATACTGATGCAATTCAAATATAGGTAATGGTCATTTTAATAATATTAATCCAAAGAAAGGACATAGCAATTTTTACAAAGGCAGGGGTGGATTACTGACTAAAACCTGTGGAGCCCATACGCAGAGGCCTCCGAATGATAGGAGCCTTAGACCTTAGGCTCAAAGTGGTTGGTAGTCTGGGAATAGTCCAGATGTGAAAACTAGAAGAATTTACATTTCCTTCCTGTGCTGTTAAACGTGCACATAAACAAGCATAAGCTGTTTACTAAAGTTATTTTTCAGGTTGAGACATCCTGCAATTGTGCTGACACCATTTTGGTAGGCACTGACAGTTTGTCATGAGATAGCAAAGCCAGAAATGATCCATCCAAGGTAGTAAAGGCAGCTGCAGTGACTGATTATAGCTTTGCTGTGCCGTTTGTTAGCTGCTCACAAAAAAAAAAAAAAAATCCTAGTGAATGTTTAAAGTGTTTCCTGATTCAGGATGCCTTTATTAAAGTAAACTAATCCGTGTATTGAGGTAAGATGATGCTGGCTTCTGCTTCAGCAACTTTCATTTGGAAAGTCATTCTCTGTATTTGAATATAGAGTTCCGTTTTACCTTAAATGGTACCTCTTGGATGTAACTGCAGCACCATTTAAGATGGAATGGAAAGCTTAATTCTGAAGCCAATATACAGTATATGTATGGTTTATTATATACAAATTTTAGAAATCGAAGTGGTCATTTTTATTTGTTTTCGTAAAAATGTTAACATTTTCTGAAGTTGAGATGTGGACAAGTTATACGTATCCAGCTCACCAGTCAAGCTAATCTTTTTTTTTTCTTCTTGTTTTCTGAAGACTGCATTTGTTTTAACAATTTTAAACTTTTTGACAATGTACAACTAAAATATCGTATCATAACATGCAACAATGAGGCAAAACTAATGTCAAATAACAAAAAAAAAAAGTTAAATTGAGTTTTGGGCTTTTGTTATGACTGCTGTGATATTCAAATTATTGATTAAAGAGAACGTTGCTGATAATATGGATATTTTTTTTTCCAAGTATGGAATCTTAGTAGTAAATGTCTTTTTAGAGCTATAAATACAGCAATAGCAAACATATCCTCTGTAACTCAAAGCGGCTAAAGTGATAATTGCGCTCATTGTTGAAGACACTACATTTGCAGTGCCTACAGTGTTCAATTTAAAACTGTCAGTCAGTTTATTCACAGTAAAAAATCTCCATTACTGAATTAGCATTTCCAGTACATGTGGGAGGACAAGTTAACCATGTTTTCTGCTGTAATCTTGAACCACTTTGGTTTGCTGTGATCAGGAAAAGCATGGGGAAAAAAATTTGGACACATTGAGAAGATTGCTCCATTTGAACAGATACAAGGGCAGTGATTACTTTCAGTTGACCATTAGCTTCTTGTGTTAAGTTTCCCTGACTTGAACAGAGAGATGGACACTGGTGTGGAACATCAGTTAAAGCGATGTGAGTGGGACAGACCCACATTAGCCTTGTGATTCATCAGTCAAAAAAGCCTTCAAAGAGGTAAGACACCGGCATTGGACATTCAGTGTTCTAATTCATCCTGTAGGTGTTCACTGGAGTTGAGACCAGGACTCTGTGTAGGCTGCTAGAGTTCCTCCACACAAAACACCTCAAACCATGTCTTTATGAAGCTCACTTTGTGCACAGGGGCACAGTCATGCTGGAGCAGGAAAGGGCCTTCCCCAAACTCTTGCTGTTACAAAGTTGGGGCCTAGCCCAAACCATGAAAAACAGCTCCAGGCTATTATCCATCCTCAGATACATCCATCAGACAGCTGTATAGTATAGCAGCATGATTTGGTTCAACACTGATTCTGCACTTCAGATGTTGCCCAAAATGTACTCTTCAGCAATATTAACCATATTGTTTACAGATAGTTTGACATCAAGCTGTCTTGCTATTTGGTCTACTTGAAAAACGGTTTGTCAGGATTCAATAATTGAGAAAACTAAATCACAGGGTTGTCTGTTTAGAAAAGCATACAGATGTTTATTCTTTTTCTGAGCAAAATCTGAGTAAACCATATGTGTTACAATTTTCTATTCTCCACCCCAAGGATCATGCACAATTCAAATCACTAGGGACCATGTGATGAAACTTTGTGTCACTAGCGCTGCATTTTATTAGAAACAACCAGCATTTGGTTTAAAATCTCAAGAACATAACTGTAAAAATCCAAAAACTATCAACATTGCCATTTCTGTGGTCTTGAACCTGTCTAGATGATTTATGATGATATTTGGGTCTATACCATTTCCCATTTCCCCATTGTCATTGTCAGGTGAAGCAGGAGAAAGGTTATTCACATCATCTCCTCTTTCAACATGAGGTGAAGGAGGAGAAAGGTTATTCAGATCACCCTCTCTATCAACATTAGGCAAAGGAGGATTACTTGTTTCATTATCATGAACAGGACTGGTTGATGAATTGTGAGGCTTGACTGAACAGACTATGGGTTAATCTTAAACAATTGAATCTTCAAGCCTTCTTATTTCACACTGTAAAACTTTGGTTTAGTTGGTAGAGAATATGAAGCAGAGTTTCTGTGGCATTTGAATCATATGCTGAGTGATAGACAGAATCTCTTTTTTTCAGTGTGAATAAAGCAGGACAAAACGTCTTGCCTTGATTTGTGTGCAAACCCATATTCCACTCTCTGGAATGACAAGACTACAGCTCTTTGCAGATACCGGAAATCATATAGAGCATTGAACTCTTCCTGCCGGAATGAAGCATGACTGAAATCTAAAGGGGAAAAAAAAGCACTGCCTTCAGAACGAAAACTCATATTTCTAAAATGATAACTTTACGGTAGAGGGAGAAAAACCTAATTTTTCAGATTACATCAAAACTCATGAACAACAAACATGGAGATACAATGTGATACGGGTAGATGAAGGAAAACTTCATAATAAATAAAGACATTTATTTTTAACTACTTGAACGGCTTCTTTAACAAGAGTAGAATTCTACAGCCTGTCTTGATCTAATTTGCACACTAACTAACTAAATAAATAAATAAATAATATAACATGTAAAATAATAACATGTAAAATATTCATGCTGAATCAAAATTATTTACTTGAAAAAGATGGTTGAAGCAGACGGCAGGAGTTATGACTGACATTTAAAGAAAAACAAAATAGATATGTGTAAAGGGCAACAGACATTATTAAATTATATCAAAAGCTGAGACTTGTTCCGACAGCAGCGATAGAGTTAGAGGAGTGTGGATCAGAGTAGAATTCCACGTCCCAGTATTGATCTAGTGGCAGGACCTCTGGGGTGGGACTTTCAGGGTGTGACTTCCAGCAAATGCACCCTTCATGGTCAGAATAGGGGAGCTCTTGGCAAATGCACACTCCTGATTGGTCAAAGGTGCGTGACTCAGTAGTAGTTTGGCGGATTGGTGTAATGATGTGGCATCTACTAATTGATTTGTGGACCTGTCAAAATGTGATATGAAAAGTGCCTCCTACCTGCTCCAGCACTCATTGGCTCTGCTCTGTGAGTTTGCATGTTTTGCTGCTTTTGCTGCTTCTAGATGTTTCTGTTTTACAAGAACAGCACTTACAGTTGACTGGGACAGATCTGGCAAGGCAGGTGGCTTCTTACGACAGTTTACACTCTCTGAGATCATCTATAAGGTTCTTTCTATTGCTAATGCTTGTTTATTATTTGTCTATAGCACAAATATATGTAAAAGATCTCTGTTCTGACTGGCTGTTCTGTATCATATTAAAAACAACATGGTCTGAAAAACTCCCTATAACTTAGTCAACCTGAAACCAAAATAATACATATTTATATGTTTTTTTTTTGTTGTTTTTTTTATCTTAATAGCTCATGGTTATGCTTAGCATGATTCTTCATATGGTAGTTAAAAGATGATATATTTATATATATATATTAATATTTGATCAATATTTCTCTATCTTTGAAACCATCCACCAGTATTCTCAAAGACCCTCCATAATTCTGTGTTTCACTAAGAAATACATTGTGGTATGGAGGGAGAATCCAATGTGTGTTGACCCTAGCCACGAATGGGTGGGGCCATACCGCTGTAAGCTGAATATACAGTATAATAGCATCTACCTTTTAATTTTTATAATATTAAAAGTGATGATGAGTATACCTAGGGCTATCCCAATGGTCGCTCATATCTGTCATTAAATATATATTAATCTTGCTGATTTATCGTGGCTTTCTTATGAAAAATGGTTAAATTTTAAAAGTAAGATCTACTTTTTCGTGGAGTCTTTAGATCAGATGTCTGTGCTTTAGTGTGCAGTTGTTATTATCTCATCAAGCTCACCACTCAACAAATTAACTCAGCAAACTTTATTCTGTTGAACATTGTATGTTTATTAGCAGGTAATGTTTAGGGCAGAATTGATTGTGCACCGCAAACATGTCCGTCGATAGCTCATCAGGAAATGACTCGTCTCTGCTGATTGTCAGGCCTACTGCTGCGATTGCCCTGCGCTAATTGGTGGATAAATTGATTTGGTGGTTTTGCCACTTAAATTCACAGCAGAGCAGGGAATGATCAATCAGACAGCAGGAGAATGTTTCCTTCAGGAATTTCCAGATCAGAGAGAAAAGAGGGATACAGACATGTTTAAGCAGGAGATTACAGATGTTTGCAGGGCTTTACCTTTTAATTCTTAGCATTGCAGATTTGGTCAAAAATATTTAGGAATTGTTTTAACGGCCTCTATCAATGCCTTAAGCCACAAGTCATCTCAGAATCTTGGATAACTGTACATAATCTAGTGGCCATACGGCTGCTGTATTGTTTTTATTGAAAGTACAGTATGTGCTGTACATACATTTGTAAATTGCATTGTGAACAAACACAAAAACAAAGCCCCAATACATGCTAATGTATACATGATAAACATGATATGCCCATTGTAATATGTAGCTGTAGCTGAATAATGCATTGCCTACAAGAAACATATCTAACCTCTGCCACCAAAAGCTAACTTTACACTACTTTACACTACTTTCTCATATAAAAGAGTGTTTTTTGTTTGGGGGTGATGTTCCCACCATAACAAAATATTCATATTGTCATAATCCTGGGCTGATCCTAAACAAAAAAATCTAAACACAAAGACACACACAGGCTTGTTTTCATTCATGACGTATCCTCTTGGTACCAGAGATTGATGTCATGGTTAAATGTATAAAACGATTATTACATTTAGCTGCTTACATACATATTACATACAAGGCATAGTATTATTACAAACCCAATTCCAAAATGATAGGACAGTACATAAAATGTAATTAAAAAGAGAGCATTGAATTTTTGACCTGTAGTTGAACAAAAACAGCAAAAGAATATGTAGTGTTCTAGAAAAGTTCCATAAATTATTGGACAGAGGCAATTTAAGACTAAACACTTTAAATGTCCAAAACATCTTGAGTATAAAAGCAACATCCAGGAATGATTTTTTTTTTTCCCAGTTGAGTGAAATATCATCAAAAGATTCAGACAAAACAGTGTAAACTATATATAAACTATATATATACTATATACTATATATGTGACTGAAATCTGTGACTAAAATATACCTATGTAAGACCTCCACAAGGACGAATAATAGCTGTGATTCGATTTGGTGTGGACAAGTTTCTGGAGGTAGGCGACATCAGTGTTCAGTCACTTTTGCATCAAAAAATTGCACCGTTGGTCCAGATTTGGTGGATGCCTTCTCTGGCACAATTCTGAGGAGAATTTCCTGTAGATTGGGATTTGTGTCAGTGCTGGTAGACCCGTATGACCATACACTTCCATACACCTGCAAATTCAGCTACGTCCTTCACACTATGGCCAGCACAGTCACTCCTTTTAACCAATCATTAACATCTGCTTTGGAGCCATTTTCCACAAATCAAATGAGACATTTACTGCACTGTACCACCTCTTCTCAATCTAGAAATCCTGTCTCTCACCCCTCATGTTTTTGTAGCCTGATCATCCTCATGTAGCCCCATCTGCAGGAACCTGAAGTAACTACCATCTTAATCACACAAGGTGGCTAATTTTTGGTCTGGTGAGCTGATATATATTATGGTATTTTGCTCTTAAGCATATATCTTGCTGCTGTCGTAAAAAAAATGTTTGTATCTTCATTTTCTAAGTTTGTTCAGTTTTTGACTTGTGGCCCTTTGTGTTGTATGTAAATTCCATGATGCACAGACCAAAAGAAATTATCCAGTTTTCAGTTATCATTTTGGAGATACAAGGTTTTGTTGTTTTGTTATGACAGCAATGAGATACATACATACATACATACATACATACACACACTTATATATATATATATATATATATATATATATATATATATATATATATAAAAAGGCTCATATATATATATATATATATATATATATATATATATATATATATATATATATATATATATATATATATTTTTTTTTTTTTTTTTTTTTTTTAC
>CM067476.1:12039707-12147587 GCA_034552555.1 Semaprochilodus insignis | reverse complement strand
ACACACACACACACACACACACACATATATATATATATATATATATATAAAAAAGCTCACACACAGAAGTGAGGACAAAGCCAGAGGTCTGGTAGGTTAGAATGTGTCAGCAGCAATCGAAGTAGCAGAATTGTGTGTGTGTGTGTGTGTGTGTGTGTGTTTCAGCAGGTCTGTGTGGAGCTCTTATCGCTGCCGGCCTTATCTCTCTGTTCCAGCAATGCCTGTAAACAGCAGCCCTGTGCCCCTCTCCGCACACACCTTGCTCTTTGCTCTATGCCCCCTGCCACTGTCGGCTCTTTCTGGCCAGACTACCCTTACAGAGCCCCCTCCTATCACATAGCCCTGCCAGAACCACTGTTTTAAATGAGTAATTTGGCTCAGAATCAAATTGCCCCTTCTCACAAATGTAGTCAGTCAGCCAACACATGTTTGGTGTCTGAAGTTTGCTTCATTAGTTTTGCATTAGAGCTACAAGGCTAATGTAGCTCACAAATAATCAAAGCTTATAAGCAAAAACTTGCATAAAAAACACACACTCACCTTAAATTGTGTCGAGCTGTTAAGTGATTTAACATATACTTGCTTATTATTTGGTTTCTTATGTTGTATAATATATAGTTGTCTGTAAAATATACACAAAAACATAGCATCGCTAAAAGTAAATGGTCAGCTATAAAGGTGGTGGGCTGAGTTTCACTGTCTGTATTAGATTTTGGGTTCATCAAGCCCAAGAGGCTCATACATACTTATTTTGTGATTGCAATGTTGTTGGCATTCTTATTTTTGTGCACATTTTTCTTGAACTCTATGTTTCATAAAGCTAATCAGCTAACCACAGTCATTTCTCGTATCCTCATCGTTGCGTTACTTGTGAACTGACTGTATCAGTCCATGTGCATGATGCATAATGCATGATGCGCCCTGAAGGTCATCATACACACTTAATCACTATATTGTTAGCATGTACACACATAGATAAAACATTTTAAAGACTTTCTTTTGTAAAACTGAAGACATACTGATTGTATTGGAGTCTACATGCTTGCAACAGTGCATCTTTGACTCTTCATGTTACACTATATTGCCAAAAGTATTCGCTTGTCTGCCTCACACCCATATGAACTTGAGTGACATATTTTTAATCCATAGGGTTTACTATGATGGCAGCCCACCCTTTACAGCTATAACAGTATCAACTTGTGGAAACTCTTCTGGCAAGGCTTTCCACAAGGTTTAGGAATGTGTTTATGGGAATTTTTGACCATTCTTCCAGAAGCACATTTGTGAGGTCAGACACTGATGTTGGACAGGAAGGCCTGGCTCGCAGTCTCCGCTCTAATTCTTCCCAAAAGTGTTCTGTCAGTCAGGACTCTGTGCAGGCCAGTTAAGTTCTTCCACACCAAACTCACTCATCCATGTCTTTATGGACCTTGCTTTGTAAAGGGGCCATCCCCAAACTGTTCCCGCAAAGTTGGAAGCATGAAATTGTCCAAAATCTCTTTTAAGAGTTCCTTTCACTGGAACTAAGGGTCCGAACCCAACTCCTGAAAAACAACCCCACGCCATGATCCTCCTCCTCCACCAAACTTTACACTTGGCACAATGCAGTCAGACTGTTCTCCTGGCAACTGCCAAACCCAGACTCGTCCATCGGATTGCCAGACGAAGAAGCGTGATTCATCACTCCAGAGAACACGTCTCCACTGCTCTAGAGTCCAGTGACGGCGTGCTTTACACCACTGCATTTGATGCTTTGCATTGCACTTGGCGATGCAAGGCTTGGATGCAGCTGCCCAGCCATGGAAAACGATTCCATGAAGCTCTCTACGCACTGTTCTTGAGCTAATCTGAAGGCCACATGAAGTTTGGAGGTCTGTAGCGATTGACTCTGCAGAAAGTTGGCGACCTCTGCGCACTATGCACTTCAGTATCCACTGACCCCTACGTGGTCTACCACTTCTGGATGTCGTTCCCAGTCGCTTCCACTTTGTTATAATACCACTGATTGTTGACTGTGGAAATTTTAGTAGGGAGGAAATTTCATGACTCGACTTACTGCACAGGTGACATTCTATCACGGTACCACGCTGGAATTCACTGAGCTCCTGAGTGACCCATTCTTTCACTAATATGTGTAGATGCAGTCTGCATGCCTAGGTGCTTGGTTTATACACTTGTAGCCATGGAAGTGATTAGAACACCTGAATTCAATGATTTGGATGGGTGGGACAATACATTTGGTAATATAGTGTATTTCCAGAGGGATGACATGTACATATGGAGAGAGTGATTCAATACATTATACAGGTACAGCTAGAAACTACGAGTGAAGTGAAAGCGAGAAAATTCTTGGAAATGTGAAATTTCATGAAATTTACTTTGACATCTATCTTTATACAGTAATGCATACATACATTTGAATAAAAAGCAATTAAATGAAAAATTCTATAGGCTGTCATCACTGCAGTAGACAAGATGAGCAAAGTAAAAAAAAAATCATATCATATGCCATTACATATCAGTCCTTCTATACCACACCTGTTGCAGTTCTAGGAAATTAGAAAAATAAAAACCTAGTGAATATGATTTGTCTTGACATAGTATAGATTGACTGGAACTCGCTATAGCTGTCCTGACATAGTACCTATATAGACTGTGAGGTAAACTTGACATTTCTAGGGCACAAGCTTTTATTGCCAACATTTTTGTTTCTGTCTTAAATTTAAATACTTTAGACATGGATGCTAAAACAGAATGTAGTTCTTTGCCACTAATCAATGAAATGAAGTATGTGCAATGTTAATTGTGTGGTTCAATAAACACAGGCCTTGGAGGATGTTCCACTACATACTTGTCTATGGATGAGCTGATTTGCTATTGATGTCTCAACAGTAGGAACTAAAGTCAAGAACTACTAGAACAACACTATGCAGTGTATTAAGTATGAATACCACACTCTGTATAGACACTCTGTATAGACAGCTTCTGTCTGAATTCAGAAAATGTCTTGGAGGTGTCCAGAGTCATTCAATTCTGATAGAAGATACTGGGGAATAAAGAATGTTATCTTTTAAATGATATTCAAGGGAGATTTGTGCTTAACATGCCGAGGGACATGAACTACAATTTTGATATGAGTTTGTCTTTGAAAACCTGAAATTACTTTTTTACAAATGAAAGGCCTTAAATAGTATTACAGTCTTAAACTTTTCTGGTGACTGTTACAACCAACTGTTCAGTCTGTTTCAGTTACTTCTGCCTGTGTGTTAAAGGGGATCTCTTATACTAATTTTCACTGTTCAGGATTTTATTTTTGGGGTCTGCTAGAATACATTTACATGCTTTAATATTCCCAAATATGCAATTTTCTTCTAATGTTGTACATCTGTATTCTCTATCTGTCTGAAATGCTCTGTTAAGGGATCCTGTGTCCTTAAAAGCCCCACCTCTCTCCTAATTGGTCAACTGCCAAACCAGTTCCACCTGTATCAATTTGAGCCTGAGTCTGATCCTGAACAGCATTAGGAACTTAGCTAACTGGGTTAGCAGGAGCTTGCAGTGGATTGGGACTGTAACTTACAGCTTGTAGTCATAAACATACCGCCACACAAAAACACGGTTTGACAACGAGTGATTAAAAAATGAACCATAATAGGTAAAGATGAACCGCAGCTGATCAGCAAAATTGCAAAAACGCAATAAGACTAGTTGGCAAGTTAGCCTTTTGGTCCGAGAACCCTACAGCTGTGCTGGACTTAGATACAGCCAGCAACTCCACACTCAACACTCGTAGTAGCTAACTTTTTTGTTTTAAACATCACAAATCCAGTAATAATAATGCACACTTACAGGTTGTGAACCTAAACCTCCGGTTAGACTACATTAAGTTGGAACTGCCCTGTCCTTTAGGAATAAGAGCTGCAACAATACAGCATCAAACAGCACATTTAACCCCTGACTTCTTTGTTCTACCTTTGGCAGAGCGTACAGATTTCCCAGGACAATGCATCATCTTTTAGACCGGGATACAACACTGAACAAAGCCTTACCAGCCTCCAGTAGTTGCTGTGTGTTTCATAAGGGTGTGCCAATCTTGCCCATGGGTGGGGAATGTTACAAAATGACATCACCACGTTACAGACAAAGGTCTGGATGAGGTGTTCTAGGCAACTGAGAAGAGGGGTTTCTCTGGGGGAGAGTTTCTCCCGCTGGTGCGCAAAGTTGTGCAGCTATAGACACGGTTGGGTAACAATGGAATACATGTATTTGTGTTGAGTAATCACAATACCCCAAAAAAAGTTACATTGTTAAAAAGATGTTAAACTGTTACAGTTAAACAGAGATTGTGAGCAGAATTCCATTATTATTCACATACGAAGCACAATTTTTCAGATGTTTGATTTTTGCAAGCTTTTGAAGATACCGTGACTTCTCTCCACCAGTGTGTATTGTTTCTGTGGACCCAATCTGACCAGACTATTGGGCCCCAGCAAGTATAACTCCTCTGCTTCATCCAGTATGGTGCATCTTCAAAATCAGCTCATATTGCGCTACAGACGTCTAGGCTGTGTGAGTTGCCACATTGCTTTCCCAGTTGCATACACGATTGTACCCTTTGCCTTGTATTGTGACAGAGGATATCATTGATACTTGAATACATTCTGCCATTAGTTGTGTTTTCCTGCATAAACAGCAGAACAAAATTAAACCTCTTCATGCTTTTTCCTACATTTACTGCCAAAGCAGATGCTATCACCATGATAACATTTACGTGGTTGCACATGTCCATTAATGAAGCACGAAACAATGTTTTTTGCTCCAATGTTTCTGAGCTGTGCCAATTCCAAAGTATTTACATAGCTATAGTGAGAGCTGGCAGTGGTAAAGAAAACAAAGTTCTGTACAATAAAAAAGAAATATAAGAAAAATGCAATCTTCAGTCATTCAAGTCCTGAGTAGACTGATAAATCAATCTGATGATCAGTTATTATTCTCAGTGTTTCCGAGCTCCACTAAAGTCTGAGTAGACTGATAAATCAATCTGATGATCAGTTATTATTCTCAGTGTTTCACAGCTCTACTAAAGTCTGAGTAGACTGATAAATCAATCTGATGATGTTATTAATCTCAGTGTTTCCGAGCTCCACTAAAGTCTGAGTAGACTGATAAATCAATGCCATGGTCAGTTATTAATCTCAGTGTTACTGAGCTCTATGAAAGTCTGAGTAGACTGATAAATCAGTGTGATGATCTGTTATTAATCTCAGTGTTACTGAGCTCTACTAAAGCCTGAGTAGACTGATAAATCGGTGTGATGATCTCTTATTAATCTCAGTGTTACTGCGCTCTACTAAAGTCTGAGTCGACTGATAGATCAATGCAATGGTCAGTTATTAATACCAGTGTTACTGCGCTCTATGAAAGTCTGTGTAGACTGATAAATCAGTGTGATGATCTGTTATTAATCTCAGTGTTACTGCGCTGTACTAAAGCCTGAGTGGACTGATAAATCAATGTGATGGTCAGTTATTAATCTCACTATACTATTAGTGGACATAATCTTTAGTAATAAACTTTAGTACTAAACTGTGTTTTGTGATGAGCTATGATGTTTATACTTTTTTGTATTGCAATTTAACTCAAAACTTAATACATTTTGGACAGTATATTAAGTGTTCCACCTTCACTACTTCACTACAAATGTTATAGCCAACTCTAAGGACATCCATGGTTTGTGCCAGTGCCAGTTATCAGTACTCTCCACCTTCTGTGAATCTGTGAAGACATTTTTAACCCTCTTGTTCGAAGCTCTGTTGTTATTATTCTTTTTACTCTAACCAGTTTCATGCTGTAGGATAAGGATGCAGTTTGGAAATGTGATGGCTTAGCAATTATGGATGTCAATGCATCAAAAAGGACAAAACATCATAATGGAGGTCATGCAGTCTGAGTAGTAAAACATGTACAATCGGCTAGCTGGCTGAAGGCTAGATCATTCAGGTCAGCCAAAAAAAAAAGGATGTATGCATGCGTTTTCTCACTCTTTTCACTCTCTCACTTTCTCTCTGGCCCGGTTCAGCTGGAATTTGTGCTTAGGGTCGTATTTGACTTGCTGAGTGTTAATGGCCAGCGGCGGCAAAAAACAACAAAAGGAGGAAGGCAGTGACTTATCACACACTTTCATTCTGCCGCATCTCTCTCCATCTTTCAGATAAACACAGCATCACACAGCCACAGGCTGAGCCTCTATTCACTCATTTCTCTTCTGCCTACACCCACTCTTTTCTCTCCTAAAGAATAGGCGCTCGTTTAGAGCACAATGCTGTTTGTAATATCTCATTTCCAACTGAAAATCCTAATTGAAAAAAAGCTCCAGGGAGGGGGAAGCAATGAGGACTGTTGTCGTTTGTACATATTACATTGCAGTATGCTTGTACGAAATTAACCACTGACCAATGTTTTATGAAATGACATACACCAATTGTGGTGTCACACTCTCAAATTAAAACTGCATGTTTTAATGAGGCACTCACCTGAGAAACTTATGTATACAGATGAGCCAAAACATTATGACCACCTGCCTAATAAGTTGTTGGTCCTCATCATGCCACCATAACAGCGTGTCACCTCCAAATCACAAAGGCAAAGACTCTAAAAGATTCTAAAGGACCTCTAAAAGTGTCATGTGGTATCCACCATTAAGATCTTAGCAGCCAATCTTTAAGTACTTTACATTATGAGGTGGAGTCACTACATATCAGACTTGTTTTTTCAGCAAATCCCCCAAATGCTCCTTTTGGGAATTTGAAAGCCAAGGCAACATAAAAGGGATGTAGCTGATCCACAATAATGCTTGTTAATAATGCTCCCCATACTTAACTTGGAATCCAAACTGCATGGGAACTAAACTAGCTACAAAAATAATGCCAAATAGCTTATGCTGTGCTTTTTGACATTGATTGACTGAGTGTTCACTAGCATTAGGTGCTGGTCTCACTTTATGATGGCATATTATTATACTATATTATTTTAGTTTCATTAACATTGAATAATTATTATCATCATGACATCATCATGGCATTTCACAAACAACACCTCCCTGTGAATTAAGTTAATCCATGCTTACTGCTTCAACTATGCTAGACTCCTCCTGCTCCTGCTCAGTCTGCCCCTCGGCTTCCCTATCACACCTCTCCTCTGCCTGGCAGTGCAGCAACTTTCCTCCTGCTTCCACCTGCAGTTCCTGCACAATGTCAGAGGCTATATATGTTAAAATTGCAGCAAATGTGCATTATTTTCACACATTTGGCAGCATCCATCTCTTTTTATTAATTAATTAAATTATTTCCGTCCACACACATCCATCCATGACATCTGCCAGGAGAAATGGCAGAGTTGGAGGACAGAGTTGGAGGTAAGAGTGGGGTTGAGTAAGAGATGTGATTGGGCCAGCCCAGTGTCAGTTTAGAAAATGAATGGGCCGCTGTCCCTGCTTTATAGGTCAATTGTTGTCCAATTTTCCAAAAATATATCAGACCAAAGGTGTGTCAGCCCACTGGGAAAATGTCTGGAATGCCAATGTTACCTGTTTGGCTCTGGGTAGGTGGCACATGTCAAACTGACATCCACATAAACATCCGAAACCAGAGTTTCTCGGTCAAATCTGCCTAGAGCTTCACACTTGCTTCTGTGGCTTGTGTTTGTCCCACTCTTGGGAGCCCAGTAGCATTTTGCCGGTTCATGGTCCCTTGGTAGGTACTCACTACTACATACTGAGAGCGCCCCCCCAAAAAGCCTCGCTTGTCATGTATGTACCTCATAGTTATTCATAGCCATACATTTCAAACATGTTCTATATATTGAGTATATTCACATTTATCCTCACGCAGGACTACATGCATGCAGACCATTAGGATGACTGCCCTGAACTCCATGTCAACGTCACCAAAGGCTGTAATGGTGTCAGGCCAGCCTGTCATAGAGTGACTCAGAATGGCAGCAGGTCACCTTCAGTGATGAGTCCCGCTTTTGTCTTGGTGGAGATGACCAACAAATCTGTGTGCGGAGGCTCTGTGGTCCGTGTCCATGTCCAGAAGGCCTGGTGTCACTCCACCTCCACTCCACTGCAGGAACTGTGTGAGAATATTCAAGCTGCATGGGATGGATTATCACAGGACACCTTCAAGAGACCTAAGCATGTTGCGTTAGTAAACATGGTGACCTAACTCTATGCTGAGAGACACTACTTCTGTATGTGTAGCTCAATAAATGTTGCCCATATCAATCTAAATTTATCATCATTTATTGTACCTGGTAACCTTTATCTTCCTTCCCTATAGCATTGCAATCCAACACTTCCTTCTGGGTGACAATATTCTTTTGATGATGAGTGTATATGTATATGTATATGTATGCATTTTGTTTTTGTTATTAACACTATAAAAATATAAAAATTAAATATCACTTAAATGTTTTTTACGTGTCAGGATCTTTTGTTTATCTTATGTTTATGTTGCAATATCGACCATACTTATTTTACAGTGTGCCATACCGTGCTGTGCTTTTTGCTCTTTTTACACTGCGTCTAACTGACTGCATAAAGCACTTAAGCATCCGAATCAAAGGCTCATCATTTGTTAAAGAGATCAAGCGATGTTTGTCCATTAAAGTTTAATTCAAACTTAAGTACAGGAAATGAAGTCTCCTTTTTTCATCTAAAGATTTGTTTAATCTTCTAGCGTTCATCTAATAAAATCTCTTTGATCCCTCTTTCCCCTCTAATCAGAACGTGCTTTCCTCTTTCGAGCTTTAACATCACCACCCCCACCCCTCTTCTTTTTCTCCTCTGCTATATCCGATTTGATTACTGTTGACACTGCATTACACAGCCCTGGTGTCTTATCTTTGCTAATTGGCCCAGGTGGACTAATTTGACATCTACAGTCATTTCAAATCTGCTTTTCATACAACTACGACTTTTCACTTTTCAGGGTCATGTTTTGCCTTTGGATAAGTATTTTTTCCTCACTTTTTTTCATTGTTCTATCGCTCTCTTTCTCAACCAACCTCTGTCCTTCCTCGTTGCACTTTCCTTTTCTTTCTCAAGGCTGTTCAGTTCTTTGAGTTGTATTGGGTCTCTGGAATATTTGATATGGTTTGAAAAGGAGAGTTAAACAACAGGGTGGCGAGATGTTGAGGTTGCATGTGTGTGTGTTTGTGTGTGTGGGCTGATCTGACTGTAAATGTCAAATTTCTGCAGATAATCACACTCATGGGCAGTGCGGATTCACACTTCTTCTGAAAACAAAGCCATTTCTTTGTAAGGAACCATTATAAACTTAAATAAACCATTGAAAATTATTTGGAGTTTATAATATTTAAATGTATTTGTGGAACTGCATAAATTACATCTTTGTAATTGCACCCAGAAGGAAGTGTCGGGCGGTGTAGGAAGATGAAAGTTACCAGGAACAACAAATGATGAAAAATTTAGACTGATATGAGCAATATTTATTGAGCTACACAAACAGAAGACATCTCGGCATGGAGTTGTCGAGGTTCCTAATGGTGTCCTCTGATAATTCATCCGATGCAGCTTGAATATTCTCATGCAGTTTCTGCACACACCATTCATCTTGGCTCTGACACATGAATATGCTGGTTGTCTCCATCAAGACAAAAGCGGGCCTCATCACTGAAGATGACCCGCTGCCATTCTGAGTCACTCCTTGTCAGTCTGGCACGACACTATTGCAGTCTTTGGCGATGTTGACATGATGTTAAGGGCAGTCGTGGTAACGATCTGCAGGCATGTAGTCCTGCGTTGTGCAGACGTCTGGACAATGGTGCTGGCACTAACAGGATGACTCAAGGAGGGCATCACTGCTTGCTAAATGTCCACGATCATGGTTGTTGGGTCAGTCAGGTACAGCAATAAGGCCCATCTTTACTTATGTCAAATGCGCAGCAGAGCGTGAAATTTGAATCATTCGCAAGTTTCATTCCTGTCGGTTTATTCCTTCTGCACCTATTTTTTTGATGATGACCGTATATTTACAGACGTTAAGCCATAGAACTACAGACTATTGTCATTTTCTGTTGAGTTTAAATGTAATGTTTTATGTAAATGTCATTTATCTGATGATTTATCTGAAGATTAGTTACATAGCAGTTAGAACTTTAATGAATACACTTATACCATATTGAATATTCCTTCTTTCAGTTTGTTTCAATGTCAAAAAAATGACAAAACCTCCAACCTCAAACATACCTCCATAACCTCCAAACATAACCTCCAAACTCAAAACATAATAATAGACAATTTTAAACAATAATTACCTTTACAACATGTTTTTATTATTTAATTTTATTAATTCAGTATGATTTATAAAGAAAGTTAGAAATAAAGTTTATGAAAATTATAAACATAGCAGGCTGTGTGATGAATGTAATTTTAATAAGCTGAAGTCGTGATTTGCTTAGTAATGATCCCTGAACTCCACTGCTTCTAGTATGCTGACTCAAGCCCATCATGACAGCTCATGCTCTGGACAGCACTTTTTTCCACTACCCGCCAACCATCCTGCTCATTGGCTTTATTGGCCATAATTGGTTCCTTTTCCTTTGCCCTCTGGTGTCCGATGGGTCTTTGGTCTTGAAATAGTGTCTTCTATCTCACAGTATCTCACAGTAAATTCAACTATAGAAATGTTGAATATATTTTGTTCAATATATGTAAACAATGTTTGAATTATTATTATTATTATTATTATTATTATTGTTGTTGTTGTTGTTGTTGTTGTTTTGGTTTTTATTATATTAATACACCCACTACAACTATTACTACTACTACTACTACTACTACTACTAATAATAATAATAAAAAATAATAACTAACTATACACATGGATAGATTGCTGACCAAACCATTGGGGGTAGTGCACAGAGGGACTCTGCAGGGGCCTTAGATGACAAGGGTCAGGGTAGCCCAAGTACTAGGGACCATGCACTGCAGATGTAAAGATTAGTTGAACAATACATGTACATATGACAATATAAATGATGTAAATGAAGAAATATTATCTGTTGTCAGGCACCACAAGTTTTAATGATCATTTCATGTTATTGCCTTTCACAAAATCAAGTCTTAGACACAGTAAAATATTGCACATTTATATGACTAAGAACTTACTAATGGAGTATGGTGGTAGATGGGGGAGAGAAAGAATTATATCTGTAAGTATTAGTTTGTTCAATTAAAAAAAAAAGAAAGTAACACCACCAATTCTATCAGTATTACCGCTCTTCCCTCCTTTCAGTCTTAAAGCCAACCAGTTACAGCTGAGTCCACCCAGCAAAAGCTGCTCCCTAAGGACATTATTTTCTGCTTCAAGGGGACATCAGCATTCATATAAACAACTATCCAAACATTGCAAATTTCTATCTCACGTGCATCCAAAATGAGGATATGTAGTGTAATAAATTAATAAAGAAGATGATAGTCAAAGGAAAATGAATGAGAAATAGCTATTGTTTTCACCAAAGTGGATTTAAAAAGTGACCGAGCAGGTCCTGGTAGGTAAAGAACAAGAGGCCGCTTTCCCATACCACATACTGTATACACAATGAGCACAGGCACAACAGTAAATATGGACTGCAGACTTCTTATGCTGACAGACCTCTTACGGCACCTTATGCGGTTAAACAAGACACTACCTGCTATGCATGCTTAAGCCAGAAGAACATCACGAAACATTGTTCTTCACCCTGTGTAATACGTTTAAACAAGCATGACAAATAAGTAAGAAAACTAGAGCTACCATTTGCTGTTACAGCATGTTCTGAAGTCAGACAACATATCAGGACTGATTCAGGAGACGTAACACATTAAAAGCCTTTAAGGTGCTTTTGGAAATTTGAATCATCCAATTTGACTGACAACAATCATAGATGGAAACTGTGGGTGATTAGTGTTACCGTCATTAATTGATTTACTCTGTGAAATCGTTTTTGAGTGTGTAAACTATTGCGAACAACATCATTTTTGCAGATTCTTCTAAAAAGCCCCTGATAAAGTCTCTATTTGTCAAGGACAAAGAACTTAGACCGACGTGCGCAGAGCTAAAAGTCAAACAAGCTTTATTAAACAATCGGATAGTTGAATAAAGCAGCAAAACATGATCAAACATGAAAGGAGAGAGCGAGATCAGAGTCAGAAAACAGGCTAAAGGTCAGAACCAGGATAGACTGTCAGCGAGGCTACCAGAGTACAGGGGAGAGGCAGGGAGAGTGGTCAGAGGACGAACGGAGATCGGAAAGCCAGAAGATAATCTAGATCAAAGCCAAAAGGGACGAAGAAGAGATCGGAAGTCAAAGAACAAAGGAGGTCAGAACCAGAGTGGATAAACAGCAGGATAGAATGCTCAGAATTGCAAACAGAGGTTTGGCAAAACTTCGCAATGAGGGAGTGATTGGGTGAGGCTTAAATGCAGGTAGTTAATGGGAATCAGGTGGGCTAATACTCAGGAGACCTAGAGCGGAACTGATTGGGTGACTGGGGACATGTGGGTGTGACGTCATCGAGCGATGCCCTATGGGAAGTTGAGTCCGGAGGAGCAGCGGAGCCGGGAAAACCCGGAAGCTCGACACTGCTAAAACAGAGTAGCATGGATCCTTTCATACAAAATAATATTAGACCCTTATAGTATTCTATAATAATAATATTCTAACCCTTCCTGTTTTAGGTCCGTTTTTTCAGACAATAAATTGTGTATCTAATATGAAGTAATATGAGACATTTCAATCAGGTTCTCTTTCTAACCATACTACTTAGACCGCACTGGTTCATGTTGTCAATGACCTCAGGCACAAAATCATTCTATTGGTCTTAATGGATCTTAGTGCAGCCTTTGCCACCATTGATCACAAGATTGTAATCCACTGACCTGAATACTGAGTAGGCATCTCAGGCACAGTTATACTATGGTTAAAATCATATGAACAGACCGTTCTTGGTTCCACTGGGAAATCATTCATCATCATTCATTGTTCTTGTGGAGTCCTACAAGGTTCAGTTTTAGGGCCTTTAGGTGATGCCATTAGGGCACATTATAATAATTTAGTTATGGTGATGACACATAAATAAGCTTTTCCATTCTTTTGGAAAATCATAACAGACATTTCTGCGTGGATGTCACAAACTTTTCTGCAACTAAATCAATAAAAAACTGACATACTGATTTTTGATGCTACAATTCAGAGAACAATGCTTAATGACATGCTCAGTTCTTCAGCTCAGTGTTTTGAACTTGAAGTATGAAACCCGGGTGTGATCTCAAACTCTGTTTCATCCCACATTCACTAAAGAAGACTTTGGCCTTTTCAATCCCAGAGTTATGGAGAGGCACTTGTTCATGTGTTTGTTATAAGAAGAATTAATCACTGTAATGCTCTTCTTACTGGAGTACCTAAGAAAACAATCCATCCGCTACAATTTGTAACAATCACAGCAGCACAGATTCTATCTTATCACTCCTGTTGTAAAAGAACTGCACTGGCTCTAAATGACCAAGCATCCACTTCTTGTTCCAACATGTGATCTTAGATCTGCAGATAGTGACCTTCTGCAAATCGCTTAAGTGGAAATAAAGAACACATGGAAATACCTTCACTATGCTCAAATATTTAAAAGTGATTCTTTTTGCCAGTTTTGCAATAACCATCCTAAAAATTGAGGATGCTGCAGTACCCTCAGTACCCCAGCTTCCTGCAGCTCTGAGCTGAGAAACTGTTCCGTTATCTCCTTTAAACATGACTGTTAGCTTTATCAACACATTCATCATCCATGCACAACAACTGCATTAGAAATTACCAGAGTTCATTGAGGGGCCGCGATTTGTGTGGCATCTTGCTTACTGTTCTCAGAGAACATTTCCTCTGAAACTTTATTGAATAAAGAAACTTTCTTTGTCTGAATTTCGGAAGAAAATGGTTGTGAAGTTTCTCAGGAGGAACTGCTGTGTTGAAGCTATGAGTGTGTAATTAAGAGACATGCTCCAGCTCCACGCTAATAATGCAGACAGAGCTGAGAGGAGATGTTTGATTTGGAGATGCGGACTGGCTGCCCTGCAAAAGTGTTTGATCTGTTGGCAAGAACACCATGTCAGTGTCAATCTACAGTTCTGTAACTGTCACGTCCTGTCTTGTCTTGCCCCTGTTTGTCTCTGTTTTCTCTGGTTTTCTGTTTCTGTCTTTGTCTCTTGTCCTTTTCCATGTGCTTCTGTTTGTTTTGGTTATTGCTCCTCCTGTCTCCGCCCTCTTGTCAGGCCCCTCACCTGTCCTTAGTTTGTAGCCCTGCCCCTTCCCAGGTGTTCCTTGTTAGTCCTTGTTCATTTATACTCCCTGTTGTTCCCTTTGTTCTTGCTTGGTGTTTTGTCTTCATGTCTGTTGTTTTTGTTACCCTGTTCCCTGGCGTTTCTTAGTGTACTAGTGTCTTTTGTTTTGTTTTAATTTGAGCCTATTAAAGACTTGCATTTACATCCTGCCTCTTCGTCCTGTCCCCTCGTGACAGTAACATGCTCAGATCTGTTTACATCTTGCACTTCCTCTACCACAAACCTACAAACAACAGACAAAACAATGGGAATAATTTCAAACAATAACAAAGTATATTAAAACTGTAAAAAAAAGCAAACATGGCTATGAACATTTCAGAAGAAGGCAAGGTGCCCTCAAACGTTTAGTAGCTGTATGTCTGTAACTTCTCAGCTCACATTCTCAGTTGGTCTTGAGTCTTGCACCAACACCATACTAAGAGACACTACTTCTATATGTGTAGCTCAATAAATTTTGCCCATATCTGTCTAAATTTTTCATCATTTATTGATCCTGGTAATCTTCCTTTCTTCCTGAGTGCAACTAGTCTTTTGATGACGAGAGTACTATTTGGGTGTGTGTCATGGTGGCGCAGAGCATAGCGCTGTCACCTCGCAAGAAGGACCTGGGTTTGATTCCTGGCTGGGGGCTCTGGGGTCCTATCTGTGTGGAGTTTCCATGTTGTCCGGTTGTCTGCGTGGATGTGCTCCAGGTTCTCCTACCGTATAAAGACATGCAGTCAGTGTGTGTTTGGAAATGCTAAATTGCTCCCTAGGTATAAATGTGTATGTCTGTGTGTCTCCTTATGAAGGACTGGCAGCCTGTCCATGGTGTTTCCTGTCCTCTGTCTGCTAGAATAGGCTCCATCATCGTGTGACCCAGAAGGAAAAGCTATTGCTGCAACAGCACGAAATGAACACTGAACCAACTAAATTTTAGTATATACAGTGCTCATGGGTTTGGCTCATAATGTTTTCAGTCAATTAAAACTATGTTAAACACAATCTTTTATTTCACCTGTATAAATGTAGAATTTTATAAATGCAGAGTTGCTTATATTTCTGATGGTTAGAGTTATTTTGCGCTATTAAATGCAAGTTTTAGTTAATGCTACCCAGTCAATAATTTCAAGATTAGCTTGTATGACTGACCATGGATAACTAGCATGAGCATGCTTGTAGTTTGCACTTGTACATTACATATTTATCCTGAATGAGTTATCTTAACTGACTACCATGCTAAATCTAGTTTGCATTTGGACATTTACAGTTTTAACCAGAACAACTGACCTTAGCTAGGTACTTAGGTGTTTGTGTTCCGTGTTTATAGTTTTAGCTTGAATAATTTGGAGTAGCTAGCATGCTGTGTTCATCAGTGTTTGTATTTGCACGTCTACAGTTTCAACTCGGGGATTGGATCCCTAAGATGCTGTACTCAGGAAAATAAGCTCAACATTGCATTGTCTTGTAAGCTCGTCCACACGTTCATACAAATCTGTACCTGACATTAAGTGTCCCCTCATCTGTGTAAAATGCTGCTGCCTTGACGTTGCCAGAATGCCAGGCCTTGTTATAGCAAACTCTTCTTTTTGAACACATTCTGATCCGTTGCTGGGATAATATGCTCCAGATCAATTTTCATCTTAGTGGCCGAGTCGGTGCCCTTGGTGCAACCAAGATTATTTCCACCAAGATGAATGAGCGGCACATCTGGAGTGGAGGATCATGACAGAGATTGATGCAGTTTGGGAATAACTTGCTCCCAAAGCATCCCATGAACACCCATCCTGGTAATGTGACAGGGCCAAGCTAGATTGGGTTATTGCTTGATCACAGTGGCGTGACTTTACCCACCAGTAAAGCGTGCCAATGAAGCAAACATGTCATTTGTGTACGCTGCCCATCAAAAGTTTGATGACACCTAATGTTTAATGTGTTTATTGCACACTGCCATGCATTTCTTGTCAATTTGCAACAACTGAACATATAAAACTGTGACTAGGAATTAAACACAAACGATGTGAAGATAATTGGGAATAATGCGAATGTCTAGGAATTGTATCCTTTTGTTGTGGTGTCAGCACTCATCAGCACGCAAATCTTCCAGGTGTTTAAACTACAAAAGAGCGCAATCTGTGTGTTATTACCAATAATTTGGAAAAGAAAACTCTCTGACTGTTATTTAGGAAAATCCTGCTCTTCATACCAATGAAGGCAATTTAATGAACATGAAGCTGAGTGTTATGAATAAATACACCCAAAGAATTACAAAAAATATGTTTGTTTTTCAATATATATATTTTTGTAATATATATGATTTGATTTTTTTCATGAATTATGTCCACTGTTGCCATATGTAGTTGTACGTATCCAATATATTCTCTTATAATTATTCTCTTAATTCTCCAATTCTCTATTCTCTAAAATGAATCAACAGCATTATTAGAGAATTTCCTACATATGCTTATTAGTGATTGTACGACGTAAATGTCTTTGTTCTGCTGCCTGAAATGATCCTTAGAAATCTACACTATGTATATACTTGTTGTCACCTCACAGCAAGAAGGGCCTAGGTTCAGTTCCTGGCCAGGAAGTCCTTTCTGTGTGGGTTTCCTCCCACAGTCCAAAGACATGCAGTCAGGTGAATTGGAGATGCTAAATTGCCCCCTTGGTGTGAATGTGTACATCCGTGTGTGTGTCCTGTTTTGGATTGGCAGCCTGTCCATGGTGTTTCCTGCCTTCCGCACATTGAATGTTGGGATAGGCTCCAGCAGACCCGTGACCCAGAAGGATTAAGTTGTGTAGAAGATGAGTAAGTGATATATTGCATTTATTTAGTCTTACGTACCAAAAAAAAACTGTAGTTTATTTTTACATAACCACTTTCCAACTTTCTCTCTTAATTAAGAATTAGATGCTTAATGCTTAAATTATGTTTAGATGTTTTACTGATATGTAAATGAGCTTCGTTCTGATTTGCTGCTCCAAATTGTAACGTTATTTTTAGCCAGTCTGGCCTTAAATTCTCCTTATAACTTGAATTGAACAAATTGAACTATTGAGGCCAAGCTACTGCAAACTTGTATGGTAACTTTTTTTGTGATGCTTTCTTCTGACATCACAAAAACTCATCATTTAAAATGGGCTGTTTTTACATATGTAATGCATGGTCATGGGAATGAACAGTATGTGTTGAAACTTTTACAATATGTGCATATTGCATCAAGAATAAAAAAATGTTTTCCATGATGTGGGCCCTTTAAATGAAAAGGAATAATGAGAAAGTTCATACTGTAGAAGGCAAGGTAAATTTTATTATTTATTTCTTCCATTTTTTACAGTGTACAGCTGTTTTGCGTGAATCAGGCCAGGGGGGAATACAGTATTTGTCTCAGCCAAATTAAACAGTAATTTGATTTTAATTGAATCATGAACTTTGCTCATTTACAGTATCACAGATCCACTGAAGGTGGCTTATTGAATTAAACAGCTTTTAATAGAACTGTAATCAAACTATCTACATTAATTAATTAACAATAACTGGCAGACAGGAACCTGATATAAGAAAGTTATGGCTTATTAGCACAAACCTTATCAACATATCAGAGACACGCTGCAGAATTGGCTGAGCATTAACAGCAGTATATTCCTCCTGAGTGCTGATTAAAAGTAATAAAGACATCCAGATATGCACTTAGTTCACAGAGGAAATCCAACAGGACCATGTATAACACACGTACGCACACACGCTGGGGGAAATACTTCTTTGAGCATGTCACATTTAGGTCAAAGCATTCAAAGCTCTCATCTTGAAGAATGGGAAATGACACCCACTACTTCAATATTAGTTTTAATTATTCTCTTATAAAATTAATTAATAGCATTATTAAAGAATTCCCCACAGGTGCTGATTAGTGAGCGTACAAGTAGATGAAAAAGTCTTTGTTCTGCCGTCTGAAACCATCCTTCTACACTACGTTTTTGAGCTAAGCGTACTCTCAAACCCGCAAAGCTTACAGTCGCCAGCTTGCCATATTCGTTTAAAATACAAAATATTAAATCTTAAACTTTATCAAACTTGGTTATCAGCCTACACCAAAAAAAAAAAAAAAACATTGCACCTAGAAGGAAGTGTTGGATTGCAAGGAAGATAAAGGTTACCAGGAACAATGAATGATGATTTATTGTTTAGACTGTTTTTTAGACATACACATACAGACGTAGTGTCTCTCAGTACGGTGTTGGGCCACCATGTTTGCAACATGCTTATGTCTCAGAGGTTCCTAATGGTGTCCTGCGATAATCCATCCCATGCACCTTGAATATTCTCACACTGTTCCTGCAGTCTTTGGCAAAGTTGACATGGCATTAAGGGCAGTTGTCGTGATGGCCTGCACGTATGTAATCTTGTGTCACACAGCCGTCTGCCAATGATGCTGGCACTAACAGCATGACAATGTGACTTCTCTCGAATTCTTCCAACTGCACAAATTGATTTTGAACTCTTCTCTGAGGCACACTTTCTTGCAAATGATGATACTAACCCAACAGCATGAGTCAGAATGAAAAGCATGCACAACAGGTCGACCTTATATAGTACAGCAATAAGGCCCTTTCTTGCACAAGCGCAGCCAGGCGTGAAACCTGAATCATTCGCATGTCTCACAGTGTCAAACCTACCCACCAAGTTTCATGCCTGTTGGTTGATTCCTTCTGGGTGCAACTATTTTTGATAATGTTTATCAAATTTTATATTATTTTTAATAATAATATTTGATAATGAGTGCTCTGCATAAGGTTTAAAACAAGATGATGGAACATTGCTGTAAGCATTTTAATTGCATTCAGCCACAAGAGCATGACGTCAGGTACAGAGGTGGGATGATTAGTTCTGGATAACAAATACCTCTCCAGCTCACACCAAAGGTATTGGATGGAGCTCCATCACTCCAGAGAACACAGTTTCACTGATCCACATACTGGGAGCATTGTACCCCTTTAGCTGACCCTCGGCACGGTATATATACAATACTGAACATGCACTTACAACATATTTCATTGCAGTGTTTACTAAAGAATAATAATAATAATAATAATAATAAAAATTATATAAGTTTTATTATTATTCTGCAGATGAGTTATCGTGTCTGACTTTACATCTACAAGGTGTACCAGCAAGTGTCTAAATATACAAACAAAGTATACAGAGAAATAGATATATTTATACATATATGACTATTATCTATAACAGTCATTAGCATCCTGTGAGTCTCTGACTACAATATCGATAAGCTGTTTAAAATGATGAAAATGTGTTCCTGCTCATGCATAAGGAATCAGATCTGCCTCATTGCCAGCCAAAAAAATGGCTTGAACCAGAGGAACACAAGCAACACAGTTATGTGTGCTTCAGTGTGTGTGTGTGTGTGTGTGGACGCTAAAGTTTTTGTGCAGCTTTTGAACAGATAATCATCCTTTAATAAAGTGAAGTGATGCATGTAATGAAACGCAGCTTTGACGAAGAGGAGAAGGAGGAACGTTATTAAAGGCTAATTGTGCGCTGCTGTGTTGTATTGTAGCCGCCACGCACACAGCAGTGAGGAGATTAGCAATGCAAAACTTTAGGAGCCGTTATTAAGCACAAAATAAAAAAAAAAGAAAAAGAAAAACAAATACAAAACCGACCCCTGCTACTGGCTTTATGTTTGGAGTAAATTGGTAGAAAACATCAGGCCCTACTACAGCTTTGGACCTTTTCCATACGTTCATCAGGAGGGCAATGCAAGTACATACAGCATACTGTGTTTTTTTTGCCCACTTATGACATTTGAGGGGGATTATGTAACATTTTTTGTTAGTAATTTTTCCCTCTTTCTTTACCCCTTCGAATAAAGTTGGTTGTTTTGCTGTGCTATCCTATGTAAATGAGCTCTGCTCTGATTGGCTGTGCTGTATTATCCCTCATTCTCAAAATCCCCCAAAATGCTGTTTCACATTGTCACGTCACTAGTGAATCACTGACTTTTAGTCCATAGGCAGACCCTTATTTTAGCCACGCCCCTGGATTTTAGAGCATCCCGGTCCCTCAGTTCCCATTGTTTTGAAGTAAGTGTGTCTCAAAGTCCCAAACTGAAACACAGATTTTCTAAAATTAAGTTATAAATGAACTTTTTTTGAGCTATTCACAGTTGTATTGATCAGTCATGTACTGGCTATTGTTTTTGACCTCTGCTCAAAATGAGCTCAAATAATCACTACCAAAACATTTGGTAAAGTTACAAAGGCATTATTAGCATATTGGCAGTAGTGCAAACTCTGACTTCCAATTCAGTTATCTGATTTTGTTTATGTTTGCTGCTTGATTGCTTGTCTTGTATCCAGTACAATGTATTGTGTACATATTTTGCTTCCAAGAAAACCTCTCTCGGAGCATATCTGAAAGTGATTTTGGTGTTTTAAAGTTTTGCTGAATGAATCAGTTCAGAGAAAATGGCACTTCCGAAGATCTGAAAAGCCGGCAGAGAATGCTTTTTGGTAAACTTGATTTCAGCAACGCAGTTGGAAATAATATCTCAAGCACGAAGACATCAGGAAACTATGGGATCTGGGCACCTTCAAGACTAAGGGAAGTTACCTTGTTGCCGTGGTTACGAGCCTTATTCCATCCACCTGTGACAGCGAACAAACCGTAGGCTCCTACGTTGCATGTTTGACATGATTTAATGCCGTGGTTTAGAGTGGCAGTCTGATAAAAGTTCAACCAGGCATACATACACACACACACACACACACATGCACACACATAGACCGTAATCTGTGATTACCAGAACAGTTTGAAAAGGAAAAAATCTGCTGAGCAACAGCACATTCACTAAATCCCTGAAGTGCTACCTTTCATTTCTCTCTCTTTTACTTTGGCACCTAAATTGAGTGCCTTTACAATGTAGAAAAATCCCTCAGCCAGGGCCAGGGGCTTCTGGAGTGTGAAAACTGGATGCACACACACATACACACATCTTTGAGGGTTTCTATAGGTGTGTTTAGTCATGATCCACTCTCATGCCCAACGTCTCCCTTTTTAAGGATAGTTTCCAGTATCTTTCTGTGCCTGGGCTGCTCGATATATCATTTGTTAATCATTATCGGTTTAGTATTTAGGATAGTATATTGGTTTGGTATTGGTCATTCTTCAAACATTACAGTATTGTTTTTATGAGGAAAACAATATAAAAATGTTTTTAATGAAATCAAGTTTAATGTGCAATGTAGCCTATTTTAGCTCAGTATATTTGATCCCGTGCAGGTTGTCCAAAAATAGCAACACTTTTTTAAGTAATTCATTTGTCACGCTTCCAGTTCTTCCCCGCTCCTATGCTTCCCCGGACTCAACTTCCCAGAGGGCATCGCTTGATGATGTAACACCCAAATGTCCCCAGCCGTCCAATCCGGTCACCGGAGTTTTAATCACAGCTGAACCCACTTAACTCCAGCATATAAACCCCTCACTGTCGCTTCATCATTGTGAAGTTTTGCCATACATTGTTAGCATTTCTGAACGTTTCTCTGTTAGTGTTTTCTATCCTGGTTTCGATCTCCTTTGTCCCTGACTACCCCTTTTGCTATTCCCTTACTAGCTTTGTCTACTGTTACTCTCTGGCTTTCCACCTCCATTTTCGTTCATTGATTCTTCCTCTCGCTTAGCCCTTCTAACTTGGTTACCCTCGCTGCTTGTTTATCCTGGTTCTGACCTTTGCCTGTCCCTGACTTCGTTTTTCGCCTAGCCCTTCATGTTGATTTGTGTGTTGCTGTCATACAACAGAACCAACTTCAAATTGCTCTGTTAAATTTTGCTCTTGTTTGTTATGTTTAGCCGACATGCTTCAAGAGTTTAGAACTATGAAATCTGATGATGTCTCATATCATTTTAAGTTTCATATATTGATTCTGTCAGAACAAAACCTCATCTCCAAAATGATAATTTTACAGTTACTAATACAATGTATCAATGTATTGTATTGTAATGTAATGTATCTACATTTTTCCCCAAGTCATTTGGGACCATTTAATTTGATCTATTCATCATTACACCTGCACTCAACATGAAAGGCAACAGGCATTTTCAAGTAATGTCAAAATGCAAAACTAAACAAAGTTCCAACAGCAGTGATGTATGTTTTGGCCAAGCTTTCCTGGTGAGCTAACTGCTATCATCTCAGTGTTTATGCAGAGGCTGGCTTTTGGACTATGTCACCGTCTTGGGTACATCCTTTCATGGCATGCCAAGAAAAGAAAGGATTTTTTTGTTGTCTATTATAGTGAAGCCACTTAGCCACAGTGCAATAGCTTTGGCAAATGCTAATGATGTTAAATCCCTACTTGTGTTAGTCACAAAAAAGGCAGCACACAGCATATGCGCGTTTATATGGACAACTACACCACTGAAGTAACCCAGTGTAAACAGTCCCTTTGGAAGCATGTAGTGCGGATTGCAGATACAAATCTAAGAAAGTGAATATATGCAAATACATGTGTTCTGAGAACAACAGCAGACTTTTTTTTTTTTGGAAATTAAGACATCTTTATGAGAACCTGAAAAATTTGGTTGCAGGACAGCTAAATTGGCCTACTTAGACTCAACACAAAATCACAGAAATATTTAAAAACTACATAATTCATGCAAGCAATGCATTTATGTATTACAAAGCATTATCTGAACAAAGACATAAAGCTGAAGGCATATTTTTTATTTAAACATGTTTTAATCTCAGCAACACTTGGAATACACTCTGCCATCCTGTCTAAAGAATTACCCTATTGCAACAATGACTTTTGCAATGTCACTATTACAAACAGTAATATGCAAATGACCCCTTCAACCAATTGCAGTGCTTTTTTTTAACCATGTACTGAAAGTGTCCTGATCAATCACAGTTCCAGATATCATCCGGATAGCCAGAGTTATCTGTGGGTGTGGGTCAGGCTTTATTGAATGCTACCAAAAAGAAAAAAGAAAAAAAAAACATTTAACCTAAAGAGAAACTGTGGAACACATTTAAAAATGAATAAATGAATAAATTCATTTTGCATGCATGTAAAAAGAAAATGGCTGTTGTGTTTTTAGTGAGCAGGTTAAGGTAATGAACTGGAAGGAGTTACAATGGCAATTTGTTTTTTATTGTTTGATTTTATGGTTTCTGCCTAGGTTTGATTAGCTACAACAGCATAGTCCATTCACTCACATAGCATTTTAAACTGGAAACTGTAAAAATCAGCTAAGTGGCATAAGTCCACTAGTGTTTGTATTTACACAATCACAGTTGAAGTCTTATCTTGTTGACCTTAGCAGGCTAGTTCGCAACAACTGAAAGCAAAGGTTGCTGCCCGTTCTTCAGCAAAAGTCCTTGGGTTCTATGGGTTGAGTGTTAGGAACAATTGCAATGTTGCACTAACAGGCTAGCTAATTTATGGTAATAATAATGGCCTCCTGCTCCTCTATCCTTCCTTAATCCTTGTCTTCTAATGAAAAGTCCACCTAGTGTGGAAAGAGAGAGAGAGAGAGAGAGAGAGAGAGAGAGAGAGAGAGAGAGAGAGAGAGGGAGAGAGAGAGAGAGAGAAAATGAGATGGAATTTTCTTTGCAGGAGATAAATGAATATAGCAACAAAGCCATTTTGTCACAAGTTGGCCTCACTGTCGGCTCAGTTTGCTGTCTTAATCTGATTGTTGATTCCTCCAGCTAATGTCAACCTACAACTACACCTGGATCATCAACTGTACCTCAGCCTTCATTAAGCCTAAGTGCTGAAAGACAAAATTCAATTAAGAGTCCACTGATTCTGTTAAGACAAATTCGCCAACAGAAGAAGAACATAGCAAAAATGCTCTATAGGAGAACTGAATGGATAAAAATTCACCACTAAGAGAATAGCATATGTCTGTCTGTCTGTCTATCTAACTATTTATCTATTTATGTATCATATATTGTGTCATGGTGAATGAAGCTACATATATTACACAGCAAACAACAGATTTGGCCAGAATTTTATCGGCATCCTCTCAAACAGTGTAGCATGCTGTAAACAAATGGCATTGCTATTATTGCAGTTTTAGTGGGATTAAGTCAGAATCTTGCACCATTACTGCCAAAATCTATTTAATCTTATGAATTATCTAAGCTATCCATCAATTGTAACACAACATCCACACTAACCTTGCTGTGTGGAGACTGTACCTTAGCTGCAAACTCTCAATCAATCAAACAGACACCAAGAAAGTGGTCAAAATAATATAGGTGTGAATGCTGTCACTTAGTAACTGGTAAGCATATTGATATAAAGCTTTAGAATACTGCAACTGATGGGCAGCTCAAAGAGCCAAAAAACACACAGCTAAACAGTAAGTGGAAACTTTTATTTCTGGTATAACATGCTTGTCACCTTTTTCACCTTATTTCCACAACCTTGTTATGTTTGAATTTCCACATCAACTGGACATATAGACTGTTCATTATGAGTGTTGTTTCACTGCTGTGTTTGGCATAAAGGTCACAGAATTTCAGCCTATATTGTTTCAAAGCACCCATATAATGCAAAACCAGGTTGGTTTCTTCTCTGAAATAAAAACAGCTGCTTGGTATAGATGAAGCGACTCTTAAAGTTGAAAATGTACTGTTGACTCAGCGCATGCTGTCCATACACAGAAACTAAGCTGTTGATGTCATTGTTGTTGTAATGTTACCAAAGCTTTTACATGTATCTACCTATTCAGGCTACAGCAGTTTAGTTCCACCCAGTTACAATGGTGTTATAAGGAGTGTTTCACCCTGCACTGCTTTTGGAATGGGGCACAGTACAATGCAGCAAGTCAGAACAGAGCCGATTTATAAAGTCAATCTTACATTCTCTTTTTTCAGGACATGTCTTTTTTGGATCCTAAAAAAATCCTGCCTCTTCTAAATGGCCTGGGAGCTGGTGTTGCTTTTAAATTCTACCCTATGTCCATACCTGTCAAGTTTTGGATTTAAAAATACGGGAAATTTTTCGCCGCGCGCTTCGAGCCGTCCCACCAGCCCAACCGAGGTTCAGTATCCCTTACATTTTAAGACAGGTTTACAAGAAATCTAAAATAACCACCTGTGAACCACTTACAAACTACAATTAGATGATCATAATCTGATAGGCCTACCTTTGTTGACACTGAAATGCTGTGGACATTCCTACATATGTAATTCTTATAATACAGCCTAAATTAAAACACAAAAGGGAATTGAAGCACATTTATTTATTTTACATATTTTCAACATATATACACATTGCTTGTCTTAAAGTGAAACACATTTTATTTTCATTACACATTTTAGTATCTCATGTTCACTCATGTGGTTCTCTGGCATTCACTGACTTATTATACTTATTATACAGAGTTGCAGACTTTGCATCCTTTAACACTTTTTTTGGCAGGAATGCCCTCTCTCTCCTTGCATCCATCCATCTCTCCCTGTTCCAGGTTTGTTCCCGCTGTCCGCACTAACCTCGCGAGAACTGCCACTTGCAGCAGCCTGGGTGGCAGTTCTCGCGAGGTTAGTGACATTTCAGTTTGGAGAGGCACAGGAATGTTTTTTAAAATTATAATATAATACGGGAAATTTTCTGGAAAATACTAATACGGGAGGACGGCAGGAAAGAGGGGTAAAATACGGTAGTTTCCCGGCCAAAACGGGAGACTTGACAGGTATGCCTATGTCACCCTCCTGTCCCCTGTGTCCTGTTTTTAACACAGTAGCCAGTTTAATTCTGAAGAAAAAAGAAGAAACTTAATAGAAATAACCAAATCTAAGAGTTGGAGTGAAATACAAGAAAATTATATATATATATATATATATATTATATATATATATATGACCTTTTTTCGCCACCGATTTGTTTCAAAAAGTTTTTTAATGTAAAAACAATGAGAAAAGTCTATATTAACAGGAAGTTTATTTATTTATTTACTTAACATCGTCTTTTCCCCAATTTATTAATGGCCAATTCCTACCCACAGGCTAGATCCCCTTTCTATCACCCACTATACTAACAAACCGAAAGCCTGTGCTCTGTGCACCTCTGCTAACTGAAAATTGTACATGAGTCATATAGTAATGACAGACACATAGCGGGGAACCATGACTGTTTGTGTTAGGCCTTCAGTTTGGGCCCTGAATGTCAAAACTCATGAAGACGAACCCCAACTTTTCCTAAAGTCCCTATAGGATTCCAGTAGTTTGTTCGCACCAAGTTTTACGCTTAATATCGAACTAGTTAAGATCTAACCGTTTAAGATGGAACCATTTATCATTTAAGATGGAACCATTTAAGGTGGAAGGTAGAACAGCAGATTTGAGTTCTAGACACAGACATCTCAAGCATTTAAAGGCATTGCATGTTTTATTTAAAGTTTGTACTGTGATTTTTTTCAATAGAGAGCTCTAGTGTAGAGTTACCCCTACCCCTAATCTAACAGCCCACTGATTAGGTTGCCATATATTTGTACAGCCAGGAATGTGTCCAGGTTTACACCTATAGTGATGTTTTCACACAAATATGTTCCCACCTTATAAGATCAAAACAAGATTGGTTGATTTCTCTCACTTCTTATTTAGGCTGATAGTTAATCAAATGCAAGACTTTTCTTCAGCTCCTAATCAATAGGACAGCTCACTTAGCTATACATATCACAGATAACAAAATCCTGTTTGGCCAAATTTCAGCTTGGCATTTCAAGAATTTAACCATTCTGTTTCCATCCTACACTTCACAGTGAAACAAGAGTATTACTGTTATACTACTCCTACAGACATTTATTTTTTAGTTCTCAGAAATTGCTCTGTGGAGGTCTAGTTTGCTCTGAGGTTTCCCCTCAATATTGTCCTGACGACAACAGTAACACCTTCTTGAGCCGTCAGTTCTTATTTAACCTGTGGAACAAGCATCCAGTACATGACCTTTCATCTATATCAAGATTAATGATCCAGAGTTATAGACTAGATGTTTTATATAAAGTTAGGAGAACATCTTTAAAGGAGCTGGTCTCTTCTTTGACAGTTCTTGGCCTGCATGCTTTGGAATGTTCTTAAAGGGCATCTATTCTATTTTGTCTTCAAATGTACTGTATTAATGTGTTTACTTTTACTAATCCAGTAGGGTTTGTGTGGCTAAAAATAGTCTTTGCCTTTTAGGACTAGCCTGTTTTTGTTACGATGCTTTAAAGATGGATCAGCCATTACATTATGACCACCTCAGTATATCTACACTCTTCATCCATTTTATCAGCTCAACTTACCACATAGGTGCACCTTGTAGTTCTACAATTACAGACTGTTGTCCATCTGTTTCTCTGTATACTTTGTAGCACCCCATCACCTTCTTTTCAGTGGTCAGGACCCCCACAGGACCACCACAGAGCAAATTAATGACTAGTGAGTCATTCTCAGCACTGCAGTTACACTGACGCGGTGGTGGTGTGTTAGTGTGTGTTGTGCTGGTGTGAGTGAACCAGACACAGTAGTGCTGCTAGAGTGTTTAAATACTGTGTCCACTCACTGTCCACTCTATTAGACGCTACTACCTTGCTGGTCCACCTTATAGATGTAAAGTCAAGGTGATAGCTCATCTGCTGCTGCACAGTATGTGTTGTATGTATCTGATCTGTATCTGATCTACAGCACAACACACACTAACACACCGCCACCATGACAGTGTCACATTCTGAGTGCTGAGAATGATCCACTACAAAGTATGCAGAGAAACAGATGGACTACAGTCTGTTATTGTAGAACTACAACGTGCACCTATGTGGTAAGTAAGCTGATGTGATAAGCTGATAAAATACATAGAGAGCGTAGATGCTTTAAGGTGGTTTTACTGTTATGGTTGATCGGTGTATACATATATATATACATGGGGTATATGCATTGGGTTTTAGTAACAACACAAAACAATAAATTCAAATTTGGTCATTATTGCAGTTTATTATCCATATATAGACTGTAGACTGGACTGAGGGGAGGCTACGTTTTAGTTTACATGTTACATCAAACTCTTGTGTTTCAAAAATCAGAGGAATTTTTCGTTTCCATGTCATATACCCTTTAAATTCTTATTTACACAGGAGGTTCAAGTCAAGGTTCACTCAAGTTTGGCATGTATGCGTGCTGCCATCTGCTCCTGCCATGTCCAGACCCGCAGGTCACATGACCCCCCTCCTAACATGGCGGCCTGTTCTGGAGCTGCCCAGCTGCCGCTGTGCATCTCTTGCAGGTCATCCTGAAGCACAGAGCGGTTTCTGCATGATTAGCACTTTTCTCCAGCCTGATGGACTCCAGCGCTTCGATCTTCAGCCCCCACATCTATTCCCCTTATTTAGCCTCATCTCCACTTTTTTGACTCCTTGTGCATTTTTCACACTCGATGCAAAGACTTCAAAGAGCCCATATGCACTGCCCTGCTGTTTCAGTGGTTAGGTGAGTTATCTTTGATGAAGGCCACTGTGAATAATTATCATAACTCAGAGGCTGCACATGAATCACTCCAGCACTCACACGCCCCTCATCTTAAATGTAATGTTGATACCTCAAATACGTTATATTAAAGAACTTCTAATGCCCTGATCTCTGAGCAGTATCTTAAATTGAAATTTCTTGTAGGAGATAGTCATGCAGAAGCTTCATCTTGGTGCAGTAAATGAAGCCTCTGTTCTCTTTTTATCATGATCCCAGTTCCAGTAGGTCATATACTGCCAGAAATCACATAGGCAAGATTCTTTGAGACTACTTAAAGGGGCAGCCTGGCCTTAAAGTAGCAGATAATGTTGTTTGTTATGTTATGTAGCATTCTGTTGATGATGTTATGTAGTATTCTGTGCTGATTTGCATTCCTCATCTCATCAGGCTGACAGAATTTGAGATTTCATATAGTGTTCTCACAATATGACACGGCATACATTAATGTATTATTATATCCTGATTTTCCAGCATAGGAAATAGTATTTAGGGGTCTGTTTCAGTTCCCCATAATGTTGTTCTATATTGAGGTCCAGATTTTGTAATGTGGGGAATAGACACTAGAGAACTGTTTCTGTTCTTCATAATATTGTTCTATATTGAGGTTCTGATTTGGTAATGTAGGGAATAGAGACTAGAGTACCTCATAATAATGTTTCATGATGTAAACAGTGAGTAAGGGACTGTTACTGTTTTCTATAATAGTGTTCTATTATAGTGCTCCTGATTTTGTAATATAGAAAACAGTGAGTAGGAGACTGTCATTGTACCCTATAATAATGTTTTGTATAGTGCCCCTGATTTCCTAGCATAGGGAACATTGTCTGAGGTCATATTTTTAACATAGTGAGTGTGTAATATTAATGCAGGACATTCCCCTACTTACTCTTTCCCACTTAGTGGTGTGTTAGGAGCTGTAATTATCACAGATTTTGCTGTCTTTCTAAACCAAGGCCTCTGCTTGGCCCCTGTTGGAGCGAAACATGCCTGTCCCACTCTCCTGCAGGGAAAAAATAGTGTGACCTGGATCTATTTTCTCAGGCTCTGTGTTTTAGGCCATATGCCTCTAGTGAGTAGCTAAGCATCACACTCACGCTCTATCTCACTCAGCATCACTTTCCTGAATGCTTGTAATTTAATATGTGGCATTGCATTTAGGTTTTTCTCTTCGTCCTCTATCATTTATCCTGAAATTTCCTGTAATTTCCATGTTTAGTGGTAAGATAAATCCACACTGTTTTTCCTGGGACTGAATATGATTATGGCTTGCATGTAGGAAATTTGTTTGGGAAAGTCTTCTGATAAACTATATGAAACTATATGAAATTGGTACCTGCAGCAGATTTAATCAGCCTATTATTTTAATATATAAAGAGCATTTATCCCTATTGTTGTTGGCCTGCTGTTAATTTTCTCCTCTTGTCTTCCTTGATATGTCTACACCAAACTTTGATTCATTTGGGTTAAACATTATTATAAAAGAGATGACCGATATGGTGTTCTCCATTAACTTGTAGTGCTTCTACGCCATAATAAGTGACACATCGAGTGGGCTATAACCATGATTGCTGCATGTGTGTGTGTGCGCATGTGCGTATGTGTGTGTATGTGCATTTAACTGCACGGATGGGTTAAATGCAGAGGCCGATTTATATGTGTACAAGCACAAATGGCAATTAGTTGTAAATTCTAAAAAAAAAGAGATAAAAAAGAACGGCTGAATAACAATGACAGATAAAAAACAATATATGAAGCATAGAAATGCTGCAAATATGTAAATTACCTCTTGCAGGTGACATTACAGCAATAACAACACTCATCAAAAAAAAAAAAGAAAAAAAAAAAGAGCTACTAATTTGTTAACTAGCAAAGTAAATTGCTTATTATGTTGAATGCAATTCACAACTTGCAACTACTTCCATGAAGCCTAAAACATTTTACTAACTGAAAGTAAGGAAATCATAATACAGAAAAATATAATACATATGTTAAAGATTTGGCCTGTGATACAGGAACATTTTGCACAGATCAGCAATCGGCTCAGCCGACATGTGTGTTCTCCTTCTGGCAAATCTTAAGCCATGCTTCTTCTCTCTTTATGGATGAAACAAGGTATTAGGGTACAATGAAAGGACACTGGTGAGCAACTGCATATTAACGTGTTCCAACACCACTGACAACAAAATAATTATTTTTATGATTTGTGTTTTTCTCTGAAACGGTATTAGTAGTTTTTATATGTGCCTTATTAGGACCACCAGCGTTTAGGGACGGACCACTAGGGTTTCCACCATGCTGCCAGTTTGTGATGTTCCCTGTGTATATAGTGTGGCATCGGCCTGAGCCATGCTAAAAAAGCTAAGGAAAACCCAAGGAACACAGTGGAGTTTTGGTTTACACATTTAGCCAATTTAAACCGAACTGAAATAAGCTTACTTTGGCTAAAACAAAGTCCTTCTGAAGACTCTCCATACTTTGTCCACGCTCTCCTCTGTAGCTTGGAGGGCCTTGTTTCTGAAGCGTCCAGTTCTGGTGATTGGGCCAAAGTCAGATATGAGGCTTTGGAGGCGGTGCTATCATGTACGGCACACTGAGGCAAAGGCTGGCTCCTTAGCGCTCCCCAGGCCACTGAGCAGCACGATGAGGCAGGTCATCAGCTCACACCGTTCTCTAGAGCAATGGGGCGACACTGTGGGACAGAGTGCCTGCTTACTGTACTCTCCGGAGCATCAGGCTGTGCAATGAGTCAGAGTGCTGGGTCGTTGCTGCTCTCCAGAGCACTGGGCGGCAAGGATGAGCAGAGTGCTGGCTCGCTGGTGCTCTCCGGAGTGCTGTGCAACACTGCAATGCAGAGCTTAGGCTCCCTTGGTGCGTTCTGGAGCACTAGGCGGCGCTGCTCTCCAGTGTAGTTCACTAACATCAGTAGTTGACCTATCTGTTCAAAGTCAGGCTTAAAACAGGCACTGCATTTGTAAATGAATGATATGCGATTAGCATCGTAACAGGGCCATTTGAGTGCGCTGACTGGAAATGGGGAGAATCATCGAGTGGCAACAGAACAGCTTCCCATCAACTCATACGTGCAATGCTAAACAACAGACCCTTTTTACACTTCCATATTCAACACAGCAAAAGTCGTCATAGCAGGAAAAACATTACAGCAGCTGTGAGCTACTAACACTGCTTGGGCACTACATGGATTTAAAGAAGGTAAAACTCTGTCTGTGATCAGCAAAGTGAAAAGATGCTGACTAATGCTGATCTGGTGCTGGTTTATCTCATCATCCAGCATACCATCATGCAAAATGCAACATATGCTGGTTCTGCTGTTTTTTCCCAGCTCAGAGATTATACATTAAACTGGGTGGATTGGCAGTAGGCTTCTGTGTGGCAGTTGGGTAGCATTTTAGAATCAGATTGCCCTTATAGAGGGTTATGAATGGTGTAAAATGAGTTTATTAATGGTTATTAGGCAGTTGTAGCACATTACTATAAGGAGCAAAAAAGTGAGCTGCTGATGAATATGTATACATGATTACACTGACAGGTTTAATGCTGACTGATGGAGAAGGCAATGTAAGATCAGTAAACATCAGAATCTCAACTTTAATTGTATAAAAGAATATGAGTTCACAACAGGTAATTGCTGCTCTTTCTATTTGTGTGTTGTAACTGCTTATTAATGTTTTATGAATGAAACTTAGTGGGTAGGTTTGACATCGTGAGACATGCAAATGATTCACGTTTCACGCTCGGCCACAAATATAACTTAAGCAAGGGTGGGCCTTATTGCTGTACCTGACTGACCCAACAGGCACAACTGCGGACATTCAGCAAGCAGTGAAGCCCTTCGTGAGTCGTCCTGTTAGTGCCAGCACCATTGGCAGGCGGCTGTACGATGCAGGAATTCATACACACAGACTGTTATGCCGACTGCCCTTAACACCACATCAATGTTGCTAAAAACTGCAATGGTGTCATGCCAGATTGTCATAGAGTGACTCAGAATGGCAGCGGGTCATATTTAGTGATGATTCCTGCTTTTGTCTTGGTGGAGACGACCAACGAATCCGTGTGTAGAGGCACCATGGTCAGCACCAAGATAAAACGGTTTGTTGCCACGCATCACACTTCCATGGTGTCACTCCACCTCCAAAAACGTCTGGCATGTTGCTGTAGCAAACATGGCAGCCACAATGCCATCCTGACAGACATTACTTCTGTATGTGTAGCTCAGTACTTATTGCCCATATCAGTCTCATTTTTTCACACCTCCATGTTCACACCTTGCAGTCAGTGGAGTCTTTGATTGGACACCAAGTTAATTCATATAGCCAGTGCTGAATGCATTGTGTAAAGTTGACATTTTTAGCCTATCCATCAACAGCATTTTCTTTGTGCTGTAGATTGATGCTGACAGAGTGCTGTTTCCCGGATGGCGTTGAAAACACATGTTCCTCATTTGGTAGATTATCTTATCCAGGATTAGGAGTCTTGTAGCACTTTGGGTCTTGCCCAGACAGAGAATCAAACCGCAGTCTATTGCGTGAGAACAAAGTTGTTACTCACTTTGCTACACCAACTGATAAACCTGCAACTGCTAATACTCTACTTCGGGGAAGTGTTTAGGCTTTATAGCCTTGCCCAAGGCACCTGATTGGCATGCACCAGGCCTGTTTGTATTGTCCGATACATTTGGAATTTGGTTCAGCATGAGTCGCCAAGAACGTTTTAAAAGATTAGCCTAAGTACCAGGCCAACAGTACCGATGTGAATGACACAGATGTCCTCATCTACTTGCTTTCACAACATACAGTGTGCTTAGTCACATGGAAAAATCCTTGGACGTTTTTAGACATGCTCATAAATGCTCCCATGCTAGGCAACAAATGGCACAGCCAACCCTGGCCTCTCTGTCCAACACACACTCACACACACACACACAAACACATGCTCACACACCCAAGCTGTTCTCAGCGGTGCTGTATTGAAAAAGATGTTGGGGATACTGTGGCTGCAGAACGTTTAATCACGCTTCTCCCAACTTTCCAATTAATGCGCGGCCGATCTGTCACCATCCATCATAATCACTTTAATAGCGTCTCCTGTTGACCCCATCATCTGGATTACCTGCTGCAACCCTTTCGCATTTTTCAGCCCATTAATTTAACAAATTTTAATTGTGTACGTTTTTGACAGTTTTAATTTCCCCCGTGAAATTTGCCTTATCATTTTTTTTGAAGGTAGAGTGACTTCTTCCCGTTTCTTTTTCTTTTTCTCTTCTTTTCCAATTTTTTAAAGCAACTGTCAGCTATTAATGAAGCCCCACCTGCCCTCTCTTTTTTCCCTTCTTTAATGTTCTATGGCACTGTTTAAATAAACAAAGGAGGTTTTTTTGCGCAATTCAATTATGTAGCCTTGCAAAATCTGTTTAAATTGTGCCATGTCAGATGTTTGAGGTGTGTGTGTGTGTGTGTGTGTGTGTGTCTGTGTGTGTGTGTGTGTTTTGTGAAGGGATTGGATTTGTTTTTTAGGAAGCACCCCCTGCAGTAGCCCAGGAAATGGAACATTAATGGAGGCAAAGAAAAAGTGACACGTAATTATTGCGGACACATTTGGCCGCCAAGGCAAACAAATTTGTGTTAAATAGGTTTTGAACTGCGTTAGTGAGATGAATCCCTGCTGTATTAGCAGCACCATATGCAGGAGATCAGTCAATGCCAGCGTTCAGCCACAGTGACACAAATACATGCACTTATTTAGCCTTTCTTTTTTTCTGAGTATTCATTCTTGCGGTCAGAGTGGCACGCTTTTCAATCTGCATCTCTGCAGCTTTCCATTAGCTTCTAACAAAGCCTGCTATTACAGGTCCTTTTAATACAGCATGCAGCATCCTTTAGTGCATTCTTTCTCTGTTTGTGTTTCCCACTTCATCTTATAGCTAGCTGCTCCTTTCTAGGTTTTTCTTAAAAGTGTTATTAGGCCTTGGGCTTTTAATAGATAGATAGATAGATAGATAGATAGATAGATAGATAGATAGATAGATTCTCCCTCCCAATAGATAAGAGTTAGACAGACAGACAGACAGATACTACTTCCGCTAAATATAAATATACATAGATAGAAATTTTAGAAAGTATTTGAAACAACATCAGCACAAGAACTGCGCCTGGATCTTCATGAAATGCATTTCCATGGTTGAGCAGCTGCACACAAGCCTAAGTTCACTATGGTCAACATCAGCTGGAATGGTGTAAAAGACGCTGTCACTAAACTTTGGAGCAGTGGAAACATGTTCTTTGGAGTGATTAACCACTCTTCACTATCAGATCGTCTGATTGACAAATCCACTTTTGGATGCAATCCACTTGAATACATAGGTGGCGGAGGGATAAAGGTCTGGGGCTGTTTTCCAGGGTCTGGATTGAGCCCCTTGGTTCCAGTGAAGGGTAATGTTTTGTGCTACATCCAAAGACATTTCAGATAATTCTATTCTTCGCACATGTCGCACGAATTTGGGGGGTAAGCTCTTGCCTGTTCCAGCTTGATTGTACCCCATGCACAAAGCAGGTTGTGTTAAGACATGCTTTGATGAGTTGAGGCTAAAGAAACTCTAGTGGCCTGCAGAGAGCCCTGATCTCAACCCCGCTGAACACCATGGATGATAGGGAACATCTAAATAACAAATGCTCTTTTGAATGAATTGGGCACAAATTCTAACAGACACACTCCAAATTCATATGGTAAACCTTCCCAGAAGAGCGTAGGCTGTTATAGCTGTAAAGAGGGAGCCGACTCCATATTAAGGCCCATTGCTTTTGTTATAGGACGTCTAACAAGCTCATATAAGTGTGATGGTCAAAAAACTCAATTTTTGTATTTTCTTTTTTATTATTATTAATATCATTTGAAACTGTCAGCTGCCATTAATATTGTATTTAATTCATGAAAGGACCAACAGAAATGGTAAAAAGGCATAGAATGGAATCTTCTTTATAATTAAGTCACATTGAATGTCAATAGTATTACGAGAATATCACCTGTGCAGTAGTTATCATTTTTACATATACTTTTTTGGAGCAACTAATTGATAAAACATATGGTACATGAGAACTACAGATAGTGTTCCAGACAATGGGCTGTTTGTGTGCAATTCCCTGAGCCAACAAAAGCCATTCTAATCAGCAAGTTACTCTTTAACCGAAGTGCAGTGGTCTTTTAAGTGTCATATTATTTAGATATATTGAGTCCTCATTCTATCTGTATGGTTCATGTATGTTATATATTGTGCTTGTAGACTGCAGCCTCTGATCTTTTGAAAGAAACACGCATGACAACCCACGTTAAGTGCACTCAGTGTTCTCCTGTACTAATAATCAAAATGTCGCATGCTCGACTCTCACACACATAGATATGCATATATACTTGTGTCCATCCGCTCACATATATTTGTTCGTTTATTTATTTTTCCGTGTATTTCCTGTTGAATCAATTAAATTCCTGTTTCTAAACTCCAGCTTCAGTTTCTTTCTCAAAGATATAGGAAGAAAGTCAGACGCATGAAACCTCTTTCACTTTGGTGAAAATGAGTGCTGCTAGAGATGAAAAGAGAAGGAGAAAAGTGTTTTTGAAGAGTTTTGCCCATGGCCATGCCTTATTGGTTGGGTTTATTTTGTGCGGGACAGCTGTACTGACAGACCGAGTGTGGGCTTTCTGCTGTGAATACACGCTGGCCGCTGCAGTGCATTTCACACTTGCTGCTTTATATTGTAGATATGGAGAAGAAAACCCGCTCTTGACTCAAGTTCTTGATAGATAAAAGACAAAACACAGACAGACAAACAGACAGATAGACAGACAGACAGACAGACAGACAGACAGATAGATAGATAGATAGATAGATAGATAGATATAGATAGATAGATAGGTTTTGTACATTACTACATATGTACATAGCTTTAGCATAGTTATACTTGCTTATTGTAAGAAGATATTGAATAAAGACAAACCTACTAAAAATCTACTATAACAAACAAAATCTCCACGTGTGATGATTGTTTTCTCACCTCATGACTACATGGAAGGTTTTCAGTGGGCTATGCTAATGTCTACAGATTCAGTTACAGTACAATTTTTAAAGATGACAGCACTTTCCTGACCCTTCATTGTGGTTATACCGTATGTAGCTAAGAGGATTAGGCTGATGTTGGTTTCCTAATCGGCAGCTTCTTAATCACATGCTCCACCTTAAATCATGCAGCAATTAGGCACCAGAATATAACTGGTGCAGCATTCCATTCAAGGTGGAATCAGCTTTGTTAAAAAAAAAAAAACCTTGGGTCCGCGAGTCACTGGTGGCTCCGTCATCCAGCTAACTTTTTATGTGAAATTTCTGATTTGAACGTATATGGTTGAGGCTTATTTGTGCAGCAAAAGCATTCCTTAAATTTGTAATTGGACATTGTATTGATTTTATGCATGCACTCAAACAGGGTCTTTACCTCAGTTACTCTGTGAACTGTGGTCTGTGGTCACATTAAATTGTGCTCAAGTGATTCCGGTAACCCTAAATGGCTGGACAGAGTTTGGAAGCCTATTGGATTCCAGAGTTTGTTAGCAACATAGACCTAAAAGCTTCAGGTCTAAACTAAAGAAGCAAACATCATCTTGGCTCATCAAATGCATTAGGGTAAGTGGAAAATCATGTCAATACGATGTTTTGCCAAACTATTGCTTCAACTGAAAAGATGCTTTAATTATGATCATTTTGATCTTTAAATTGTATAATGTCAATCATTAGTAATCTACTTTAGCCCTAATGTACATCTGGGGCTATTCAATGAAGGATCATTGAAGTCACTTATTGTTATGCAGACCACTAAAACATTTCCTACCCAGTGATTCTGAGCCATTATTCAGCATATAAAGGCTCTGGCCCTTGGCTGGTCGAGGAGAACTAAAGATAATAATGTGATTTATAAATTACAGGCTGGATGTTGAGTGTGTATGTACACTCTGCTAATGCAAATCTCCAGAACACTCTTTCCAGCCTAGGAGAAAATGTCATTTTCATGCTTACGAAAGTGCTGTGACACAGTCCAGCCTGCTCTTCATATACTTAATATGCATCTTTGTCCGTTACAGCAGTAAACAAAATTCCCTTTTAATAATCAGTTCAGAAGTGTGTATGGATGACATTTCCTCATTGACTTGTGCTGGGATCCTGTTTATTTAGATAGGCAATCTGCCACCTCATTGTTTGCTGTCTTTCATCTAAACCCACAGCGATGCCGGGCTGGAGTAAAGATGAATTTTACTTCAACAAAGACTATATCTGAGTTTAACCCCTCAACCCCCCTTATATTTATGTATAATAATAATAATAATAATAATAATAATAATAAAATTAACAACAATTTTTATTATTATTGTTGTTGTTGTTATTATTATTATTATTATTATTATTATTGTTATTATTATTATTATTATTATTATTATAATAATGTGTTGTAACCAATGGGAAACCTGTCAAATCAATAACTAAATGTAATTAATCATGAATATGTATGTACTTAACTTCTTAAAGGTGAAATTTGTACAATTAGTATTTTCAAAAATTTCAAAAGCAACAAAAATGATCTTCATATAAAGAAATCTTTTGTGTAGAGAAGATATCTGGTGAAGTAAGCATGCTAACCAGGAAGCCCTGCCCCGTTCTATCTCATAAAACCACTTGGTACCTCAACAGGCGATAGTGACTCATTGTAGCATTGAGTCGAATCAGTTCAACATGAGAAGATGAACCTTTAACCGACATGTCAGTCATGTTGAGGGTACTGCAAAGGACTTGTTGCCAACGAAAGGAAGGCCACCACCCCTTCTTCTCAACAAATGACAATGCTTGGCAGCAAACAAAAGAAGTGATATAAATAGAAGCAGAATAAGAGTTAACACTGGTGTTGCTTTCTATTGCTGGATACACGAATAAAGGGATGCAGTTAGTATCTAAACTTGCAACTATTCGTCTAGACTAGTGAGAGTGAAGAGAGGGGAGGAGGACTGTGCTTTTCTTTGTTTCTTACAATAGGGGTGGACACCACAACTTGCAAATGCATTAGGATAAGTGGAAAATCATGTCAATACAATGTTTTACCAATCTATTGCTTCAACTGAAAAGATGTTTTAGTTATGAACATTTTGATCTATAAACTGTTCATATCTATAATATGAGTCATTAGTAAACTTCTCTAGCCCTAATGTACATCTAGGGATATTCAGTGAAGGATCATTGAAGTCACTTATTGTTATGCAGACCACTAAAACATTTCCTACCCAGTGATTGTGAACCATTATCGTTTCGCTGTCTGTGAATTACTGTAAATGGTACCGGGAATTTACAGTATACAGTATTGCATATATTGCATATATTTGATCGTAATACCCCTTAGTGCTTGGTTTTACATCACAGACATTTGTGCGTGTCAAGTTAAGATTCTATGTATTTTACATGCAAATTCAGACCATCAAGCAACAGCATGACTGCAGGGGGCAAAACGAAATACGGATGACGGATGTAGAGTAGATGTAGAGCTACACATTTGAGAGGGAATCAACCAGGGGGAATCCCATTTTTTACAGCAGACTGGCAAAGGTCTTCTCATTTAGGAAAGCATTTATCTACCTGCAACATGCAGCACTATAATTGTCGCTTTAGTGCAGCGAATGCATGCAAACCCTCCTATATTAATCAATAGCTTCTTATATCAGGTGCACTCAGCAAGAGGCAGCTGCTGAGCACTTCTGATATAAGAGGTTTTGCTGTCTGCATCTATAGAGGCCTAAAAGTAGTGTGTTTAGTGGGGCATGAAGATTGGATAGTGTTGCATTGTCCCACTAAATAACCCTCTGATGCTGGGCCAGGTGGGGCTTCATATAGCAGAGAAGATCCAATACAGATGAAGCCCTAATTTTACCAGTGCTACCTTTTTATGTGCTTCTTCCCAACCAGCTATAAACAAACAGACATAGGGTGAGTCATGTGCTCAATTAGACTGTATAACTGTCTTTACTGTTGTACTTTTTTGTTTGCTTGTTTATTATTAGCGGCTAAGTTAACTTGCAACTGTTGTTGAAATATAGGATTTTTAATATTGCCAGTCTTCTAGGCATCTATTTAAGACAACGCAGTCTTGCCTAGTGTTACTGTGTTTCAGTGGTTAAGTTGGCTTCGCATTATGATCTTCAACAGCAGCTCCACTCTGAGGATGCTTCTTTGACGCTACAGTTTGCTAAAACATGCGATTAGCATAACCAGAGGAGTGAAGACTTGTGGGAAATTCCCTGCAGGCTGCAGAGAGAGATGAAGAGCAAACGGCCTGTGATCCACTCTGAGCTCTGCTGCTGCCTGCCATGTCAGCAGGCGCAGAGCTATCAAACAGAATCGGAGAGCGGCCACGTTTACAGGCGGAGTCTCTGAGCGACCGGAGAGCGGTGTAACCCTCGTTAAACCCTCGTTAAAATGGTTCTAACGAGTGGAGCAGGTACAAATACTTCTGTCCCGCCCCAGCACACACACGCATACACTGCCAGAGACGGAGGTATTTTATGTGTGGAAAAGGGCACAGAGCAGGAGCTTCGTCTCTGCAGAAGCCTGAGGAGAAGCTGATGTTACCTGGATTTCAGGTAATGATCCATGAACCTTAATGATCAGTGATTAGTAGTGCTGGTCCGAATAGGATTTTATAGGCTTCACAAACTTGTAGGTTTCTCTGAATAGTTTAAACTTATTTAAATGTGTGTGTTTATTCCTTCTATACTTTATCCCTGTACCTGACTGACTGTGGACATTCAGCGAGCAGTAATGCCCTTCATAAGCCATCCTGTTAGTGCCAGCATCATTGGCAGATGGCTGCATGATGCAGGACTACATAACACCATGTCAACATAGCCAAAGACTGCAATTGTGTCATGCCTGACTGAGTGACTTAGAATGGAAGCTGGTCATCTTCAGTGATGTCTTGGTGGAGACGGCCAGCAAATTTGTGTGTGGAGGCACCGTGGTCAGCACCAAGATAAACGATTTGTTGTCATGTGTCACATGTCCGGAAAGCCTGGTGTCAGGTATCTCCACCCAACCACGAAATCTGCAGGAACTGTGTGAGAATATTCAAGCTGCATGAGATAGATTATTGCAGGACACCATTATGAACCCTCTACAACTACATGCCGAGTCGTATGCATGTTGCGTTAGCAAACACGGCGAGCCAACACCATACTGAAAGACACTACTCCTGTATGTGTAGCTCAATAAATATTGCTAATATCAGTCTAAATATATATATATTTTTTATCATTTATTGTTCCTGGTAACCTTTATCTTCCTTACAAATATCATTCCAATCACTTCCTTCAGGGTGCAACTATTCCTTGGATGATGGGTGTATGTGCCAAAGATGCTGTGACACATCTGTGTTGTAACATGAATCAACATTACCTCCATAGCAATGATGTGTTCCAAAAAGCCTTTGAGATTTCTGTGTAGAGATGTGTGTTCATAGTCACTATAGCAGGTTTACTGGAAAGTCTGGCCAAGTTCAAATATCTTAATAGATGAACATAAGTATCATTAGAGATTACGACTCAGCAAGTTATTTCAATGGTTTATCCATATAGATTTATAGTTGTTAATAACTTAGCTAAAGGATTTAGCAAGCCAACCAAATCTTAGCCATGCATATTTAGTTACTCATTCTTTTTTGGGTTTTATTTCATTATGTTTTGCTGATTTTATGTTAATGTCATCTGCATTGCTTTGTGACTGGTCACACCTAGAGCCTAAGGATCATACGCTGATAGATGCTAGATAAAAAAAAAATCCATTGCAGTTCTATAAATTGCTCAGTAGATTTTTTTTTTTTTCTGAAATCTTTAGTAGTTTTGTACTACTAACTTACTTAAGTTATTTCAGTGTCAGTACTTTGGGTCTGAGTATGGGTTTAGGTTACCTTACCTACCACTTTAACATTTTCCCATGGTATTGGGATGAAATGCTTTGTTTTCAACAGTGAGAAACAAAGTTGCTGCTGGTGACAACTGTCAGTGATCCACGATAATCCAGAGTGTTTTAGAATTCTGTTGCCTGAAGGGTTTACAAATGATGGAGCTTCCAAATACTAAATGAGGATACGAATGCCAACGTAATGAACAAATACTTGATTATTTGTGTTGATTAGGGCAGCCCCACACTCTAGGAGGATTTCACACATTTACAGAAAGCAATGATCCAAAAACATGTTTTTTAATTTGGTCAAATTATTGCTTTGATTAATTTGTTAAAATACTGAATAATAGAATTTATGGAAACCATTTAAACAACTGTTGCATAAATTCTGAAAACCAAACTGGCAAACTTCTGAGGCTATATACTTGTATCTGGGCTCAAGTAGAGCTTGTCACTTCAGAAGGTTGACAGTATGCCAAGGTCTACAAACTACAGCAAGCTGATCATTTCATAGTCTTTGGTTTGCTTCATTACACGTGCATTAAAATGCTCGACAGACTCAACTGAAAGAATCCCAGTAAACATAAAGAAGGAGTGTCAGCCTGAGGTATGATATGAATTATCTCACCAAATATTGCTTTCATTTACATTTACGGCATTTAGGAGACGCTCTTATCCAGAGCAACTTACAGCCGTGCTTAGTGTTCTGTCGGAAACTTTCCATAATGTTATATGTTAAGTGGCAACACAAAAAAAACAGTTTACCGTTTAAGGTACAAAATGACTATTTTCCTACCTGAATGTAGTGTGCCTATAGGTCCATTCATCACAACATTTTCATACAATATAAAGAACAGTTGCCATCTTTTACACTGATGTAGAGGATGCAGAAAATTAAAAACATATTTTGCTTATATCTATTTTAAAGATTTTGGATACACCATCAGAAAATACATTTGCATGTACACTTTTCATTCACAGAGGTACAACACTGTGCATGTACACTATATTGCCAAAAATATTCACTTGTCTGTCTTCACACGCATATGAACTTGAGTGTTCTCACACAGTTCCTGCAGATTTTGCAGTAGGGGTGGAGGTGGAGTGACACCAGGCCTTCTGGACTTGTGACAATAAACCATTCATCTTGGCGCTGACCATGGTCCCTCCACCGTGTCCAACAAGACAAAAGCAGGACTCATCACAGAAGGTGACCCACTGCCATTATCAGCGATTTCACTCCATGACAATCTGGCACGATACTGTTGCAGTCTTTGGCGAAGCTGATGTGGTCTTCAGGGCAGTCATTGTAACAGTCTACGTGTCTACGTCCTGCATCATGCAGCCATCTGCCAGTGGTGCTGGCACCTATAGGATGACTCATGGAGGGCATCACTGCATTGCCGAATGTCCACAGTGGTGGCTGTGGCAGTTTGTTGGTTCTCTCTGTCTGTGGTTTGTGTAGGTCTCTCAAGTCCTTCATGTCACTGGTGCATGCCTTCTTCTATCCACTGCTCGTAACAGCGTGCACAACTGGTATGGTGCACAATACATGCAGCATGAAACTTGAATCATTCGCATGTCTCTTTGTCAAACTGACCCATTAATGTTTCAATGTTTTTAATAAATGCTGACTAAGACTTTATAGTTACACAGTGTAGTCAATACAGTATATAACACAAGTTATTGCCAAAGTCCAGCACACCTAGCACAAAGAGCAACTGCAAATCCAGGTTTGTTTGTTGGAACTATACCCTTCACTTACAGCTAGATATTGCATCTGGAAGCATTACATGGGAGTGTATATTAAACAAAAAATAAATAAATGGCAAGAAATTATTCTTAAAGTATGCTTTTTATCCATGCAATGTGAGCAGTCGTTAGGGAAATAATATAACAATTTGTGATAGGTGCAAAAATGATAATACTGTGTTAATGTCTTTATATGCTACCCAGAAGGCTAATGGTTTCCAGTTTTAACCCTTTATCATTCTGCTGAACTTTTTGGTAGAGCACATTTTGAGTCACTATATTTTAATGACGAAGGATTTGAACTTAATTCAACCAGATCGTGCCATCTCTACCAATCAGGAGAGGTGTGTTAGGTTAAAAAATCCATTTAAGGTCACTGTATCTTTCAAGAGATATGCCTTTACTGATCTCCACAGAGAATGTAAGGAACAAGTAAAACTCTCTGCATGGTGGTTTTTGTGGTTTTTTCGATGGTAAGCATATTATAGTTTCAGAAGTTTTTATGAACATAATTATGTAACGTTATGTAACAAAAATGAGTCTAATAAGGGTAAAATGTAAAAAAAAAAAAAAAAGATATATTTGGTTTTTATGCTAAAGGTGTCTATGCTAAGCTAATATAGTTAAAATTGACTATGTTAATATTATTAAGCCTACTGCCCCAAACAAACACAAAAAAATGTTGTTGTTTTTTTTTTTGTGTAGGACCTTAAACTGCCAAGAATATTATGAAAAAGCTATTATTATAATAGATTACAAAATTATTGTGCATCAGTGGATTCACTTCCTTTATATCCTACATTGTTCTTGTATGTTTCTGAGGTTCATTTCTGTGGTTTTATGTACCAGAGTTCATTTTTCCAACCTCTCCTTGTTCCCGGCCCTTTTTTTTCTATGCATTTAAAACGTATACATGTAAACAAACTGTATCATAAAAACTAAGCAGAAGATGTTTATTGTAGTGTAGTTTCCATACGTGGACTGTATACAGTGAATTGTGTGGTTTGTAAAACATCAATAATTGTAAATATTACGGCAAACTCTATTATTAAAAAAGAAAATTACAAAAATAAATTTTGCCATAACAAGGGCCCTTTAAACAACAGCCGGCTCTTTCTGTTTGATTCGTTCCTGTACCATCTGCAGGCTGGCTGAGCTGGGGCCATTATTTACCCTCCCGCATTAGTGCCCGCGGCCACGCCCGCCTCTCTGCTGTTTTTTTTTTTTTTTGCTGTTGTTTCTCTCGGCAGCCTGCAGACAGAATTCACTGCTACAGGTTTCCATTAATATTAAACATTACTAATGAGCTCTAATCACCCGCAGCACGATTGATAACAATGGAGGGTTTACACCTGATAAAGTACACCTCTCTCTCTCTCTCTCTTTCTCTCTCCTTCTAGCATGCCCTTCTCTTTTTCTCTCTTTTTCTATTTCTCTTCCATTCTCTTCCTGTTTTAGTCCCCTTCTCTATTTCTTTCTTTCTTTCTTTCTTTCTTTCTTTCTTTCTTTCTTTCTCTCTCAATCTTTCTATTCCTTTCTTTCACTTTCTCTTTGGTATTTTCTGTTTCTCTTTTTTCTCAGTCACTTTTATTTTTTCTCTGATGCTTTCTCTTTCCCTGTTCTCTCCCCTTTATCTCACTCACTCTTTCACCTTATTTCACCCCATCTCTCACTCTTGTTTTATCCCTAAACTCTCTCTGCAACTCTTTTATTTTCTTTTTTCTCTCTCCCCTGCCCACTCTGTCTTCCCCTTTCCCTCCCCTCCATGTCCTTTCTCCTTCTTTCTTTTATTTTCCCACTCTCTCTCTCTCACCTTGTCTTCCAGTAATGCCCTGTTTTTCCATCTCTCTCACTTTTCTTAATTTTATCTCCCTCTCTAGTCTCTGTCTCTGTCTTACGCTTTGTCTCACACTATCTTTCTCTTTGTCTCTCCATCTCTGTCTCTTGCTTTCTGTATCTATCCCTGCAGTGTGTGTAATTGCTAATGCTATTTGTAGTTAGCTTCAGCAGTCCTGAGACCTGAAGAACTGTTTTTTTAACCATGTGGTTTTGAAAATAAAGTCCTTTTTCCATGACTTGCAGCACAGAGTGAGACTGAGGCGGTTACTGTACAGCTCTCAACAATATTCCTCTGAGTATTCCTCTGAGGGTGAACACACTCTTTTAATCACACACTCTGTGTCTGTATACTAATTATCAAACACAATCTGAAGTAAAAACAAACAAGGTATAATTGGGACCAGGGGAAGGAATCTTTGGAGTTGTCTTGGTGTGTGTGTGCGTGCGTGCGTGTGTGTGTGTATTGTCTATGTGCTTTAACCTTTCTGTTGAGCTGTATCTGGTAATTACTGTGATGACGGCTGCTTTAAAGATCCAATCAGGATTCCCTGAAAATAAGAAACAAAGAAATGTATTTATTTATTTATTTACTGGTTCAAACAACAGAATAAACATCACATACGTGCATGCCTGTTTTTGTTGATAACTAGATAACATTCTTGCCTGGTGATCTAGGCAGGCAGTTTGCATTATGCTATTGGTAGAATGTAAAGATTAATTTTGTACAGTTAAACAACTGAGATGTCAGACAAAGTGATTGAGTGATTTATTTGATGTGAACTGTAGAAAAACATACTGACTATATTTAATGTGCTACCTAAAACAACTAGTGAACCTGCACATGCCTATAGAGCTTTATATATAAAAAAATTCATTTACCTGTGACTGAAATGTACCTAATAGTGTGCAATACCTCCACAAGCACAAACAATAGCTGTAATTCAATTTGGCATGGATTGGATGTTCAGTCACTCTTATATCAAATAACTGCGTGGTTGGGCCAGATTTGGATGATGTCTTCCCTGCCACAATTCTGAGGAGAATTTCCTGTAGACTGGGATTATGCTTCCATACACCTGCAAATTCAGCTACTTCCTTCACACTATGGCCTTTGGCATACCCAAATCTGTATCTCTCTTTTTGCCAATCATTAACATCTGCTTTGCAACTGATTTTCCACACATCAAATGAGACATTTGATGCACTGTATCACCTCTTCTCAATTTATGAATCCCCTCGCACACACTGCAGGTATTTATAGCCTGATTATCCCCATTCAACACCATGTGCAGGAGCCTTTCTAACTAAAAGCTTTACATTTGTGTGTCTCAAATCTGTCATTAAAGGGGGTATAGGGTATCATTTTCTATTATTTATTTTTGGGGGTCTTCTAGAATACATTTTCATGCTCCAATTTTCCAAAAACCCATTATTTTTCTTATACTGTACATCTGTATTCACCCTCTGTCTGAAACTTTGTTAGAGCTCCTGTGTCTTTAAGCCCCACCTGCCTATGAGCCCATGAGCTCTGATTGATCAGCTTCACCCACTCTGTTCTGATTGGTCAACCACCAGAGTGATTGAAAATGGTGCACCATGCTACTACAAATTCCACCTGTTATAGACAACCAATAAGAACTGTGCTACAAGATGATGTCACCTTGTAACAGAGAAAAGAGCTGGAATTCCAACGAGGCATGCAGCTGAGAAAAGTGGTTTCTGTGAGAGATAGAGTTTCTCCCTCTGACGTGTACTTTGAGTTTTATAACTTAGCAAATCTTTTATATGCACAAAAAAATGCAAAGCAGTAAAGGAAAGGGCACACATCATAGTCAGTAATGAACCATGTCTGTCATGAACAGCAAATTAATCATCCAGCAGAGCAAGTCTTCGTCATGAAGATAATTTGCTCTGAACCGCTCTCAGATGTTCATTATTAGAGTGAGGGGAAGGTAAAAAGGCACAGATGTGTTGCTTTTACATCATTTACTGGCACTAACTTCAGGTCCGGCCCGGCTGCCTCATTAACACTGAACGATGGCGCATGCACAGTGGAAAAAAAAAAACACATGAATTTCATTCTGAGCATTCTCATTAAGGTTGCATGGCCAGAAATTGGACATGTATCATATCTACAACCACATATGAAAGGCAGTGTTCGCATTACCAGGCTGATGTGGCATAAATCCAATCGTATGTATTTAAAGTTGGGTGGATATGTAAGTCTGATCTTTTCACATCAGATCTGATCACATTGCTCAGATTTGATGTCTCTAATATTATGGTTCACGTTTGTGTAGATACGTGACTCAAATCTGTCACAGATGTGAATGAACTTCTGTCCTGAAATAACTTGTATGCACACGTCCTAATTAGTAATGTCACATGAATGAACAGCTCTCAGATGTTCATTATTAGAGTGAGAGGAAGGTAAGGAAAAAGACCTAGATGTGTTGCTTTTACACCGTTTACTGGCACCAACTTCAGGTTCGGCGCTGCTGCCTCGTTAATGCTGAAAGATGGAGCATGTGTGACACCCACAATGTGATACCACAAAGCAAGCCGCGATTTGTGGCCATGCAACCTTAATAAGAGCACTCAGCTCAATTCATGTGTTTATTCTTTCACTGTTAACAAGGCAGCAATGCCGAACTTGAACTTCCAGTAAATGCTTCAAAAGCATCTGACCCTTTTCCACCTCCATCTCTCTTTAAAAGTTCATTTAAGTGACGTTATTGATTAGAATGTGTATATGCAGGTCATATCAGGATGTCGGTTCATCCACATTAATGACGGTTTTGAGTCATTTATCTACACAAATGTGAACCATTAAGTTAGAAAGATCTGATCTGAGCAAACAAACAATATTCAGCAATGTGGCTTGTAATATGAATATAGCCAATGTGATGTGATCTGTGATAAGATCAGATTTGTATGTCCACACAGCACTAAAAACATCCAATTTATGTCATATTAAGGCAAATAGTCTGTCAGGTTGAGTATTTGTAAGCATTTCATTTTATACATTTCTCATAACTTGAGGTAGCTTTTAGAAACCTTAAGGCCACATTCACTCAAAAATCCAAATCTGACTATTTGTTCAGACATTAGTCTGCTATTAATCAGGTTTTAGAGCGAAACCTTCTCAAAATGGTCATAAAACAGCATGGCTATATACATATTGCAGGCCTCATTCCTCAAAACTTGCTGAATTATTATAAACAAAAGGGTGGTGTGGTTACAGACTAAATGAGATGCAGGTGTGAATACTTAATACTCTGGTGATGACGAACGAGGAAATGGGGCATGATTGGGCGATGATGGACATGTGACTATGACATCATCAGGTAGTGGGTTCTGGGAGTTGGAGTTCAGGAGATCAGAGGCAGAGGGGAAACCTGGAAGCATGACAACTGACTCGCATGCACAAAAGAACAATGCTTCATGTGGCGTGCTCATTCAGAAATAAGCAGTCATGGTTACCAATGAATGCAGGTCTGCTGGAGGTTTCACTTTCATCTCCCAGTAACCCAGGAGTTATAACAAAGTTCCAATGGCTGACAGCTGGACTCATCACCCCGAATACATTTAAGTTTGATGTAAAAAAGGCACATAATTCCGTCATGGCCACTTCTTTGTTTCACGTCCTTGGTTTCTTTAAACTTTGCTTTCAGACCTCAATCTTTTCTTTGACAGTGCAGCCCTGTTTTTCTATGGCCACATTCGGACATTTCTTTCAAAATCTCTTCAAGCATGAAACAGTTATGATTAGTGCCTTCTAATTTTGTATGCAGCCTATAGAAACATCACCCCTGGCCTCATTCCTCAATTCTGAATTTTTGAGAGATCTGGCCTTTATAACTTGGTTTATAACACAGGTTTACATCTGTGTAGGTTTCTCAAGTCTGTCATTAAAGGGGACCTATAATATTCAACTAGAGGTCAACTAGAATAGATTTACATGCTTCAGTTTTCCAAAAACACATTATTTTTCTTATACTGTACATCTGTATTCACCCTCTGTCTGAACATTTTGTTAGAGCTCCTGTGCCTTCAAGCCTCGCCTCCTGATGAGCCCATGAGCTCTAACTGATCACCTCACCCACTTTGTTGTGACGGGTCAACGACTAGAGCAGTTGAAAGTGGCGGCGGCATCCGGCTACAAATTCCGGCAGCGCCAGACAACCAATAAGGTTGTGTTATGAGATGGCATCACTTTGTAACAGAGAGAAGAGCTGAAATTGAGTAATGAGCAATGAGTACCCCAGAAACTTCACCGCAAATGTTCAGAATGTCTGTTACTTCACTATCCCAACATTGTAATCCTTCCTTACTTTTTTGTCCATCTTTCCTTCTCGTCAGCACAAAATTATAGTAACTTTTTACGTGTTCAGACTGACTTACATTACCGCATATTGCATATGTATCAGATTTCACATATGAACGTGCCTCAAATCAGAACCCAAAAATTTTGGGTTCAGTGCATTTTTGCTGTTCACACTGTTGAACATGTAACACATCTGTGTCACCTGAAGAAAATATCAGATATGGGCTACTTGTACCTGCCTACCTACCCACCACTGTCAACAATTTTGAGTCTGTGAGCTACTCTAAGAGGGTGTGTTTCACATCAAAGCACTCAGAACGGCTTAATTATTGCAATATATGAAAAAAAAGTCAATGGCAGTCTAAGGAAGGAACGAGAGATGAATATACGACACCTAGAGGAGTGCAGTTTAGTACGGCTGAGGATTTAAGTTTGGGGATTAATTATTGCAATATAGAGAAATCAGTTCCCCTTTAAGCTTGCAATAGTTAATAGTGCTTAGTGCTTGCTACTACAGTTTTTACAAATAGTACAGAAGCAAACATTTTTTACTAACTGACTACATTTGATGTGAAAAGGGAAACTATCGCTTTAAGGCTTTATCTCTTTATGTGTCTAGACAACAACAAGTGAAAATGCAGTAAAAGAAAGATTATTAATAATTCAGCAATAAGAGAATTGTGAGCATTCCTTTGTATGCAAATGCTAGAGCACTGCCTTGTGTGTGTGTGTGCGTGTGTGTGCATGTGTGATCTGCTCGAGTGGTGCCCCTCATAAAAGCCTCTTTAATGCATGCGGGTCCAGGGGTGCAGGGGTGCAAGCTGCGCTCAGATATTCCAATTAATTAATGGCATAATTAAGGTTTTGTCATTGATGTGGCTGCTGGTGACAGCGATGGATGGGCCGGGCCGGAGCCATGCCAGGCGGGCACACAGGCGGGCACACAGGCGGGCGCTGCCTAATGAATGGCAGCAATTTAAGGCTGGTTACTGTGGCGACGGGACCACCTGCGAAGGCCTGGCTGCTGCTTCAGTGTGCCAGCATCACTCAGAGTGAACACTGACTGGAATTATCACTGCACGCCTCTATCCTCATCCAGTGACTCTCTCTCTAACTCTCTCTCTCTCTCTCTCTCACACTCTCCCCCATCTCTAGTTAACTCTCTCTCACTCTCCCCCGTCTCTCTCTAGTAAATTCCCTCTCTAGTTACCTCTCATCATTCTCTCTCTAGTTAACTATCTCATACTCTCCTAATATCCCTCTCTCTCTTTTTCTCTTTTACTCTTTCTATGTATCTCTCTCTCTCTCTCTCTCTCTCTCTCTCTATATATATATATATGCACACATCTTCAGCTCTCTATTTATGTTTCCTATCTATGTATCTCTCTATATATATATCTTTCTCTTTGTCTGTCTCTATTTTTCCATCTCTATCTTTCTCTCACCATGTCACTATTGTTCTCTCTCTCTCCCCCTCTCTCCCTATTTCTCTTTGTGTGTCGCTATCAATTCCTTTGTCTCTTTCTTTCTTTCTTTCACAATCTTACTCTTGTTTTCTCTCTCTCTCTCTCTCTCTCTCTCTCTCTCTCTCACACTCACTCTCGCTCTGTTTTCTCTGTGTATGTCTTTATTTCTCTGTCTCTTTCTTTTACTATCTCACTCTTGTTTTCTACCCCCCCAGGTATGTCTCTGTATGAGGGTGTGACTGTCTCTCTCTTTCGCTTTCTATGGTTGTGTCTAGAAACCATCTTACCGGCTGTGTGAATGCCAGGCGAGAGAAGCTGCTTCAAACAGCTGCTGAAGCAGAGTCAAACATGAGTATACACGAGTTTACGCTACCCAGGAAGACTTTTATGGCTTTAAGGTGACATCCCTGCATGCACACTCAGAGAGGATAAACACAGCACAGTCCTACTATACTTTACGTTCAGTGTTTATCTGCAGTCTGTATGTTTTTGTAAAATAATAGAACATTGAGCATAAAATCACACAGATGTGCAGCAGCTGGCTCTGTGTAGCTGATGTGAATGGACACAGGTAAAGGTGCTCCTTCTAACCAGCATTCATCAATAGCTATGATTACATTTAATGACGTTGAAAGCAATCAACTGTCCCATTTCCCCAATTTCTGCTTGTTCTCTCAGTTCCTTTTGCTCCTGTCCTCTCCTTGATTCCTCTGAGCAGTAAGGAAAGATAGGGAAGGGCAGGAGCAGTATCTGGATGTTACTGGTTGCAGCCTTAGTTTTTCCTTAGTTAAACTTATATTGAATATTACAACCTTGTATTTACCATGTTTACCAAGGTATTCTTTGCACCAAACCATTTCCATTATTACCATTACCATTTTTTTTTTTACCAATTTTGGAAATCAAAAATGACCAAAATATTGACTTATTATTTTAACAGTTGTATTATTAGTGATAGTGCAATGTGCAACACTATTGTTATGTGACTTCCGCACCATTCCAAGTCCAGAAATGTTGAATGGTGTGCTTGTATACAGCTTTCTGATTCAACGTACTGAAAAACTCCTAATTTATTTCCCATTAAGAATGAATGGGGTGGAAAGGTACGTGCTCAGGTGCTGTATTTCTGCTTTCTTCCCATCCCTTGTTCCTCCCATGATGTCCCATTCATTTTTGGTCCTAGCCAAATACTATTGTTTCCTACCTTCCTTAACCTACTTACACCAAACTGCATGTACTCACTCAGGGCAGATCCCCAAACTTAAATCCTCAGCCCTACTGAACCGCACTCCTCTAGGTGTCGTATATTCATCTCTTGTTCCTTCCATAAACTGCCATTCACTTTTAGCAACACCTAGCATCCAGTTAGCAACAACTTTCAGCTGCATAATCAATCTGCATTTAGGAAATGCAACTTTTCCAGTTTAGTGTTTAGGTTTTTAAGATGTTACTTGTTTCACCTTTGTGTATATATTTTAAGTGTTTATTGGATAAAATATTTCACAAAAATAATTTCACACATCACTAGAAGTAAAGCATTTATTTCTGTTTAGTTCAGAAATCTGTTGTCAGTTCCTTTTACTGTGAACACTTTGGCCTAATTCTCTTCTTGGAAATGAAGGCCCGGATGTTTGTTTATTATTGCGAAGCCTTGTTTTTAAACAGAAAAGCTGCTTGCTTGAATGAAGTACTGTGAAGCACTTTCAGATGTGCTCAGTAAGCAGCACCTGTTGTGCTTTCAGCTCGAGGCAGAAACGCCTGGGGCCAGATCCTGTTCCCATAGGGGCAGACGGGTAAAAGGTCAACAGCTTCACAGACGGCATTTGCTCCACAAGCCACATCCTCTAGGAACCTGTCCACTTCATTCCAGGTGCAGTTTAAGGTCAAAACGTAGCTTAGGTGCAGAAGCAGCAGTGTTTACTACAACAATGTAGTAAACCCTTGGCTTGGTGATTCATAGATATACAATATGCATATACATGTACATTCCTTAACCCCATAACTGCTTAACCCCCAAGAATCTCTATCTATACATATATCTCATAGGTGCAGAACATGCACATAAGTCTAAAAGTAAGAGTTTAATCCACACTGAATCGCTACTGACTAGTCTGATTACTGAATGTGCATTATCAAAATCATTAAAGTGAAACATAGCTCTCACATAAAGTCATAACCTAAAGCACATAAGAACCTCTTTTCTCTCTGTAGTCTGTGGCTCTTTTTGTTATGCGTTTATGCATTTCAGTCCTCCAGGGGATGCCTAGCATAGCTCTAAAAGCCTAAAGAAAGCGTGGCATACTCAGCCTTGTTTATTCATATAGTTTTTAATTTTGTTTACACTCAGAGCTGGACATAATTATGATTCCAGAAGTACATGGCTTTACATAAAGTTAAATGCAGAAGCCTTTATTTAGTTTCCTTGTCACAATTATGCCAATTTCACTAATGACTCTATAGCATTAGCAATGTTAATGCAAACTAATGGTGGTGTGTTTTACTCTGTATGCTGCAGTTGTCTATTTAGGATTTGAACTCAAAACCTGTCTCATTTTGCAGGAGACCATTGGCCACGTTATCTGCTGAGCCAGCATAGATATAGAGAATGTTGAATATAAGCCACTAAAAGAGAGTGTTCAGACAGAGTAACCTGTAATTGTCGGATTGCAATGCTATTCAGAATTTAGACTAATATAAGCAATATTTATTGAGCTACACATACAGAAGTAGTGTCTCTCAGTATGGCGTTGTTTGCTAACACAACACGCAGACATCTCGGCATGGAGTTGTAGACATTCCTAATGGTGTCCTGTGATAGTCCATCCCATGCAGCTTGAATATTCTCACACAGTTCTTTCAGATTTGGCGGTGGGGGTGGAGGTGGAGTGACACCAGGCCTTCTAGACGTGTGACACATGACAACAAACCATTCATCTTGGCGTGGACCACGGTGCTTCAACACACGGGGGCGGTTGGTTGTCTCCACCAAGACAATAGCAGGACTCGTCAGATGATGAGCCGCTGCTATTCTGAGTAACTCCATGACAGTCTGGCATGACACCATTGCACTCTTTGGCGACACTGACGTGGTGTTATGGGAAGTCATCGCAATGGTCTGTGTGCATGTAGTCCTGCATGGTACATCTGTCTGCCAATGGTGCTGGCACTAACAGGATGACTCATGAATGTCCAAAATTGTGGCTGTTGGGTCAGTCAGGTACAGCAATAAGGCCCATCCATGCTTACCTCACATGCTTGGCCAAGTGTGAAACTGAAATTCTTCGCATGTCTCACAATGTCAAACCTGCCCACCAAAATTCTTGTCGGTTGAGTCCTTCTGGGTGCAACTATTTGAGCAACTATTCTTTTGACGATGAGTGTATTTTAATATTTGCTTTAACAATCAGTAGATGTATTTGCTAAACTGAACCATGTTCCTTTTGTAAACCAGTAAACTCTGTTATTATGTATGTGCTGTATAGTTTTATCCCTTGCTGTTGATTGCTGCTTTACATTGATTGTGTCCTAAAACTAAATTTCCTACCAGCTATTGTTGATTTTGCCTGATATGGTGGATTCCTCTGGTCTGTCAGTATTTTTTTAGCCTTCCAGGGAAAAAATAGAGACAGTGGGGACAAATTTCCTCTTAAAATCCTGAATTTTCAGACGAATTGTTGGGTGAACAGGTGTACAGCGTACCTACAGTCACTTATGCACACTGTTTAAAACCATTTAGCTTGGCAATAAGTGTACTTATAAGTGTACTGCCAGTAAAATAAACACCATATAGCATTAAAATACATGCAAATAAATATATTTTAAAAAGTAGTTGATAATTCATAAGCTTTATAATTCATAACAACTTTAAGTAACAATGAGCTGCCATGTGGAGGGGTTTGGAAATGGCAAAAAACCCACATTGGCACACATAAAATGGCTACTTTTTATATGAATGCTATTTATATATGTATACATTAATTCTATATAAAGATTAGTGACTGAATAATAACCATGCACTTTAAATGGGTTAAAACATATACCAGGATTTCTACAGCATCAAATGCCCCAGCTAGCCTAATAAAATAGAACAAATAGTGTAAATGTGCTGTTAAAAACGTTTTGTGTTTGGTGTTTCCTCATAACCCCAAACAAGCAGTTGTGTTTATGTATATAGACTCAAATTCCAAGAAGCAAAAGCAAGCACACCGATGGAGAAAATGCACCATGACAGTCAGGCCACTATGTGGTGGAGTCTGTCTAAACTGGATGTTATGTATTTGTATTTACAGTCTTTATGCTACAGGACCTGTACAGAACTGAAAAAAACATGGTTGTTAAATCAGTTTTTTATTTTAATTTTTATTTTTTGAGGGGCATTTGAGGACATTGGCATTTGAGAACATCAGCATCAACATCACATTGTGTAGATAAAGAATGGTGATCAAAAAGCTACCTATGGTGATTTAAATATACAGTCTTATGATATTCAATACAAATAATACAAAATAAAATAACAGTAAAATATATTTATACTATCACTAATGTAGTAAAACCTGATTGTCAAAACATTAGTAACTAATGAGATGGTGAGAAGAACACATAGCATCCTGATTCATTAAATTCCAATTTAAAAAGTTTTTAAACACTGTGTTCACTCACTGTCCACTCTACTAAACACTCCTACCTTGCTGGTCCACCTTGTAGGTATTAAGTCAGAGATGATAGCTCATCTGCTGCTGCACAGTTTGTGTCGGTCATCCTCTAGTCCTTCAGAAGTGGTCACAGGACGCTGCCCACAGGACGCTGTTGGCTAGATAGTTCTGGTTGCTCGACTATTCTCAGTCCAGCAGTGACACTGAGGTGTTTAAAAACCCTGTCTCTGATCCACTCACACCACCACCACATCAGTGTCACTGCTGGACTGAGAATGATCTAAGACCCACATAATACCTGCTCTGTGGTGGTCCTGTGGGGGTCCTGACCATTGAAAAAAAGGTGATGGGGGCTAACAAAGTATGTAGAGAAACAGATGGACTACAGTCTGCAATTGTAGAACTACAAGGTGCGTTGTGGTTAGTGGATGATGAGTGTAGATACACTGAGCTGGTTTTAATGGTATGGCTGATGCAGCCCCTGTTGTTCTGACTGAAAATGTGTTCGTCCTATTGAAATCCAAAGGAATTTCAAGTTCAGGTTCGTGTTTAACATGTTACAATTGCAATTAAATTAATGTTACAGAAATACTGAAAGCAATAAATACACTCTGATGAAGCTCATTTTGTCCACTTATATAGCTATAACAAAACAATTTTTAAATAGAGAAAATCTTAAAACAAAAATCTTACTCTAGGCTCACATTTTACCAAACAAATGAAAATAATAAATAGAAATTAATTATTTTAAATGTTCCACTGCCCTACAATATACACAGCATCAACGTTTTTGTGTTGTTAGAATTTATGTTGCCAGTTTCACCAAGAGCTCATGCTTGTACATGTTATACTTGGTGAAGATGTCGATTTCAATTAGCAATTCCTAAAATACAGTTGAGGATAAGACCGAAGGCTTTTTTTCTTTCTTGCATTTATTCTCTATCCTGTTCCTTTCAGATTGACATGACCCTAACAGCATCATTGGATCAACACTGCAGTGACACTGCTGCTGCTCGGTGACCGCTCACTGTCCCCTCACCTTCTTCATCACAATCGATCCAGCTGTAGAGGGCAGGTATAGCATTTCACTCATTGTGGTGGTTATGGTTGATGGGGGTAGCATATCCACTCGTCTGTTTGACCCTTCAGCCTTATGGAGAATCATCCCTCCATCCTCCTGTCCGCATCACTTTCTCTCTTCGTCCTCTAGTTCTAGCTCTCCTTTGGGGCACGTTCTAAAGCAAGCTGACCAGGATGAGCTCGGGTTGCATGGAGGGACAAAGTCACGCTCGTTTAGAGGCCTAAGCAACAGCTTTCCTGTGGGAATGGCATACTCCTCCAACCTGGCACGTCTAAGTAGGATCCAAGCGACATGGCTGTGATTTGTCTCCTGTTATCCCTCCTACATCCCCTATAGCGTGACAGGCTTGACATGGCATTTAAGGCAATTTTGGTCCCGATAGTAGATAGTCGAAGGGCAGAGGCCCACTTATGACAATTAAAATGTAGCTTTATCCTCTAAGAACAGTCAGGAATTGTTCCCTCTAAGTCTTAAAATTAAATTGGTTCTTTACAATATACACTGACTGGCCAATTTAGAAAGCACACTACCTTGTATCTACACTCAGTGTCCATTCTATCAGCTCCACTCACCATATAAGTGCACTTTGTAGTTCTACAATTATAGACTGTTTCTCAGCATGCCTTGTTACCCCTGTTTCACTCTGTTCTGTAATGACGAGGATCCACCACTGAGCAGATATTATTTGGGTGGCTGATCATTCTCACCGTGTGGATCACCATAGCAACCACCCAGCCACACCCCAGTAACCACACCATAGCAAGCACATAGGAACACCCTAGAATGCACCTAGCAACTTCCTTTGATACCATAGCAGCTGCTTAGCATCATCTTAGTGAGCACTATAGCAGATGCCATAGCAAAAACCTACCCATGCATTAGCATCTCCCAGCATACCAAAGCATCCACCTAGCAACAGCCTAGCAACCATCTGGGATATCAAAGCAACCACTTAGCAACACTAACTGCTGCTGGAGTTTTTAAACACTGTGTCTACTCACTGTCCACTCTAATAGACACTCCTACCTTGTTGGTCCACCTTGTACATGTAAAGTCAGAGATGCTCATCTGTTGCTGCACAGTCTTCTTCTCCTTCTCCTTCATCAGTGGTCACAGGATGCTGCCCACAGGACACTGTTGGCTGGATAGTTTTGTTTAGTTTAGTTTCAGTCCAGCAGTGACACAGGTGTTTAAAACTCCAGCAGCTGAGAATAATCCACCACCCACATAATACATCCTCTGTGGTCATCCTGTGGGGGTCCTGAACAATTTTAGGAGCCAAAAATCTACTATCTTGTAACATCAATGTTAAACAGAGTCAAGTAGTTCTAGTCAGACAGTAGAGACAGTATTTTAGTCAGACAGTAAAGAGATAGTAGTTCTAGCCAGACAGTAAAGAGACAGTAGTTCTAGTCAGACACTAAAGAGACAGTAGTTCTAGCCAGACAGTAAAGAGACAGTAGTTCTAGTCAGACAGTAAAGAGACAGCAGTTTTAGTCAGACAGTAGAAAGACAGCAGTTTTAGTCAGACGGTAAAGAGACAGTAGTTTTAGTCAGACGGTAAAGAGACAGTAGTTTTAGTCACGCAGTAAAGGGACAGTAGTTTTAGTTAGTGAAGAGACAGTAGTTTTACTCAGACAGTACAGAGACAGTAGTTCTAGTCAGACAGTAAAGAGACAGTAGTTCTAGTCAGACAGTAGAGAGACAGTAGTTCTAGTCAAGCAGTAAAGACAGCAGTTTTAGTCAGACAGTATAGTGACAGTAGTTTTAGTCAAACATTAAAGAGATAGTAGTTTTAGTCAGACATTAAAGAGACAGCAGTTTTAGTCAAACAGTAAAGACAGTAGTTTTAGTCAGACATTAAAGAGACAGTAGTTCTAGTCAAAGAGTAAAGACAGCAGTTTTAGTCAGACAGTATAGAGACAGTAGTTTTAGTCAGACAGTAAAGAGACAGCTGTTTTAGTTAGACAACAAAGAGACAGTAGTTCTAGTCAGACAATAAAGAGGAAGTAGTTTTAGTCAGACAGTAAAGAGATAGTAGTTCTAGAGATGATTTTCAGGTCTTGATTATCAAATTTCTAAAACTTAAATAGACAGCACAAGTGTACAATGTTTTAAAAATTGCAGTTCAGGAAATTGAAATAATTATTATAAATTATCTTTTGTTTAGCACTGTTTTTTTTTTTTTTTAATCCATGATGGATAAAAATACCAAAGCAACCACCTAGCAACACCATAACAAATAAATTGGGAATAACCAAAAAACTGCCTTAAAAACCTTAGCAACAATTTGACAATACCTTATCAACCTACCTTATTAACCATCTAGGAGTCACTCTGCATTTTCTTCAGGTGCATTTTCTTCAAATGCACTTTTTAGGTTATGTATTTCTCTTTGTGGTAAAAATCTCCCTAGACTAGTTCTAAAGGTGGAGTAGGAGAAAGACAGAGAATGAGTCAGCTTTCATAGCTGTGTTTTTTGTCATGTAAGTATGTGTTCTGGGAGTTTGGTTCACAGCAGCAGATCAGTCTGTGCACACATGCAACCAAAGCCGTATGTCTTTCTCCCTTTTTGTCTCCCTTTTTGAAACTCCTCAAGTCGATTAGCTCCTGATTCACTAAGTAGTTTCACACATCTGTTCGTTTCCCCCTTGCGCACGCTTCAACGCTGCAATTCGCTTTTAATGACACCATCTCACTTCAGCTGGCGGTGGTGAAGTCCACGAACTGACTGGAAATCGTTCCTCTCATCAAAATCCACACTGCACACTTTAATTATTAATGCTTAAAGAGTGCATGTAATATTAAAACCTCCCCAGGCAGTGCTGCTGCAGCCCAGGAGAAATATACAGCTTCAACTTAAACAACACGCCCCATCACAACGAATAGCTAATCCTGACAAGCAAATGTGTCGCTGCTCCACATTAGTTTACTCTGAGGTGTAATTACCTCCCCTACAGTTTTACCACCCGCAGAACCAAAACTGGTGGATGACACCTTGTAAAAATCACTCACGGAGGAGAAAGCAATGCTAAACACACAGGTAAACACTGCACAGACTTCAAAAGTTTGAGTACAGCTTGTCTGCATTTTACAAGCAGTGTTTGACTTTAGCTTACTGTGCTTTTTACCACTGTCAGAACAAAACTTTGTATCTCAATTTTTGCTGCCAGCTGCTTGTTACTGTTTAGGCAAATTCCATGGATAATGGACTGATGCAAATGATCAAATTACATGAAAAAAGTCTGGTTATCAGTGTGAAATACCCCCTAGTATTCAGTGTGTCCCATTTTTGCTCACTATTCCAGTGTTGGCTAGTTGACTCATTACAACAGTGCAGATGCATTGACAACATTTTGACAACAACTTCTAGAAATGTTCTTTTCTAACTTGATAATGTAATCTTCCACACATTAATAACCTATTTTGTCTTCATTCTGAGATATGAGTAACAGTTCACTAGCTCTTTTCATGTTTTTTAGGTTTACAAATATGCTACAACATACACAGTTTTTCAGAGTAAACTTGGACATAGTTACATCAATGAAGGGCCAACTGGGTGAGCCAACTTAACACCATCCTGAGGTTAGCTGACCATGAATACCAAAGACAAAAGCTTGCTGATTTTCAGAAGCTGACTAAGCAAATACAGCTTAATATCATAATGCATTTTATTTTCAGGGAAAATAAGATTTGATGAGACATTATGGGGTCATGCACACCCCAGGACCCCCCTGTTTTTTGCACATTGCTTGACAGCAGCTTCATTGCTCCCAGCAGCGATATAGACATATAATGTATATCGTCCTCTGTCAGAAGACTTGTTGATTGATTATAACAATGACTTAATAAAAGAATTAAATAGTGGGCCACTTGTAGCGCCTGTACGTTAATTTTAATTGTATTGTCATTGTGCCAACAAGTTTTAACCAGTGAAAAATCACTACAATCACCAGACAAACATTAACAAATAAGACCATTCTGAAGTCTGCAGTTATCCTTACAATAAATATGAACTGATGAATGAAATGAGCCCGAGTTAATTAGGAGCAAGAACAGTAGAATTCTTAAAATCAAACTTTAGTGTTTTACCATGTTTGCTAGGTTGGTGTACTTTGGCCTTAATACACAAAGAAGGTTGTGCTTTTGTCAGTTTTGTCTGTTCTGAACTGGAAAGTATTCAACTTTATAAATCATCAGATTCATCTGGATAACACTTGTTTTAATGATTGTTTCTGCCAGTATTATTATTACAAACCAATATGGTCTTAGTAAAATTTCCAGCATATTAATTAATTTTACTTGCTGAATTATTAAATCCATCCATACTAGTATTTGGAAACATCTTTTGCTACAATGAATGCTTTAAGTCTATTGGAATAGGTTTCTACCACTACCTTGGTACACAGTTTAGAAATGCACCACATTTTTCAGATAATGCCACAGGTTCTCGATTGGACTGAGATCTGCACTTTGACTTTGTAGACCATTCACCTTTTTTGTTGTTCAACCACTCATGTTTTGCTTTGACTTGAGCTTGGAATCACTGTCCTGCTGAAAGGTGGAGCTTCTCCCAAGCTTTAGCAGACTGGCAGTCTCTGTACTTTGCACCATCCATCTGTTCTTCAGTTTCAACAAGATGCCCAGTCCCTACTTTACTGGTGGGATGGGGTTCGCTGAGTAATGAGTAGTGTTTGCACTGCACAGTGGACAAGGTTTCATCACACGTAGCATTTCGAATTTTGGCCAAAAAGCTCAATGTTTGTTTCATAATAAGATGCTTTCTGGCAAACTCAAGATGTGCTTTGACATGCCTTGTCTTCAGTAATGGCTCCTCTCTAGCCACCGCCCACGGGTCAGTATGCATTGCTCTTGATATTGTTGACTGGTGCACCTTCACTCCAGTCACAACCACTGAACTCCTTCAAAGTGATTGTTGGCCTCTTTGTGGCTTTCCTCACAGGTTGTGCCTGGATGGCATGATGTTGCTTCCATTTCCTCACAATTAAGCCAACAGTGCTTACTGGGATATCCAAATACTTGGATATAATTTTGTACCTTTTTTCCATGTTATGCAAGTCTATAACTTTATCTTGGTCATACTTAGAACACTCTTTGGTCTTCATTTTTCACATGCTTCCTTCAAATTCAGAGTGCCACCAATGGTACTTGAATTAAGAGGGTCTGTCATCCAGAAAAAAAACTTTATTATGAATTTACAAGTAAAGATGTTTTTATCTGTGCAAACATGCAGCTTCTACAGGACACAGGGGCTGAATGCAGCATTTCTCAGTATGTAACATTTTTCACAGAATACTTCCTTTAGTAAATCTAATACTTTAAATGAATTCATTTTGAAGGTCAGTCTTTTTTAAAACAGGACACAGCACAGAATATCAAAGTGCTGTTTGTAAACCAGATAAATCAGATGACTTTAGTATGAAAATTGAAAAGCTGGGTGTCCCCAAACCTTTGAAAGCATAGCGTGTCAAACTTCCTAACTCAGAGTTGCTGTGTTGTCTTATAACATTTAGCGTTTTCCAACTGAGCCATACAGTTGCAGGAAAAGTGAACCCTTTGGAATTACCGGGATTTCTGCACTGATTATAAAAAAAATGTGGTCTGATCATTATCAAAATCTATTTATAGGCAAACACAATCATACTTAACTAATAATGCACAAACATTTGTTCTTTTCATGTATTTTATCGAGTACAATCCACAGTGCAGGATATAAGTGAACCTCTGTGTTGATAGATAGATAGATAGATAGATAGATAGATAGATACTTTATTGATCCCGAGGGAAATTTAGCAGCCAGTAGCAGTTACACAATACAGCACAGTTAAACATTAAAACAAATACAAAAAACAGGGTTGTGCAGTATGAAAAAACCTAAATGGGTAGCAGTATTGTTAACTGTTAACTATAAACTATAAACTATAAACTATACATAGTACAGGTCACTATGGATAAATATATAAATATCTCACCTCGCAAGGAGGCAAGAAATATATACAAGAAAATAGAAATAATAGCTGCAGACCTGTAGAAAGACAGTGCAATAGTAATAAATAAATGTACATGAATGTGCAGAGGGCGCAGTTATTAGCAGATAATGACTGAATTAACATAAATAAACATGTGCATATATTGGTATTTAAGTAAAGTGGAGTGTCCATGGGTTTAGATGTACAGTATATATAGTAAAGTGTCCAGAGTGTCCAGGAGTTAAGATGTACAGTATATACAGTAAAGTGTAAAGTGCAAATAAATAAACCTATGATTAAACAGAGAAATTAGTCCTCAGCTGTCCTCTTCCCTCTTCTGTCCCCGCGGGGAAGAGTTGAAGAGCCTGATGGCTCTCGGGACAAAGGATCTCCGGAGTCTGTCTGTGGAGCAGCTCTGTGACAGCATCCTGCCACTGAACTTGCTCCTTTTGTCCATGATGATGGTGTGCAGTGGGTGTCCATCATCATCCATAATGGACAGCAGTTTGTGCAGTGTCCTTCTCTCTGCCACCTTCACCACAGAGTCCAGCTCCACACCAACAACTGTCCCTGCTCGCCTGACCAGCTTGTCCAGACGCATCTCGTCTCTCTTCTTGATGACTTTACCAAGAGCAAACTGGTAAAAGGTGTTTTAATTAAGGTGATGAGGTTGGAAGTGTGACTTTCACAGGTACACTGTCCATTAAATAAAAGCAACACACAATGCCTGGTTACTAATTAATCTGTTCTTCCCAATAAAGAAAAGTGTGAATCGAGCCTCAGTGCAAACAACATTCAGACGAGCTCAGAAGATGTGTTATAGAGCCATATGAAGTTGAAAAAGGCTACAGATGCATTGCTAAACACCTGGGTGTACATCAATCCACAGTTACTCAAACTGTCTAAAAATGGAGAGAATTCAGGACTGTTGCAACTCTGAGTGGGTATCTTGTTAAGATCATTCCAAATGCACAGTGAAGGAGGTGAGAAGGAAGTTTAATAGCAAAAAAGAAGTTTAATAGCAAAAAAAACCCCAAGTTCAACAGCAAAAGACCCTACAGAAAACTCTACAAACTGCAAAAATCTTTGCTCAAGTGTCCACTATTAGCAAAACACCGAACTAGAATAGTGTTCATAGAAGGACAGTATAAAGGAAAAAGGACACTGTACCTTGAGTCATGGCTTGGGGCTGCTTTGCTGCTTCCAGGCCTGGATGCCCTGAGACCATTGCGGAAAGAATGAATTTAAAGGTGTATCAAAACATTTTACAGGAGAATGTAAGGGCAGCAGTCTATAACCTTAAGCTTAAGAGACGTTGGATGATGCAACAAGACACCGAACTGCAGCACACAAGTAAGTCTACTGAAGAATGGTGGTTGAAAAGAAAATTTGTGTTTAGGAATAGCCAAGTCATTTAGAATAGCAAAATCAAGCCCTATCAAGATGATGTGGTACAACGTGAAGAGGGCTGAGCAAGCAAGAAATACTGATGAGCTAAAATACATTTGCAGGGAGGAATAGTCCAAAATTCCTCATCAACATTCTGCAAATTTTAATTTGCACCTAAAGGAAACGTTTGGTGGAGGTAGTTGCTGTTAAAGGAGGGTCTACAGCTTATTAAAGTCAAGGGTTTACTAAACCGAGTCATTCTAAAGGATTCACTACTTAATGTTTTGTGCAACTGTAGCTTAAAAGAGGCCAATAATCGCTGGCGATACCATGAGCAGGTTTTTTTTATAAGTGATTTCTCACTCATAGCTCATTGAAACAAGCAGAGAAATTGAGTGCAACATGCAAATTCTGAATGTTTAATTCATACCACATTTGTGTTCCTTAGTAGAAGCCTTATTATGCCATGCTGAGAATTATTTAATCATGATTTGAATTTCTCTGACCAGGCAAAACCTTACAGAGTATTTGAAGCCAAACATGACTAAGCTTTTGTAAGCACAAACAGAAAAAAGTCAGAAATGCAGACTGGAAGCTGTGAAATCGAATGTAAAGCAAATGTGTTTGTAATTACTATGTAATTAGCAGTGTAATTACACAACTAACATTTAAGCACTATTGCAAAATGACAGTAACACCTTCTAGGATTAACTCGGCCTCTTCCAGTGTGCCTCAATTCAGCAGCTGTACTGAATTCTGGCTGCTTGGTCCTGTTGCTGTGATGGGTAAAAGTTTGCGTCATCCAAAAACTTGTGCTCTGTGAATGACACTCCAAAAAGTGCAGTTCTCATTCAGGCCTTTTAGGATCTGTTTGGCTGTTTCCAATTTACCGTCCCTCTCAGCTACTATTCGAGCCTCATTCGGAAAGGCGGAAAAAAACATCACGCTCTGCATGCAAGCAAGCAGCCGAGCTGGCTAATTTTTGTGCTTGTGCATAAGCGCGCCATTTCTTAATTTATGTTCGCGGCCAGGGCCATTGCAGAGCTTGTGAAAGCATAATTGAAAGATAAGTTTTACAGACTCTCTATTTCTTCCTGCCCGCTGAGCGGGACGGGATTGGGTGAAAAGTATGTGCAGCGCTCTTTGGCTCCATGTGTGGGTATAGAGCTGGACACCGAGGGAAAATTACAGTGGCTCAACGTGCATTTACTCCGGTCATAAAAGGCACCTTCATCACAAGAGCACTGGATAGAGAAGTGTGAGAATGGGACCGTCCAAACATGACCGTCGGCGACGCTCATTATGCTACTCGTAATAAAGCTTACTGCAGCTACTTACATGCTGTTTACGTGCGTGTGTTTGGTGGCCAGGCTGAATGGAGCGAGCGGGTTTCTTTCTTTGGTGTTTAGCAGAGTGTGTGTAGAATGTGAGTCAGCAGAAAACCCAGAACATTCACAACCATTCAGACTCCTACCCAGCTTTATCTGCTACTACCAAGCTCTCTCTCTCTCTCTCTCTCTCTCTCTCTCTCTCTCTCTCTCTCTCTTTCTCTCTCTCTCTTTCTCTCTCTCTCTCTCTCTCTCTTGCTTTCTCTCTCTCTCTCTCTTGTTTTTTTCTCTCTCTTGTTTTCTCTATCTCTCTTTCTCTCTCTCACTCTCTCTCACACTTTCTTTATCTCTCTCTTTCTTTCTCTCTTCCTCTCTCTCATTTTTCTCTCTTCCTCTCTTTCTTTCCATCCTCTCTTCCTCCTTCTCTCTTTTTCTCTTTACCTCTTTCTTTCTCTCTCGCTCTCATTTTCTTTCCATCCTTTCTCTTTTTTCGCTCCCTCATTTTCTTTTCATCCTCTCCTTCTCTCTTTATCTCTCTCTTTTTCGTATTCTCATCTCTTTCTCATTTCTTTCCATTCCCTGTCCCTTCGTTTTTTTTTTCTCGTCACTTTCCTTTCTTTTTCTGCCATCTTTTCTTTATCTATTCTCTTTCTTTTTCACTCTTTTTTCATTTCTCACTTCCTTTCCCTATCTTCTCTTTATCTCCCCCCTCTCTTTTTCTATTCTCTCCCTTCTCTCATTCCCTTTCTCTCACCTTCTCTCTCATATTTCTTTTTCTTTTCTCTTTAATCTACCCAGCTCTCTTGTTATCCTCTCACTGTCCCTCTGTGTTTATATCCTCTCTCTTGCTTTCTCCTCCTTCGTTCTCTCTGTATTTCTCTCTATCAGGGCTCCTTTTATTCTCTCTCTCTCTCTCTCTCTCTCTCTCTCTCTCTCTCTCTCTCTCACCCAGTATCAGAGATTGCCCTCTCCTGCCTTGCCTGACATAATGCACTTTGCACTAGTTTGCTATATGGAGTGTTTGAATGAGTTCAGTGTATTTTGTGCTCAGCGTGTTCACTGTGTTGTGTGATGTTATCTGTCATTCCTTATTAGAGCTGCAGGTGGTGTGTAAAGGTGGGCGCCTTTGGTCTTTAGTGATGGTGGACATGAATGGTGTGGACAGATGCACTCCACTCTTCACACAAATCATACACAACAGAAACTCTGTCTGTAGTTTCTGAGAGTTAGAGTTGTAGTCCCCAACCAATGCAGTAATAATAATAATAATAATAATTAATAAATACGTTAGTAGTTATTATGCTTATGTTGACAAATGACCAACAGAAACACTATTTTAACAATGAATAATAACAAACGCTCAAACTAAGAACATGTGGGAAAACAGTTAAACATTGTGCTGTTCCTGGCTGCCAGGAAGCAAATCACTGTAACCTTACCAAAGATCCAAACATCTGAAATGATTGTCAAAAGTTGATTTATTCCCCAAATTACCAAGGATTTCAATCCATTTACTGCACATTTCAGCCTGGACCGCTTTTTGAGCGAGGCATAGCATGGGGCAGCCAATTAGAACAGAATTTCTTTTGCTTCGATCAGTCTTTACAGCAACAGCAACAACAGCCTGTTTGGGATTTTTTTTGTTGTTGTTGTTTTGGAAATAAATAATGACAATCTTCAGAACATAAACCTACACAAACGTTATAAGTGGACAAACGTAGTCCCTGTAAAGCTGTTTTCTTGCTCCTGTGCAACCTAATGAGCGCTTGCATCAAAGATGAACTGTGTATTTTGTGCATTGTGGGTCAGTTTCACCAGCTGTCCTTGCTTTACCCCGCTCTGTCTGAGCGGATGTGTTTACGTCCGTCCCTCAAGGTCATGCGCTGTTTAGGATGCTGGACGAGTGCCGGCCACGCAGTGACCTCCCTCTTCTCTCTCTTTCCTCCTCCTCTCCTTTCTTTCTCTCCTTCCCTCCCCCTGTCCTCTCCCCATCCTGCTTTCAATTTTAATATCAGCTCCGCCAATACCAGCCACGGCGGAGAAATTATTTATTTTCCAAATCAATCATACTTATATGAATCCCTTATCACGTCGACCTGGTTCCATAAGAAATGCTTCTTCTGAGCGCTCGTACTTCTGAATCCAATTTCCGTGTAGTTTGTTGTTGAGAAAATAGTCTGTCTATTGACTTGCAGAAGAGGGTGCCTTCCTACACAGCATCATGTGTAAGAAGTGTGTGTGTGTGTGCGGAGGGGGTGGTGTATTTCAATGCTGAATTTTTATTATATGTGTACAGTCAGTGTCCCTTTCATGTGCCTGCATATTTATCAACACTGTTAGTAAAGAGTTCTATACAGTATTACCAAATAGGTTCAATGACAAGTGAAAACCTTTTTGGTGCTGTGTAGTGCTATTTTCAAAAGGTCCCTTAAAGAAAAACAGAACCACAGATGGATGTTAAAGGAAAAAAATGGAATAAATGGCTGAATAAACACAGTGAATCCAGATGCTTCCAGACAGGTGTTCTGCATGATCCAATTAAGCAGTTAACATCCTACCATGCTCCGTGGCATGTTAAAAAAGGCAGAACAGATCCAGTTGGTGGAGAGTACTGTCTAACTTGTCATTCCAAAATTTCCCATAGGTGTTTAACTGGGTTGACATCTGAAAGCTGATGTTCACTCTGCAAATGTTAATGTCCTAACAGATTTAGAAAACAGAAAGAATTTCACACTTAATGTCCATGTTTTCTCAGAGTTTCTTGTTTTGTTCTTGTAAGGGATATAAACAAGGAGGTATCAGACTGCAATGCTATTCAGAAGGAAGATAAAGGTTACCAGGAACAATAAATGATGATAAATTTAGACTAATATGGGCAATATTTATTGAGCTACACATACAGAAATAGTGTCTCTCAGTGTGCCGCTGGGTCACCATGTTTGCTAATGCAATATGCCAGACATCTACAAGTTGTAGAGGTTCCTAAAGGTGTCCTGTGTTAATCCATCCCATGCAGCTTGAATATTCTCACACAGTTCCTACAGATGTTGTGGTAGGGGTGGAGGTGGAGTGACACCAGGCCTTCTGGAAGTGTGACACATGACAACAAACCCTTGGCATCTTGACACTGACCACGGTGACTCCACAGGCGGATTTGTTGGTTGTCTCCAGCATGATAAAAGTGGAACTTATGAGTCACTCCATGACAGTCGCGCACAACACCATTGCAGTTTTTGGCGACGTTGATGTGGTGTTAAGGGCAGTCGTCGTAACGGTCTGGGTGCATGTAGTCCAGTGGTGGTATCACCAACAGGATGACTCATGGAGGGCAACACTGCTTGCTGAAGGTTCACAATTGTGGCTGTTGGGTCAGTTAGGTACAGCTGACTGATCCAACAGGTACAAGCCAGTCCTTGCTTATGTCACATGCACGACCGGGCATGAAACTTGAATCATTCACATGTCTCACAATGTCAAACCTACCCACCAAGTTTCATTCCTGTCGGCTGATGCCTTCTGGGTGGAAATGTAATGATGAGCATATAATGGGTTTCCATTACCAAAGAATACTTAACATCCCAAATCCATCCCCATTATCACGTGATACATACATAGCTAAACTAGGCCAGAACTGTTTGTGCTTTTATGCACATACAGGAAGCAAAAATTGTAAACTGGGAGTGAATATGTGCTAAGACGTGCAGATATAAAAGCAAAAGCTGGAGAAATGTTTTCTTCAAACCGGCAGCTGACATATAAACATCATACTGGCTTTTCAATGAGCACTGTCTCCTCTATCAGCTGATCACATGCATCCTCACTGTTTTGACTCTCTTTTAGTTTTCTCACTGACTGACACCTGAATCGCTTGTTGAGTTACATTGCTGGCCGTCTCACAAAAAAAAAAAAAAGCTTGTCAGGGTTCTGAATCAGAAAAATCAAACATGTTTGATAATATCAGAGAACCTCTGACTACGTCTGAGCTCGGTTGGAAAGCTAAAGACCGATTTGTTGCTCCTCTCACACTACCACATCATCTGCTAAGTTGATCATCTCCAACTGAGCTCCCAACCCAGGGAAAGCACTTCAGATTGTGAGAATTTGTAGAAAGAGCCAAATCCAGGTTAAGTAAAAGAAAAAACATTCAGTTGCACCACTAATCTCTGCATAGAACAGAACAAAGTGTGCAAAGGCAGGATTTTACAATTGAACTGAAAACCTACAGGCATTATTTGCTTGTTTGTTTTTGGTTTTTTTAGTATTTCTTGCCAACTACTCGAATGTGCAGCTGTTCTAAATGACATTTTCTGGCCAGCCCACACACAGTCTAGAAGTCAGTCCAGAAGTTCCAGAGGTTGAATCATTGACCATTTTTTGTGTGGATTTTTTAGGTGTGTTGTGGATCGTGGTCCTGCTGGAAGATCATGAGGAGTCCATGATACCATAAAGCCAAGTAAGTTGAAGAAGAAAAACAGCCCGATGACATCAGAGGACCACCACCATACTTCACAGTGGGGATGAGGTACTTTTCTACATGGCTGTCTTTGTGTCTACACTAAATCCACCCCCGATGTTGTTCTCATCTGTCTGTAGAATGCAGTTCCAGTAATGTCTGGCAAACTGTAGGCACATGGGTCCTTCTTTGTTCGTCCTTGACAGCAGATATTTTCATCTGGCAATTCTCCTGAAGAACTTGTGCTGTGATCCCCAGCTGTGATACACGGAGATGCTTTGGCCACACAAACCATATGCACTCTTCCCACCAGATTCTTAATACCTCCAGTGCCTTAAACATCTTCATTACTACCCTGATGGTAGAAATTGTGATTTCCCTGATTTTTTCCCCTGATTATGTCCTGATTTGTGGCTCAACAACCTCTTCTTGCACATCATTGCTATATCCTCTGGCCTTTTTCATGGGGTGCATGCCAGTCACCCAAGTCTTTGCGTGTCTTATGAAAATACTTATTTGTCTATGATGCTGCAGTTCCCTTAACTGAAATTTCATGCTCAAGTGTGTTCAACCAGAAGGAAGTGATGGAGTGCAATGCAGTAAGAAAGATAAAGGTTACCAGAAACTATATATTTGTTATACATGCTTATAATAATAACAATAATACAGAATAACTGACCATGACAGCCTGAAGTGTATTAAGAACAGTGCTCATAAAGATAAACATAAACTAAACAACCTAATTAAGTAACTGATGAGCAAATGATTCTTTGAAATCCTGATGTAGTAACCACTGGCTTTACTAAAGAACCCTTGAAGAACCTTGTACAGTCACGTATGTCCTTAACCTTTGTATTCCATTAGCGATTGCTTTCTTCATTAGAATTTGAATGAGCTGGGCACTGAAGTATCTTCTCGTGCTTAGACTACACCCTAACTCTGATGCTGAAATCGGGGGTTTTGCGGCAGATGGACATGTTTACACTGTAAGCTGCAGCCTTGGGATCATTTGCTGAAAACCGTAATGCAATTGATAATATTGGATTAGCCCTGGTCTTTAGTAGATACTGTCAGTACTGATTCTCCACTGATGACCCCCTCAGTCTAGCTCCAGATATAAGCTGTGTGCAGTTTCGATGTGTCTACACCTCAGAAGAAAGATAAGATTAGAAAATAAACCTACAAAGTAAACCCCAAAAACCAGTGACGCAGAGGGTTGCAAACTATAGAGGGTTGAGATGCAACTCATTATAAAACCAAGATTCTCCAAGATTTTACTTCATAAATGCTTAACTGTTTGCTGACCAGCAAAGGGTATTTGAACACAATCCAACTCAGAGAGAAGAGAAGAGAAGAGAAGAGAAGAGAAGAGAAGAGAAGAGAAGAGAAGAGAAGAGAAGAAAGTAGAGTGGAAAAGAAAAGAAGAGATTAAAGTGGAAGGGAAGAGATGAGAACAGAAGAAAGTAAAGTGGACAAGAAGATAAAAATTTGAATAAATCCTTAAAATGTCTTAAAATAATAAAATAATATCATAATATTCTTATGACAATCACATAATTCAGAACATTAGGCCAACAGATTCTCACCTTTATATAATTTTTGCACATATAATTTTTTCACTTTTTCTAATCAGGGAAAATGTCCGGAAGAGCGGAGAGTGGAGATTAGACAAAATGTTAAAGGAAAGGAGAATGTATTAAAAAAAGGTGAAAAGAAAAAAAAAAAAGAAGAAGATATAAGAGAGTAGAGGAGAAATAAGGTGTGAAGAAAAAAAAATAATACAGAGCAAAAGAAAAGATAGAAGAAGTAAGGAGAAAAAGAGAAGGAAGGGAAAAAATAGAAGAAATGAAGACTGGAAAAGAGAGTAAAATAGTAAAAAAAGAGTAAAATAGTAATAAAAAGGTTATTACAGAGGTGAGAAGTGAATAGAGAAGAACAGAAAAGGAAAATAAAGAATTAAATGGAGGATAGGATGAATAAGGAAAGGGGAGAGAAAAAAAGATGAGTGAGGAGGAGAGAACAAGAAATACTGATCATCACATGACCGTTTAGTGCAGTTCAACTCAGGGAGGATAGGCAAATGAATTAAATGCTGAAGAGAAGAGAAGAGAAGAGAAGAGAAGAGAAGAGAAGAGAAGAGAAAAGATCCAGGCTGAACTTATGGATAGTGTCTGTGTGTTTATGCTTCAGGGTAAAATCAGACCAATTTATTGTACAGCAAACCTAAACATCGAGGAAATGGAGTTGTGTAATGACTGATGTTTCAGGAGAGGAACATGCCTGAGACCCCTCCTTCTTCAGTCTAACACCCTCTAAATTCACACCATCACCTTCCATTCCTGTGACGAAGTCTTCACAATCCCCACCACCACCCCATCTCCTCCCTGTTCCTCCGTCCTATATCACTTATCAATCATAACACAGCTAGGAAGCAGGGGTGTCCTGCCTGCTAGCTACAGGCAGAAGCAGCCAAAAGCTCCTCCAGGCGATGAAATAAGTAAATAGCGCAGAAGCAAGGACAAGAGAATATTGGTGTAAGAAGAAGAATGAAGATGAGAGGAGAAGAGCAGTGAAGAAAAATATAGGAGAATCAATGAAAGCATGAAAATAGAGAAGGAATAAAAGATGAGCGATGAAGAATAAGAGGAGAACAATAAAGTACATGAAAACACAGAAAGGTTAGAAGAGGGGTTGAAATGATAAGAGATTAAAGGAGAATACAGGTTCGGACTAGAAAGGAAATGAGAGAAAAGAAAAAAGGAGAGGAAAACAGAAAAGATAGGAAAAGGAAGACAAAATAAGAGGAGGAGTTGGAAGAAGTGAGAGGATAAGAAAAGAGGGAAAAATGAGCGGATAAGAGAGAAGAAGAAAAGAGAAGAGAGGGTAAGGAAGAAGAAATGAGTGTAGAAGAGGTGGAAAAAGAAGAAGAGAACAGATGAAAGGAAAGAAGAGAAGAGAAGAACAGAGAGGAAAAGAAAAGAAAGGAGGATGGCCTGTCATTTTAGAAGAGGAAAGGCCTTATCAGTTGGATCAGTCAGGCGTCGGACTCCAATCTCCTGATAAAGCAAAGCTATGCTGCGAAACGATGGGTATCGAAAAACAAGAAACAAAGCAACAAAGGGAGCAAAAAGGCGGAGAAAAAAAGCTCAAAAAACCCTCATGAAGATGGATGGCAGCAGCTTGACAAACTGATAAAACAAACAAGGAGTAGGATGGGAAAGGGAAAAGGGGTTTAAAAAACAGCAAAAAAAAAAAAAAAGAAACATTGCTTGTTGGAAGAAAAAGTGATGGAGGCGCAAAAGAGAGAGATTGTTTGGTATTAAGGGGGAGGAAAAAGAGAAATAGAGAGAAACGAAAGTGACTTTGACACGCCTCATTTCCGGAGTGTGTTTTTGCGAGGCGGCTGTGTCAGTGCTAATAGGTCCCGCAGAAACACGACGGCCAGGAAGTGGATTCCAGAAGCCTGAGATACTGAAGAAATGGTCGAGCTGATCAAAAAGCAGCTGCGCCGCTGACCCAGCCAGATTCATGAAAGCTTTCTGAGGAGAAAGTGGAGGAAAGATCTTAGTACAAACACTGAGAAATAAATTTGAGGTTTTTAAAGGAATAATTCAGAGAAAATCTCTACAGCTATGAGGCTATTGTTGCTACCATGCTAAGAAAACAGCACGGACCAGCAGAGCTAATCAACAGCGAAACCAGCATATGGGTATATATATAGGTGCCGAGTTAAACCAGCATCAGACCATCATCAGACCAGTGTAAACCACCATAGGGTTTAGAACCTTACACTTAGCAAATTAGCATCATGTAAACTGCATCACACTTTTTAATCAAACTGTATTGAGTTGTTAAGTCTATTAGTCTAATAGAGTTGTGTATGTGGTTTCTGCACATGTTACTTTGTTAGCTAGCTGCATGTGAGACTACTACAAATTAAAGCTGTGGTGGTTAAAATGGCTTTCACTCTCCCCTCATCACTTGGAGGTGTGGTGGATCATTCTCACCATTGCAGTGACACTGATGGTGGTGTGTTAGTGTGTGTTGTGCTGGTGTGAGTGGATCAGACACAGCAGTGCTGTTGGAGTTTTAAACACCTCAGTGTCACCGCTGGACTGAGAATAGTCCACCCACCAAGAATAACCTGATGGGTCCTGTGAGGACAGATGAAGGACTAGAGAATGACCAACACAAACTGAGCAGCAACTGATGAGCTACTGTATCTGACTTTACATCTTCAAGGTTGACCAACAAGGTAGCAGTATGTAATAGGGTGGACAGTGAGTGGACATAGTGTTTAAAAGCTCCAGCAGCACTGCTGTATCTGATCCACCCACACCAGCAAGCATGGCACACTAACATGGCAAACACATGCATGGCACACTAACAGGCGATTATCAACGGCAGGCATTAGACGTAAAAGAAGATTCGGCTGTACGGACAGCATAGCAACATTTGAAGGTTTAATACCCCACCCAGGGAGGGATGCTGCTGCTATAAAATTATTATGCATGACTTCTATCACATAAACCTACCCCTGTAAACTGAACATACTTTGAAGCATCAGTCCCAGCTGCCTAGTTAAACTATTTGAGGGGGTGTGCAGCACAACTGGCATTGCAAAAGTGTTCTTCCACCAGTCACATGCAGTCGATCATTTTCCAGAGGTGGATGAAGAACACAAAACATGTGCTTGAGTTAAAGTAGAGATACCCAAAGTAAAATATCCCTCAAGAAAAAGTTTCACATGTACTTATTGAGTAGGGGAAGTAACAGTAGCATGTTTTAATATGGCTATATGTCCAATATATGGCTGTAATGTCCAATTATCAGTTTTGTAAAAAGACTCTTGCTTAATCAAGTCAGTTTAGCTGAAGAGACTCTAGTGTCACTCTTGGTCCACCAGTCTTTTAATAGAAGGTCATTAATTAGTCTGGCACTGAAATACTGACATAAAACACTTTCCATTAGGTAGAACCAAGCTCTGTCCAACAGCTCAAAACAAGTTGAAAAGAAAGATGATTGGTGTGCTTGCTTTGTGCTTTGTTACATTTTATGCGCACAGTAAGCCCAAAAGAGTAGTGAGTAATATATCATCGCTGTCCAAAGAAAAATAAGTATCTCCAAAATGGCAACTTTACAGGAGAGGCCAAAAACCTCATTTAACTCTAATGGAAGTCAATGGAACCAGACATCTTTCCAAACAGTTTTGGCCCATTTCTGTTGGTCCATTCATCATGAGATTCTCACTCGGTGTAAACAGCAGCTCATGTGTTCAAATGATGCATTAAAGTAAAAATGGACAAAAGTGGAGATACATGTTTTTCATTGGACAGCGACGATATGTTATGTATTTGTTATGTAAGTACCTACCATGGATTTATTTATTTATTTATTTATTTATTTATTTCTTCTTCTTCTTCTTCTTCTTATTATTATTGTTGTTGTTGTTGTTGTTATTATTATTATTATTATTATTATTATTATCATTATTATTATTATGAAAGTGTGAAAATAAATCTATCTAAGAAGATTTTATTCCTTAATACACTTTTCGTGGATCCGGCCCCTGATCTCTTAGATGTGCTTCATCTGACGGTTTGTATGCGAAGCCTGATGGAGTTTTCGTTTGACGAGATCTCCACTGATCTGCTAGCGAGCGGCAGTGATGGGAGTTTTGTTGGGGGTTTCATGTCAGGAATGCTGGAATGTGTGCATGTGCGCTGATAGTTGACTATGAAAGGCTGCGTCTGTTTCCCCTCTCTTTCCGTTTGAAAGCGCTACATGCTGGCAATCAAGCACAGCTTTGAGGGTGTCTTGCTGTCTGTGGTTGTCTGAGTGTTTCAGCTGATGCAAGTTTGCTTTGACGCACCAAGTGGCCAACTCAATCACTCAGGCTTTCTGTGTGTATGTGTGAGTGTGTGTGGGCATGGATGTTCTCCTGTCAGCAAGACGAAGAGATGATGAGACAGATTACCTGAGGGAAGCACCACCTGTGTTACCTGAGGAATTCATCAGATGTAGTAGAAGGCTTTGTGTTTGATGACTATGCCATTTCTTGAAAGCAATAGTTCGGCCAAAAATCAAACGTACTCAATACCCCCCTCATCGGCCTTAGCCCGTGTGTAGTTGATTAGCCAAGACATCTTTAGTTTCTGAAGTTTGCTTGTTAAGTGTTGTACTGGTGCTACGAGCAATAACTATATGCCTGAACCAACAAACTTGCATTAGTTGTCCTGTGCATTATCACGCACACACACACGGCAGTATGTCTTTGGACATACCTCTTGTGCATTCTCACGTTGATATGCAACTTGAAAATAACCTTTACACATGTAAACATGAGTTTTTTTTAGAATTACCCAATAAACTAATCTTGCTGCATTAGAATACTAAGATGCTTCAATAGCTGAAAGCTTGAATGTTTTTCTTCTTAGAAGCTCAACATTATTACTTTCCATCAAGGGTCACTGAAAGATCAAAACTGCTTGTTTCTGCATGTTGCCAATAAATCAAGGACTCTCCCCAGCCTAGGCATTCTCATTTGAGACCTTCTAATCAGAAATGCTTTAATTAAACACCAGGAATTCACCCACACAAAGCAGTTTGATTGCAACTTAAACTTGAATCCTAAAAAAAGGGATTTTTCTAAAATACATGCAGTACCATGGCTCATTTCCACCTCTGTGTATGACGAAAGGGAAAAATAAGTCTGATCTACTGTCACTTTATAACCATGTCACAGTTTTCATGACTTAGTTTGAACAGCCATCAGAAAACAGAAATGAAAAAAAGTCCTGAACCATTTAACCAACATGGCAACGTTTAACCCCTTGTCACACTTTTAAAAAGAAATTTCCACCTGTCTCGGGTTAGGTCCCTCTGCTGAACTGTGCTTTTTGTTGGAATAATGGAACATATGTTGATGGAATGTGCATGAATCTCTGTAGGTCAGCAGGCACATCAACATTTACAAGAGTGTTTTTACTGCACTTTCAAATTTTTTCACGGCTGTATTTGTGGAGTGGACGTGAATTGTCTTAACAGCAGAGATTTCTTACAACTCCAACCGCCAAAAATTCTGTTCAACTCAACTGCCACACATAACCCTGCAGCAGATCCATGTAGTTCACTGGCTAATCTACCTAACATTAGCTGAAGGAACACCATCAGTTATGTAATTATCATATTCTCTTTCCAGCTCACCTGCAGCTTTGTTCTTTTCTTTACATTTCTACCACTAACAGTAGTCGGTCGTAGGGTGAGTAGTTCAAAAAAGTGCAAAAGTATATTTTTGGTACGGCAGTATGTTACATATTGTCGCTGTCCAATGGCCAATGTATCTCCAATTTGTCAATTTTTCCTTTTATGCATTATTTGAACAAAACAGCTGCTGTTCACACTGTGTAAAACTTTCATGATGAATGGACCAACAGTAACAGGCCAAAACTGCTTGGAAAAAACTCTGGTTCCATTGACTTACATTTAAAGTAAAGTAGCCCTTGCCATTTTTAGGTTTTCTTAGGACGGTGACGATGTCCTACATATGAATGAAAGCCATTTATTTAATTTCTGTTAAGAACATATTGCTGTTTCTTCATCTTTTAATTCTCCACCATTATACTTCCACTGAAATGCAATATATTTTAATATGGCCACTGCAAGTATAAGGTCATGTGACTGAAATAGAAACACAGATAAAATTCAGCCTTTAAGATGTCTGCTACCACTGTTGCTAATTACAGTAGTTTTGCCCAGTTTAACAGTAATTTGCCCAAGTAACAGTAATTTATAAGCGAGTCTACTTCAGATTACTTGGTGGCTTCACACCATCATGTAACAAAGCAACAGGCATCCAGTAATTTCCTATGGGAGTATGATTTAGTGACTAGCGGGAAACGACGAGTGCCAAGTTGAGTTTCTCAACTTTGTGCAAATGAACTATGATGCAGTGAAGCCACAATCTAACTTATTGGCTCAAATAAAATCTTCAGACCAGTCACAGACACATGTCCAAAGGCCTCGGCCACTTCTTACTGAACATTTTGTTTCTACCAGCATTTTGTTTGTCTCAAAATATGCGTATGAGTAAATTTTTAAACTCTGTAAAACGTGTAGAATACACTCACTGTCAAAGATATAGTTGCACAAATAGTTACACCCAAAAGGAATCAACTGACAGGAATGAAACTTGGTGGGTAGGTTTGAGACTGTGAGTAAGTATGGAGAGTAAAAGTATGATTTATTATGGCTCTAATGTCCTATTATCATTTCTGCAACAAGACTCTTAATCAACTCACTGTAGGTGAAGAAACTCTAGTATCATTTCTAGTGTGATTTCAGGAAGTGTTCCTGAGCCCATGCAGTGATTTCTAGTTCAGAATCACGCCTGTTTTTAATGCAGTGCCCCCTGAGGGCCCGAAAGTCACAAACATCCAATACTGACTATCTGCCTTGTCACTTGCATACAGGGATTTTCTTTTACCCAAAGTCTTCGCAGTTTTATGTTGAGGAACATTTTTCTGAAAATTGTTCCATTTGTGACTTAGTTGCAAATTGCTTCTCCAGTTGTTTTTATTAGTGCTGCTTACTTTTCTAGCCTTTTGTTTCCCCAGTCCGAACTTTTTCGAGATGCATTGCTGCCATCAAGTTCTAAAGCAGTTAATCATTTTCATAAAATGGTAATATGTCTCTTTTAACATCTAGTATGTGTTCTGTTTTCTATTGTAAATAAAATATGGGTCTATGAGATCATTGCATTCTGTTTTTATTTACATTTATTTACATTTTATACATTCCATACTTTTTAGGAATTGGGGTTGTACAAGGTCATGTGACTGAAAATTCAGATTTCAAAATGACTTTAACCACTGTAATTTTTGCCCAGTAATTTTTGCCCAGTTTTAGAAATCACTTTGTAGCTGCGATTTAGCGACCAGCGGGAAGCGACAAGTCAAGAGTTTCTCAACTTCATGCGTAGTGAAGGCACAATCTAACTAATTGGCTCAAATAAAATCCTCAGACCAATCGTAGATACAGGGGTTCAAAGGCCTTGGTCACTTCTTACTGAATATTTTACTTGCCTTTTGTTTTAATTCCCAATAGTATCATTTAAAATATGGAAGAGCATCTTATAGACCTATAACCACATTTCAAATGTTAAACATAACAGTAAAACACATATAGCACGTATTTTTACATCTTCTTTGTCAGAAACTGGACAGTGTACATGCCCAAATGCGACAACAAGAGCAGACTCAAGAGCACCCACAAGAGACAAACTTGAAGTGACATTACCGACACGTCGCCTCATAGTGTGAATGTACGGTTGAGAATTTTGGTTTGATGCGAGTGAATGATGGCAGATTTTACAGATTACATAATTCTATTATTTTCAATTACTTTTGGATTACTGGTGATTTTTACAGGGATATAATTAAACAAAGACAAAAGAAAGACTTTTTCAACAGGAAAAATATGTATATGCACTTTTTATACTTTCATTCACAGATTGGCTATTTAGGAAAGTGAAGAGCAGCTCATATTGTGTTTCAAACTAACAGTCACTGATCTCACCTTTACTGAAATGCCAAATCTAAGTGGAGCAATATATGAAAATATTTCTAATATAAAGATGGCGCATTTGTACAACATGAATTGTTTAAGGTTACATTGCTTAAGAGGAGTGAAAATGGTGTGAAGATCATTAACAATACCTAAAAATAGAGGGCATTCTAATAACTCCTAATGGCCATCATTAGTGTCTGCTAAGAGGCTGTGCTGCTCATATGGCTTCGTATTAGTGTGCCGTGTTTTTACTGTGTTGATCAGGTTTGCAATGTAACTCTCAGCATCCTTAACTCTCCACAGTTTCAGCCGCCACACAAACATGTCCAATGAGTTTAAAAAGAGTTGTTTTCACATGAACACTATGGGGGCTGATTGTCTCAGTTACATATAATGATAATTTACACATATCAACAATTCACTTACATCATCTCAAATGCTGTTATAAAACAAATATATCATTTATCCCTAGCTCTATGTGGAGTTAGTATTAATGTGAAGGTATGTGAAGTTAATATTCAGTTTAGCATTAAAATCTGGCAGGTTAACGTTAACAAGATTTAGATTTATGTCTAATCGATTATATCATTTTACGGTTCAATAAATGCTCAATAATGGATCGATTTGCTGCTGTAGATTCAGGCGATATGCAAAAACAAACATAAACATAGTTCTATAGATTGTATGTGGCTTTAAAGTAATGCTACTAGTAATGCTGCCAGTAACATATAATCTGATTACTGTCTTTGTTGCTGTAACTGTAACAGAATGCCCTTACCTTTTTTCGGTGTCTGGATTACACCACGCCATTACATGCAATCCTACCCATACCTTCCATTACAGATAAGTTACATTAGCTTTGGAGTTTGTCATAACTTAACTTAGACAATGAACACATCCTGGCTGTGTGAATATGTTTGAGGTACGGGAGGAATAGTGCAAATTTCCTTTGTCAAATTATTCCTTTAGCTCTCAGCCACAGCTTTTCTCTGCAATTAGTGTTAACATGATGAGTGCTTGATTGTCTACGTGTGGTTCTGTTTTATCCCCTCTCTTGAGTCTTGTTTCCTGTTATTTTGTCCCATGTGCCGTCTCCCAGACATCCTCATAAAGAAGAGCACTAAAGAGCCAGCATCACTTTAATGCAAGACAAATAAAATGCAACAAAAAAAAGAACAAGTCTCAGGTGGCCTCAGCCAAAAGTGTAAAGGAGCTGAAGTCTGTAGGTTGGGTTTGAGCTGCGCTGTATATTAAAGGAAACAAAGAAACACAGGTGCTTCAGTAGTGATAATGACTAGAATCTACTTTGAAGGACATCAGGCTTGCCCATATAATCTCTCTCTCTCTCTCTCTCTCTCTCTCACTCTTTAAACAATGTGTACAGAAAAACTGGCTGCAAAGAAAGTGCTTTTATATTGACTCATGTGGATCTGAACATATCACATTCATATTCTGAAAATGTTAGTCAAAGCAAGCTTATTGATATAGTGTCTTTTACAACAGATGCTGTCACAAAGCAGCTTTACAGAGAATCCAGGTCTAAGACCCCAATGAGCAAGCAAAAAAAAATCCCATAGGTCAAGAAGAAGAAACTTCGAAAAGAACCAAGACTCAAAAGGGGAACCCATCCTCCTTGGGTCCACACCGGATAGTAAGAATAGTATGACAAGCACAAAAATAACAAGGATTTACAATATTAAACGTTTACAATATTATATGCAATATTGAATAGAATAACTGTTCGAGTGAAAGTATCAGATTTGTGTCAGAGTTGAGATCTGAGTTTTATTTGCACTTCCGGGCTAAAATATGAGCGGAAGCGTGTCCTCCCTCAGCAAACGCATGCATTTTAATACTGGATACATGTGAACTGGGCCATGCAAATAAACTTCTTAATGTGCAAATATGTGTGTGTGTTTTTTTCTCCCTTATTTTTCTTAAATCAAGACATAAATAGCCTGGAATGTTACAGCCAGCAGCATAATTGCGTATGGATGACAACAAAGAGCCGCATGTGAATATTCATGTCCCACTGTTTTTCTTGCTAACTTCACAAACTTGAGGCTATTTAGTGGAAAACTGAAAACATCTATCATTTCCCTAACTTTAATCTTTTGTTCAGCGTTTGTTTTCTCCCTGTGCTTCTTTTTTCAGGGAGCGCTGCTTCAGAAGAAAGTCCGCAATATCTCTAAACACTCATTATGCCAGGTAAGGATAATGTACAGGTTAAATTGAGTTCAATCCAAATAAGCTATATCAGTGGAGGTGCTTCTCCAACAGGCTTTGTCCAAAATAAGTAGCGTGCCCAAAAATGAGTGTGGTGAGAAATGAAAACAAAGAAAAACTGAGAGGGTCCAAGAAAAAAAAAAACACCTCTCTGAGTGCGTGGAGTAGAAACCCTGAGATGAACCAAGACTCAAAGGAGCATAACAAAGGTACACTGAGATGAACCAAGAGTTAAAACTCTGGTGGGCAGTATTCTTCTGTGTGTCTGATGGAGGGGGGCACTGCGATGATATGTAAATTGCTATAATGAAACATTATATCATAATGGCCAATTGCATGTTTCATAAAAAAATTCACTCAGATTTAGGCCATTTATACAGAGCATGTAAACAACAACCAGTGGGGTCACACTGCGAAATGAAAACTGCATAGTTACACAGGGCTGAAAGAAACACCAGCCCATTATGGCATTATCCTATTTTTAATTTCTAAATGAGTTTATTTTCCCTGTGTGCCTTGTAGTTACCCTGAATAAAAATAAAAATACACATAATTTGTCTTTTACCCTTTTTACCCTACAGTTATGCTGATGTACACTTAAAGTGATATCATGATGTACATTGTTTATTGTCTTAATATTGCCCATACCTAGATATAAATATTTTCCAAGGAAGATCAACAGACTAAACACTGACATTACACTGTGATTATGCAGAAGAACAATCCTAGAAACAACACAACCCTTCAAAATTGGGATAAGAAATCAATTGTGTTGGACTACAGATTGGAAAATATAGAACATGGTGGAACACATGCAAGAGGGCAAATGTAGAACATAGTGACTAAGGGAACTTTCCGTTTTGCACTATGCAATACAAACAGTGGTTTGAACACATCTATAGAACATGGACCCTGAACACATACAGGGTGGTAGATATACAGGATGGTAGATACAGAACACGGTGAACTAATACAAGATGACAGTATAGAACATGGCAGAACGCAAGAAGGATGGCAAACACAGAACATGTCAGGCTCCTATGGGGCAGTAGTTGTAGAAAATGGTGGATTCATATGGGATGGTAGATGTAGAACATGGTGGATTCATATGGGGTGGTAGATGCAGAACATGGGGGAAAACATACAAAATAGTACACATCAGTGCTGTTGGAACAAAATCCAAAATATCTCCATTTTCCTGGTTTTTTGAAAATGCTTATTTCCCTTTTTATTAATGATAGTTGGATAAAATCTGGTTACATGAACTTAAGTAATTATTAAGTAAATTTGCATAATTTTAAGTGTATTTTTCCTTCTTCTGTAAGGTTCTTTGGTAAGGTTATCGTTTTGGAGATTTTGTTTGGAAGGTTTTGTGCCAACAGCAATGGTATGAAACATTCACAAGGCTAGATAGAATAAGGGCCCAAATGAAACCACACTTTTGCTAAAATTTTTGGAATTTTTTTCGAGAGAGCTATTGTTTGGGTGACATATCAGTGAACATAAAATATCATAGATTAGACTAACTTAAGTGTCACACTTCTGGGTTTCCTCTCTGCCTCCGATCCCCGGAACCCCATCTCCCAGAACCCCCTACCTGGTGACATCACAGTCACATGTCCCTCACCCACCAATCCCGTCCCGTTTCGATCACACCTGTTGTCAATTTAGTCTGTTTGTACATATACTCCTCTCTCACACTGACCCATTGCGAAGTATTGCCACATTTTTGTAGCGTACCGAGGGGTCATTCTCTGTTGACCCTGTTCTGACTTTCTGGCTTTCTGACTCTGTTCTGATCTCTGACTTTCTCTTCTCTGGTTTTCCTCTGGTCTTGTCTTGCCCTCGCTGATTGTTTTTTTGGTATTTTGACTCTCGTCTGTCTCCTGTTATTTGACTTTGCCTGTCCCTTGCACTTTGATTACCTGGATTCAGTTGTTGAACCTCACTGCTAATCTGCTAAACAAACCCAGCCTTGATTTTAGCTCAGCGTGCATCAATCTGACTTTGTCCGGCGTGAGATTAAGCTTCTGTAAGTGGAAGTTAGAATGGTAGTAAATAAAGTGCAATGTTTCTGCGTCACAGTTTTTTACACCGGTCGTTTGTGAGCTGACAGGTCAGGGGGAGGGTAAAGTAGGAGGCAAAAATATTGACTGCCTTTGTGTGCCGTTGTTGTAGGGCTTTTTTAATATTATTTACCATTTTTAGTAGTTAAAAGGTAATAAACAGCACAAAGTAACAGTATCAAGCACTGAACAAATATAACAACTCAACAACAATAACATGACAAAGACCAGTCTATTTTTAGCTTTTCTCCTAACACTGGCTGTAACTGATTATGTGCCAAAGTTGCCTCAACATCACACATGCATCGCATTTGCACTGTTAGCATCTGTTTGAATGTTTTGTCTACAGTTCCTCCCCCAGCTCTGTATCTCTTCATGTTCATCTGTTTTTCTTCCAGATTATACAGTAATTGCTTTATCTCTGTGCAGTCCATTAATGATTTACATTCTCACCGTACCTGAGCGCACGTGGCACACCTGTCTGCGTGAGCCTCAGGGGGAAAACCGGCTGCACACCTTGTCTCTCTCTCTTTCAGCTTTCTTTCAGGATAACACCACCATCTAAAACACAGCAGATGTTCAGTTTGCTACCAAAGCAAACACAACTGTGCAAATTAATTTGTTTTGTTTTTTTTTTTTTTAAAAAAAGGTTCCCTCATTAGTGGTGTTTGAAAAGTAAAGTGCGTGCATTGTCCTTAAAATGCCACAATCAAAGCTAGATAATTGCTCTATTTCTCTTGGTATCTCCACTTTTTTTTGCCACATGTGATACAAAAGGAATCCCCTCAGTGGATCCTGTCTGGTGATTTTAGTTGATTTGATTTTTAATTTTTTTTTTTTACAGAAAAAGCATTACATTTGTGGATGGATCTTAAAGGCGACTTGCACTTTTCAAAATCTCTGTATACAGTAATTATTGAGTAAGTAGCAAGTCAAAATAATATCAGTATAAGAAAATATCTATCTATCTATCTATATAAGGAAGAATAAAAATATGGGTTGCTTGCAGGAGAATAAAGAGGAGCACACATAAAGGTGTATACATTAGAAACAGTACAAATATATAAATCAATAAAATAAAACTTAAAACAAAAAAACTTTCAAAAATATCCTACAATTCTGATCAGAAACACCCAATATAAACACATGGAACACGCTTCCACTAGCGAGCAGTGGACAATGAGCAGCTGGAGCATAAATAAAAAATAACCTTAAAGTAAAGATATCAGAAGCACCAGGGATTAATTAAAACCACAACAAAGTGAAGGACCAACGGGATCAGTAAAAAGAGACGAATCACAGGGATGGAAATTTTTTCGTCCCACACAGGACCATCCGTGCAAGTGGAAACGAGTACATTCACAGGAAAAAAAAATTAGCGAGAAAAAAAAAAGAACAGAAAACGCAAGAGTAAGGATGTTCTACAACCGGCGCAATTAAAGGCAGGATAAAAAACACAAAACAACAACTATTTACAGTAAGAGTGCCATTGTGTTGTAATTGTCCCTCTGCTCACATCCTACTCAGCTTGCTTTGGTTTCTGTAAATTGCGGGTTTGTTCACTGACTTGCTCCATAATTAGGCCTTTTGAAGTACATATGTGGTTTCATTTGAATAACATTAGCAAATGGCTGTCGAATTCAGACTTGTGCATGTCTCTTAGAAAGCAGAGAGTGGCCAGAATGTACGTATTTATTTATTAGTTTTTTCGTAGGAAGTGCTGGGCGTACATCTTTTAAAGATTCAAATCATTTGATTCAGTTTATTGCTTTGTTTCTTCTGCACCGTTCACTGATCCACTAAGTGTTCAATCTTCACAATGGAGCAAGTGCTTGCTCGCTTTTATTGGGTGGAAGCCAATACGCTTTTTTTCATTACATTTTGATTCCACAATCGACTTTTGGTATAAACAACCGAGTAAGTGTAAGTTCAACAAATAATAATTTTATCCACCCAAAACAAAACTTCTGTGAAAGAGCAATGAAGGTGCCTCTAAAGAGTAAAGTACAGAGTGTAATGTGGGAGAGTAGATTTGTAGTTCAGCCCAGACAGACAGTGCAATGCACGCTGGCCACTTTCTTAGAAACATCATTCTAAAACTGGGGTAGGACCTTTGCTCTTAAAACAGCCTGAACTCTTTTTGACATTGACTCAACAAAGTGCCTGAAACATTTCTTATAGATTTTGGTCCATTGACATGAATGAATCGTGTAATTGAAGCAGATTTGGGAACTGCACATTTATGCTGTGAATATCCTGTTCTACTACATCCCAAAAGTGCTTTATTAGATTCAGCTTGGGTGACTGTATGGTCAGGTTCATATAACTAGTTTTAGAGGATGCTGTGCTTTGTGACAAATTGCATCATCAAGCTTGAAGCAGCCATTAGAGGGTTAAACTGTTTATTAAACTAAGTTGTGCAACAGCACTCTGCATTTAAACTATACGAGATTGGTATTAGTTGGTCCAGTGTGTCAAACAACCACCATCAACTTATACTAGTGGCACAAGACAGGTTGGGTTAATGGATTCATGCTGTTTCTACCAAAGTCTGGTCATATCATCTGCATGTCTTGACGGAAATCAAGATTTATCAGACCACCCAGATTTATGAGACCATTTTTTCCATCTTTGACTGTCTAGTTTTGGTGACCCTGAGCAGTTTCTGAAATACTCAAACCACCCTTGTCTGGCACCAACAACTATGTCACGGTCAAAGTCACTCTAATCCCTATTCTGATGTTTGATGTGAACATCACCTGAAGCTCTTGACCCGTATCTGCATGATTTTATGCACTGAGCCGCTGCCTGATTATTAGCTCTTTGGATAATTGAATATATGTGTATATATATATATATATATATATATATATATATATATATATATATATATACATATTCTTGTTTCATTGCATACGAACCAAAGAATCCAGTATTTTAAAATCAAGATCATCTTTATTAAATAGTCATCTAGTTAACAAGATGGTTTATATGCTGTCATGGTCATGGAGTTAGATTTACACCGACCACTAATTCTAATACTGGGTAGGACCTTTTGTCTTGAAACAACCTGAATTCCTTTTGACATTGACTCCACAATGTGCTTGAAACATTCCTTTTAGACTCTGATCAATTGACATGATTGCATCATACAATTGTTGCAGATTTTAAAGCTGCATATCCATGCTGTGAATCTCCTGTTCCACCAAATCTCAACGGTACTCTTTTAGATCTAGATCTAATGAGTGTGGAACCCATTTAAGCAAACTGAACTCATGGTCAGGTTCATGAGGTTCCTCGTGGTCAGGTTCAGTTGGAAATGATTTGTGCTTTGTGACAAAGTGCACCATCATGCTTGGAGTTATCATTGGAAGGTTAAATAAAATTTTATTGGCATTAGGCAGTCATGCCAGGATAGTTTATGGGGCTAAAAAAATAGCAAGGGTCAGTAATACACAGTCTAGCTATATATTTGACTTAGTAACTCCCCCAGCCTGAAGTCTTACTTGCTACTACTACTACTATGTATAGCCTTCATAAACCAAACATTAATTTCAGATGTATTCTTAGTGCATATTGCATTTGGATCAAGCCATTTTGTTTTACACCTGTGCTCATGCACACAACTGGTCCTGAAAAGTTACTTATTAAAGGAATGGTTTGGTGAAAAACCTGCTTGCCCAATATGTAGTCTATCAACCTAGTCATGTTTGATGTCCAAATTGTGCTTCTTTGTTGTAGCACTGGAACTAAAAGTCTAGAAACAGAAACAACAGAAACTAGAACAGAGCATAACTGTAAAGTGCTTTTTTAAGTCAAATGTTTTTTTGTTGTAATTATTCAATGTAACTTGCATACTTTGGATACTTTGGTATGAAAAGTCATTATTTACTGGCACCAAGGTCAGCACCAAGATGAATGCCACGTGTCACTCGTTCAGGTTCCTGCTGTCACTCCACTTCCACCCCTACCACAAAATCTGCAGGAACTGCATGAGAATATTGTCTGCAATATAAGATGCATAGGACGAATTATCACAGGACACCAATAGGAACCTCTACAACTCCATGCTAAGATGTCTGGCAAGTTGCATTAGCAAACATGGTGGCCTGACACCATACTGAGAGACACTGCTTCTATATGTGTAGCTCAATAAATATTGCCATAAGTCATATGTAAAATTTTTCATTGACTTTCTAAGTAAAAATAAGTTAACACATTCTCTACAGAGAACTCGCATGTACAATTACTGTTAATTTGCTGAATCCAACTTATGAAAGAGAACAATTATGCAGTAATGACAAACTTTCTATTTGATACTTTTAATTCTAAAGTTAGCTTGCTAAACAGCAAGTTGGTTTTATTAAACAATAGGACAGTCGAACCAAGCAGCAATACGCGAAACAGCATGAAAGGGAGAAGCGATAAACAAAGTCAGAGGCAGGCAGATGTCAGTAACCGGAAATAGCAGTCAGCGAGGCGAACAAGTCAGAAGGGCTAGACAAGAGACAGAGTGGAGGAAACGAAAAGATGATGAGGGGAGAAAGCCAGAAGGGGAGAAAGCCAAAAGAGGTAGTCAGGGATGAAATAGATCAAAACCAGAGAGTAATCACAAGGAGATAGACCGCTCAGAAATGCAAAAATTAGTTTTTGGCAAAACTTCGCAACAAGGAAGTGTACTGTGGGGCTTATATGCTGACATTAAACTAGAGACAGCTGGAGCTAAAACTCAGGTGACCTAGAGCGGATCTGGCTGGACGGCTGGGGACATGTGTGTGTGACGTCATCGAGCGAAGCCCTCCGGGAAGTTGAGTCCGGGAGAGTGAAGGAGCCGGGAAGACCCGGAAGCGTGACAGTATTATTATTAATAGTATTATTATTACCATTAACAGTAATATTATTATTTGCGCATATGTGCAAATGCACTACTGCATCCTCCCAAAGGTTTTAGACATCCATTGGAACTTGATCGTTTTTTCCACAGCTATTAGACTGAAGAGTGTACTTTGAGAGAGGTACACTACAGGGCTGGTAGGGGATCATTTACACTTATCTGTTTGGAGCCTTAAAACCATGAATTGCAGAAGTGGATTCATATAAATATATAAAACTACAAGGGAAATGTAGAATATGCATCTTTAAAACTACATAAAGTTACCCTGATCTGGTGTAGAGTGCTCAAGTTGGACTTTCAAACTCAAGCTGAGAAGCTAAAGCAGAGAAGGTGCTTGAAAAGCTCTGCGGAAACAAATCAGAAAAACGGTGGAAAACTTTAAAAAGCAGCGGATGCTCCCGACTGAGCCGGGTTGGAGACTCTGAAGCTGATTCTTACTCTTGTTCCTCATTTCCGAACATGGAGTGTGTGGAGTGTGTTTGAAAGTCTCTCTCCTTCCTGCCGGAGCCCCAGAGTGCATTAGAGCCGAAAGAGCCCGGGGTCAGGGTGCCATTACGGCCGCGGAGAGAGAGCGCTCACCCAGACTCTCCAACACTCTAAATGCACTCAGAACTGGCGCTCTGAAGCCTTCCACACTGACCCTCGCACACACACGCTAATGCAGCCCCTCTGAGTGTTAAAGTGGCTCCAACCCGACTCCCTCGGCCTCCTGCAGCTTCGGCCCTCACAGGAAACGTTCAGATCCGCGTCCTGTACACACACAGGAAAAAAAGGGAAAGAAACAGGCTGGGAATGCAGCAGTGCAGTCATCAGGGTACGCTTAAGTACCACCTTTTTGTAATGATTTCAAATTGTCACCTGCGTGTACATGGTGGATGAACAATAGGCTAAAATAGCTTGGAATAAAATTGCAGTGTATTAACATATACAATGCACTTTACTCAGTTCTGTCTTATATTTCCGTCTCGGACATCCAAGGATTTATTATGATGGCGCCAAATCACACACAAAAACAACCCAGACAGGCAGACCTCTAGAAGCTTGTGAGGAAAAGGTATTACATGTTGCACCCCAGTGGTCCAAGATGGAACTGTGCTACAAAGAACTTCAAGGTAGGCAGCATTAAAGGCAGAGCCCGCTGAAAGTTTGTGACCACTAGGGCAATGCTGCAGGGCCCCGTGGGGAAAACCCTGGTGAGACTGAGTATCCGGCAGAAGATTGAGTGGTGACTTTGGGCTGCAGGTCGAGTGCAACGTGGTAAGCAGATGGCTCATCATGCTCGCCGTCATGGGATACCTTAACTGCGACCAGTTGTTCTCCCATGTCCAACCCAGGTCCGTAACCAGCATTGGAGGTGGAGCCCCTGAACCCACAACCAGCATTCATGCCGCTGATGATGGCATGGTGGGTGATGAAGAAGACTGAGGGTGGCCTGGTGGAGCACCACTGTTGCTGCCACCAACTGCACTGGACTTGAAGCAATGTGCTGTGGGAGCTCAGTGCACGTAGGAGGGACTGCAGTGGTGAGGACATGGCTTGAGTGTTTGTGATGCCCAGGACTGCACAGCCCAGGTTGACCACTGCAGATGGCCACTGGGGATGGTCTGCCTTTAGAGGGAAGCCGTATAGTGACCTGCTACTGGTTGGGGCTGAAGTCTAGAAGCTTGTGAGCTGTGGCCGAGTTATGGCCACTCCGGGAGTATCACTGAAGGTGTAATATGTACTGTTTAGTAAAATACTGAGCAAAAGTCTTATACTGCGTTTCCATGTTGGTGTTTTTTCCTCTATGTGGTTTTATAATATCATTATGTTATTTACAGTCGTAGTCAAAAGTTTGGGCACTCCCCGAAATTGCATTAATATTGTATTGATTGACAGCGTGGTAAGCAGATGGCTCATCATGCTCGCCATCATGGGATACCTTTATTGCGACCAGTTGTTCTCCCATGTCCAACCCAAGTCCGTCACCAGCATTGGAGGTGGAGCCCCAGAACACACAAGCAGCAATCATGCTGCCTACGATGGCACACTGGGTGTTGAAGAAGGCTGAGGGCGGCCTGGTGGAGCACAACTGTTGCTGTCGCCAACTGTACTAGACTTGAAGCAACGTGCTGTGAAAATAAGTTGAAACATCCTTTACAGCAGCGGTTCTCAACCTTTTGCTCATGGTCCAGTTGACCAGAGACCAAAAAAGCTTTGATTACTTTAAATATATGCTAATATAATAAAAGTTGTAGCCTATTGGATTTTCATTTAGTCGGTTATGTATTTTGGCAGACTGTTCACTGTGCTTAACTGAAATATTTAATGTTTTAATTATTATTTTTAAATAGTTATTATAACATTAAGCTAAATGCCTGCATATGGTAATAAACTTTTTTTCCCCCAATCCCTTCCTAGCAAATTTGTCTGCAAAGAAATGGCATATCTAAGTTCTCTGAAGTAGATAGAATAATGAAATAATGAAATGTTAGCACAGTGGGTAGTGCTGTCGCCTCATGGCAAGAAGGGCCTAGGTTTGCTTCCTGGCTGGGATGTTCATGGTCATTTCTATGTGGAGTTTGCATGTTTCCTTCCACAATCTAAAGACATGCTGCCAGGTGGATTGGAGATGCTAAATTGTCCCTAGGTGTGAGTGTGAGTGTGTATGTCTACAGTATGTGTCTGCCCTGTGATGGACTGGTGGCCTGTCTGGGGTGTGCTCCTGCCTTGTGCCCAATGAGTTAGGATAGGTTCTAGCGCTCCCTGCAACCCAGTCAGAATCATAGGCTCGGAATCAATGAATAGAAGAATAAGAAATTATGTTTTTTGGCCACGAGTGTTAAAATGTTTATGTTAAACTGAATGCATATGCCAGTCTGCCCTCAGTTACACTTTGGAGTTAATTAAAGTTCTACTGAACTGAATTCAATTAGAAAAAAAAAACACTGTTTCATATATCATACCACCAGTGGTGGCATGCAACCAAAACCAAAAGGTTACTATGGTGTCAAAGGTGAAAAATATAATAAATGTTACATATTTTGTATTTTAAACCCTTTCCCCCCTAATTTAGTTGTGGCCAATTCCCACCTGCCAGCTATGTCTCCCTCTATCACATGTTTCTACCAAGCTGGGAGGGTGAAGGGACTAGCATGTGCTTCCTCCAGAGAAGTCACCCCGCATATGTTTAAACTGCTATTTAGACAACTTCAGTGCACAGCTCAGAACGCTTAGAGGAAATCACTGACTGCTAATTCTGTTACGTCAGCTGACAGAGCGGGAGGCGGGAGGACAATCCAACACACCCAGAGAGATTGAGGCCAGCTTTACTCCTATCCACAGATGAATACACCTGATTCAATTTAGCGAAGTATTGATAGGCCTTGGTACTGGATGGTAAAATACAGAGTTTGTTCAAGAAAATGATACATATTAAGTTGGAGAGTTGTTCTGCTGAGAGCAAAACACCTCTTCCATTAAAGGCACCAATACCTACCCTGCAGTGAGGTGGAAGCCAGTGAAGTGGCTTCTCCAGAAGCCACTGGCCAAACCGACCACACCTTTAACCCATGCATGGTTTGCAAATGACTAAAGAAATTGAGTTTAGGAGGTTTTAATATAACAGTGATGAACCATATATACATTCATGATGGTGTGTTGACCTACCTTCTGTTGAAGAAACAGAGTGTCCTGGATCTTTTTCCTTAATTAAAAAATAAAAATCATATATAAAATGAAACAAAAAGAGTTGACTCCAAGCATCTGGAATCGTTGGAGAAGAGTTAACCTTAGATGTGTTGGAATTGACTTTTGAGCCCTTGCTGGGAGACATCAGTGTAGCTAATTGTCACACACCGCTATGGCTCAGTACTGGGCCTAGCCACTGGGGACTCCATTTCCCAGGATACCCTGGGTGAGCATGTGACCTCCAGTAGACAGCCAGCAACCTATCCCAGATCAACCTGATTACTGATTAGTGTCACCTGTTTTGTGGCCTATTTAAGATGTTTGCTTTGCCTAACCCTTTGCAAAGTATTGTATGTGTATTTTCAGTATATTCCAAGCCTTTCAATTCTCTTCTCGGTCTCTGTTTTTTTTTTTTTTGTTTTTTTTTTTAAATTTTGGCCTTCTTTTTGGCTTTTTGGATCTCCATTTTTGTATATGTTTACCTTTGTACTCAACCCGTTGCTAGGGTTAGGGTTAGGGTTAGGGTTAGGGTTGACCACTGCCTTGTTTTGTGATTTGGTAAATAAGCCTTTTTTAGCCTCATCTCCACACATCTAGCCTACCTTTTTTTTTGCTGTGATGAAAGCTTAAAAAAGAGTTATTCAAAATCAGGTAAAATTGTTACTACCACAGCAGCCATTACTGAACTTTTTGCTAGTGTTATGATTGTTAAGTTAGGGACAGAACTTTTATGTTTATTCATTTGTCTTAATAAATTATATATGATTAAGGTATAAGGTCACAAGAAAGTCTAGAATCAGTCAAAATGTCACAAAAAGTCAGGTTGTGTGTGAAACTGTGTTTTCAATTATGACTTTAAACAAATTGTCCATGAATTGTTGCTGTCCAATAAAAACATGTATTTGCATTTTTTCCATTCTTTTTTTTCTGTATTATTGGAGCACAACAGCTGCCCTTTACATTGTGTAAAAATGATGCCTTCCCCAAACACTCCAGAATTGCTTGAAATTAAATCTTCTATTGAAGGTAATAAACATTTCTCCTGTACTGCCCTCTCCTGTACTGCCATTTTGAAGATACTTGTTTTTCTTTATACAGCAGCAATATATATTTAGTGCACAGTCCATACCGCATGCTGGTAGAAACCTGAACGTTATTATAAATAGGCTGAAAGGTTCAGTGCTGGAGGGGTAAGTGGTGCATATTTAAAGAAGAAAAGTAAGTGACCGTCAGTGAATATGTACTACTATAAATAAAATCTGGTGGTGTTACTTTAATGTGCTAAGTTTTTGTGAGTAAAGCATGTGTAGATCAATCTTTTTTTTCACCCACAACTCTGAAATAACCGGCAATGGGCTAAAAATATGGCCGGTGTCTGGGATCAACAAAAGTCACTAGACCTTTTTTTTTCTTCCCACACAAAACCTGTATGACCTGTTAATCAAGTCAAGTCAACATTTATTTACATAGCGCCTTTTACAACAGATGTTTACAAAGAATCTGGTGTCCGAGCCCCCAGTGAGCAAGCCAAGGGTGACAGAGGCAAGGAAAAACTCCCTCAGTTCCAAAGGAAGAAACCTCAAAACCAAGACTCAAAAGGGGAACCCATCCTCCTCGGGTCAACACCAGATAACAAGACAAACAAAGGAAAGGAGCTTTCAGTGTTTTGTAAGGTAGAGGAATAAATGTCTGATTAGTCTGTAATTAAATAGCTGGCTCATCGGATGAGTCAGCAGAACGCAGGCCAAGCTTCCCCAGTGCGGGACAGCCAGGTTAAAGGCAAGCAGTGGCACCCAGTCAAAGCAGATGTAGCAACATCAACCGACTGCCCAGGATGACCAGCAGTTCAGCTCAGGCAAAGAAAACATACAGACTGTTAGCTCTGACAGAAGATTTGAATATTTGAACACACTATATGGTGTTAACAGAGTGCAGCAGTGACTCCGGCAGGCCAGGATATTACAGCATAACTAAAAGGGAGAGCCAGAAGGTTACAAAGACATAAGGGCTCCCTGAGAAGTCAGCACCCCTCTGCTCCACCATCAACAAACCTGAGTGAACATGAAGAGCAGCGGGACGACAGCACCAACATTCCCAGCTTACCAAAACACTCTCTGTCAGTGGACCCCTAGACCTGCACCTTTTATCTAGCAGAAAAACTAATTACCAAAAGCTCAACTGAACAGGTAGGTTTTAAGCCTGGACTGATTGAGGCTGTGCCTGAGTCCTGAACACTGACTGTTAGGTTATTCCAAAGCTGGGGGGCCTTGTATGAAAAGGCTCACACCACTGATGTAACTTTGTTAATTCTAGGCACTAATAGAGAGACCGCACTTTGCAATCTAAGGTCACGTGACGTTTCATAATACGAGACAAGTTCAGTGAGGTACAGAGGAGCAAGGCCATTTACAGCTTTATATGTTAGAAGAAGAATTTAACTGGCAACCAATGTAAGTTAGATAAGACTGGGCTGATATGGTCAAACTTTCTAGTTCTTTTAAGGACTCTGGCTGCAGCGTTTTGGCCTAACTGAAATAACTGAAGGCTTTTGCTGGAACAACCAAAAAACAGGGCATTACAATAGTCCAGCCTTGAAGTAATAAAGGCGGGATACTAGCTTTTCTGCATCCTGTAGGGACAGTGCATTTCTTAGTTTCACAATATTTTGTAGATGTAGAAAAGCTATTCTAGTGACATAGTAATATGCTCATTGAAGGCCAGATCAGGATCGATCGTGACACCAAGCCATTTTACAGATGTACCTGATGTGACTAAGAAGCTATTAAGCTTAAGTGATAATGCAGACAGCTTGTTTCTTGCAGCTTTGGGACCAAGAAGAAGAACTTCTGTTTTGTCTGAGTTAAGTAGGAGGAAGTTACTTGACATCCAGTCTTTTATGCCTTTAACACGGTCCTCTATCTTATGAAATATACAATTGTGTGTCATCGGCATAGCATTGGAAATTGATGTTATGTTTTCTGATTATGGTACCTAGTGGTAGCATATATAAGGTAAATAATATAGGTCATAAGACAGAGCCCTGTGGAACACCAAACTTTACTTTTGTGTGAGTGGATGATTCACTGTCTATGTTTACAAATTGATAGCGGTCACTTAAGTAAGATCTGAACCATGAAAGAGCTTTTCCTGTTACTCCTACAAAGTTTTCCAGCCTATCTAGTAGGATGGAGTGGTCTGTTGTGTCAAATGTTGCACTAAGACCAAGCAGAACAAGTAAGGATACGTTTCCTCTGTCAGAGAGGCCTAAATCAAGACTGAAATTTTTCAAGTATGTTATTCCTGTGCAGATAAGAACTTAACTGTTGTGCTACAGCCTTCTCTAAAATCTTTGATATAAATGGAAGATTTGAAATAGGTCTGTAGTTTGCTAGCTCATAAGGATCAAGATTAGGTTTCTTAATTAAAGGTTCAGTTACTGCTAGTTTAAGAGATTTTGGGACGTAACCAAGGCTAAGAGATGAGTTTATTAGAGACAGAAGAGGCTTGGTTATTTCTGGCAAAACTTTCTTGAGTAAACTAGTCAGAATTGGATCTAGTATGCATGTAGAGGATTCTGAGGATGAAATAATTGGAAATAGCTCCGTTTGTTGGAGTAGAGTAAAAGATTCCAGCCTCTCCGCAGTAGTTACACTGTGATCTAGATCGGTATTAGCTGTATGGGGCAGTACACTTGTAGCTGTTAACAGTGCATTTTGTATTTTTAGCCTAATCATTTCAATATTAAGAAATTCATAAAGACATCGCTACTGTATGCTAACAGTATCTGGGGTTCAGTAGCGGATTGACTCTTGGCTAATTTAGAGATTGTGCTAAATAATAATCTTGGATTATTTTTGTTATTATCAATCAGTGAAGACAGATAAGATGAAAGCGCTACAGTTAAAGCTTTTCTATAGTCTATAAGGCTATCCTTCCAGGCAGACTGGAATATGTCAAATGTTCACTCCAGTTAAGTGAATTAAATCCAGAGTATGGCTGCAGTAATGAGTTGGTCCCATTATATTCTGAGTGATACTAAACGAGTCTAAAATGGATAAAAATGCCTTACTTAGTGGGTCCTGTGGTTTGTCTAGGTGGATCTCCAACAATTATTACTTTATTTGAATAGGTACAGTAACACTCCATTACAATTACAATATCCCTCTGAAACTTTCACAAAATGCAATAATTAATGCTACATGGCCTAAAGTATGTGTATATATGCATGTGACCATTACACTGCTTGCTACTTGCTGAACATGCCACTGCTGGAAAGACTTTCCACAAGATTCTGGAGTGTGTATGTGGAAATTTGTGTCCCAGTATTTGAGGTTAAATATTTTTAAATTATCTTTTTTCCTTCATCTTATTCAATAACATTATTATAATTAATTCATTCATTATTTTAACAAAATTGTGATAACAGACATAACTGTTTTAAAAGGGCATACTTCTAATTGCGTATAGTCTCAAAAAGAATAATGTTAATATCAACAATAAAAATAATAATAAGAAGAAGAAGAATGAATAATATTAATAACTTTAATAATAACAACAATAATAAAAAATATTAATTTATTCATGCATTTATGTATTATAATAATAATAATAATAATAATAATACTAGCGCTGACCAGTGGATCGCACTAGTAGCCGGTCTGCGCTGCGCGGATCTGCAGAGTAGCTGAGTTTGAACAGGGTTTTGAGCTGTTTCACTTCCCGTACTGAAGCCTTGTGTGCTGCGTCTTGCTGCGGTTCCCGCTACTGGTGTGAAATGGTCTGAATATTTCGGTGTAGTTTAATCCGAATATACAGCAACATTACATCACAGTAACACACTGAACCACAGAGTCAAACACAGCTACTAGCCTGTTCGCTAGCCAGCAGCACTACGGCTTTAAGACCTTTGACTTCCCCTGTTTAGGACATAGATTATGTCATGTTTACGACGTATTTTCTCATAAAAACTACATATTTTCTCGTAATTACGACATCTTTTCTCATAAATACGACATCTTTTCTCATAAATACGACATCTTTTCTCGTAATTACAACATCTTTTCTGTAGATCCCGAGGGATTTATTTTTCCTGTGCATGGCAGCAATAGCCACTGTAGTTTCCAGATGTGTGTCAGAGATGTGATAAGTGAAAGTAGCCTCCGAAAGCCTGTAGTTGTAGTTTATTCCAAGAGATATACAAAACTAAAAAATGTAAAAACAGGAGCTACGTCCAATCACAATCAGTTCGGTACAACATAACCCATCAGAAGTATACTTGCAAAATAAAATAATAAATTAATACATTGAGAAATTTTATTAGCGTCTGTAATCACAAAAATACTAAATAATAGACAACTGTAAATGCAAACCTAGAATATCTGGCTGCCATAAATCATAACTGAACATTGGAAGTTTTTTTTACATCCCCAGCCATGCCCCAGGTCCACAGTCATATTGAAACATAAATACATTTGCCCATTTTAATAGATAACAGTATGACATACACCATATACCATGTGTCAGAAATCACTTAACTCTATTAGAGATTACTTTACCACTTTTTGCAATTTGAGAAAAGTGTGCAATGCCTTTTATCCAATGGTAATGCTAATCCTATTACCTGTTAGCTGCAGTGGCCTCATAGTTCTTGCAGGAAACTGAAGACATGTCTTGAATAAGCGGCTTCATTTTGGGTGAGATGGAAATTGTGTAAATTTGATTTTTCTTTTTTTTCTTTTTTTTTTGCTGAACTTTCACTGTAAGCTGTGAAGAGATGAATCTAAAGCTCTCAGCATGTCTCGGTTTGAATCAGCAATCAGGAAATGGAAGCTAAACTGCAAGAGCAGATCAGTAAAAAGGCAAAAGTGACCCTGCCTGAGTCCCCTTCAGTCCCAGGGCATTTACTGGCATGCATTCTTCTAAATGCAATTGCCTAAGAGTATTACATTCTCCACAAGTTTCTTGCATGGAGTCATTTTGGACGTATGCAGTTACGCTTTCTAAGGCATGATTGCTCCTTTATAACTTCATGAAGGGAAATGCGAAGCTGTTTGGCACTTTTAGACATTTATGAGTAAAAGAGAATCTGCAGGCAGCGCCACTCAGCGCTGTGACTTTCCAATTGTTTTATGGCTCTCTTTTCCATCAGGAGTAGTATTAAGTCTCTTTTACGTTTGCCATGATGGAGAACAAATGGGCCGGGTTTGCAAGGTTAGAGTCGCATTCTCCAGCATGAGTCAAGTGCCCTCCGCTTAATACTCTTAAAGACCAGAAAATGGAGAAGTAGTGGAAGCTTTTGGCAGACCTTGAGTGGTCATGGTCAGTTCGAGCTACTTCACTCCAACAGTTAGTGACATATAGCTTTTAAATGGTTGGTGGTTTTGAACAAAGGAAATAAAAATATAGCGAAATGAAGAAAAAGATTCCTTGATGGATTTTGCTCAACTAACTATAGCCATCATGGTAAATAATAATAAACAATTAGTTTTAAAGGGTCCATACTGTTGAAAATAGGTGTTGCACAGGCTAGTTGACTGGTCGACTTTACTGCTTAAGCTTGCTGACAACTAGTCACTGATTACGTGATAATGGCACTAGCCACAAGGATGCCTCAGAGAAGACAACAGGTGAGGAGCCTGGTGATTTCAGGGTCCATGTCTTTGGTTTTCTGAATTCTAACATTTTGTTCAAACATTTCTCCACCGATCTACAGTGCTTCAAAGTCTCAACATTGAATGTCGTTATCTTCAGTTTCTCAAAGACTACAATAAAAACTAATGTCTCACTGGAGAAGGGGCATAAAACCGTACCGAGCTACACTAGTCTAAATTTATTCTGGCTTCCCAGACCTAGGAGCTGCACCCAAGGTTGGATAAGGGGATTTTGTGAGACTCCAGGGTCCGTATCGCCGGTTCCCTTAAGGTTAGCAGGGCTAGCCAGGGCTTGTTGGAAAGGGGTCTTCATATTCTACTGACATATGTTGTATGGCTTCATCAAAGATTAAGAATTAAAGTCACTTGTTGCAAAGCATTCCCTTCTCTTGTTCTTTTATTCACGAGCAGTTCAGCAGTTACCCACTGTGGACTCGACTTTCATCACCTAACTGCCTGAAGCTGTTCAACCCCCCTGAATTTTCCTCATTTTAAATTGAATAAAATTGTTAGTAACACATTACCCAAACTACATGACCATGGCTTTTATTCATACTGTACAGTAAGACTTTATTATAGTTACATAATCATTTTGAGACATAATGACATTCATTAAATACATGGGTAAGAAACATATGATGCACTAGATTGATAACATAGTCAGTTTTGCTTAGTGTTAACTGAATACTCCAGATGACTGTCACTTAACAATTTATTATTTATTGATTATTTATTTATTGATTGATTTGTACAAACACTAATACATGAGGGATTCCTGCAGAAAACTACAGAGACACTTTAAGAGTTGAAAGCTTGAATGTTTTTTTCTTAAAAGTTTTACTTTACCTTACCTACCCACCTTCTTACATCATGGTTGCTGACTTTTTTTTGCCTTTAAGCTGAGAGAACAAAACCACTCAAATTCTGCATGCTGCCAGAAACAGTGTTTTTAACTGATTGTTGCATACAAAAAAGCTCACTATCCAGTCTAGACATTTTCATTCAAACCCTTCTAATCAGAAATGCTTTGATTAAATACCAAGAATTCACACACAGAAAACAGTTTAATTGCAACTGTGTTTCTGAATACAATTTCTATGGATATGTTCCATGGACAAGAAGGAAAAATTTGTTTAGAAATCATCACTCGGTAATTCATAAGCCAAGAGGTGTATTTTCTAAAACTTAAACTCAAAACACTACATGAAACAACATCTTCAAAATGTGATGCCACTTGTATTAAAACTGATTACATGACACGCAGGAACTCATATAAGCTTTCCAAGAAGCAGAGACGACAAAGAGCCAGCAAAACGTTGAACACTTGTTAAACAACCACTATCCCAACCAAAATACCAAACTTCCATGAAGTGATCTAGACTGTCAAAAGCATCCGGGGTCCAGTTCATTTTTTCTTAGGTCAGTTCATATCAAAGACTGTGTAACACTGTACATTAAGTATTTACTAACATTAAGCAATGCATTACTTAACAATATCAACAATGGTTAACATTAGTTAAGCACTGTATCCACTGTTCATGTATTACTTCATGTTAACTAACGTATGTGTAATGTTAGTTAGATGCACAGCTAGCTTGTAATGGATGGCCAGGGACGCTGCCAGGGAACCCTAAAAAAATGTAGCACTGTACAGACATGCATAACATTCTTCATATAGTGGAATTCACTATTTGATGCAGGACTCATACCCTCTATAAGAAATGTTTATTAATCTTTAACAATTTCAGTGTAATTTTATTGAATGGAAACTTCTATTAACATGAATGAATATCTTAAAATCTTGTACATCAATTTCTTCAATAAATAATAAATTCTTATTTCCTAAAGAATGTAAATAAGTTTGTTTTGACTCGCACACAACTGGGTTCAGCCTTAGATAGCAAACTCTGATAGCTAACGTCCTCGTGAATCAACACAGTTCAGTTTTTCATTGCAGACCCAAGTGTTCACACGTGAAATCAGACCGAACTAGTTTGTGACAGCTCTGCACCAACCAGTGTAGTCTGTGTAGCACAGTAGCGAGAAGTATTAAAGTAAATTGGCATAGTTACATAAACTGCGACAGTGCATTAGTTCATGTATTGCAATACAAATACTTTTAGCAGACTGGTGAGCTTCAGCTCTGAACATCTCACACTCTCGCACTGTTTTGGGAAATGCCCCACATTTAGGAAATGCCGCCCCTCCAGCATCTGAAATGGAGAATCTGCTTGGTTCTGTCACTGAAATGGAAACTTTATTTGGTTCTGCTGTTGAAATGGAAATTCTGTCCTCCAGTTCTGCCAAAGAGAGGTTTGCCCCTCTGTATGTTCATGCTGGTCGGCGCTCTGTGCGCTTTAGGGAAAGCAGAGGTTTTTATGTCCACGTTCTGAAAAAAATAAAAAGTCGTGGGTCAAATGCTTGCTTGGCCCCATGGTTCCAGTGGCCCAGCATGTATGTGCCAGCTTTGCAGGCAGGATCTAAAGAGAAAGGTCAAAGCAATGCCAGAATGCACACTATGAATGCCGACTGCCAAATGCAGAAAGTAAATTCTGAATCCTGGACATTTTTGGCGAAATCCGGGCAAGACGCATATATTTTAGGTTCCAAAAAGAGGACATGTATGGGACAGAGAGGACATATGGTCACTCTGTGTACATTTACATTTACCCCATTTAGCAGACAGTATTATCCAGAGCTTAGACTCTGCCTGCACAAGGGCCAGTGCTAATACCCAGAAAGAAGAATACAGAGTTAAATACAACTTAGGTGCACTACCTAGCAATCCCAAGCCATCGCTCCTACCTAGAGAGAAGAAAAGTTAAGCTCGGCATAAGTGCAAAACAAAACATTTCAATATATATATATATATATATATATATATATATATATATATATATGTATATTGATTAGTGCTCACTTAAGTGCTTTAGAAAGAGATGGGTCTTTAGTCTGTGTTTGAAGATGTCACGCCTCCGGGTCTCCCTGACACCGCCGATCTCCCGGACTCCGTTTCCCAGAGTGCACTACCTGATGTCATCACTCTCACATGTCCCCAGTCATCCAATCAGTCACAGACTAGTTCACCCGAGTTTTGATTTGCTTCACCTGACACTGTTTACACACCTGAATATAAATCTCTCACACACACACACTGCGAAGTTTTGCCAAACCCAGTTTGCAATTCCGAGCGTTTCTCCTATGACTTTCTCATTGCTATTTCTGGTTCCGACTTCCCTTTGTCTTTGACTTTCTCTCTCTCTCAATTCTCCCTTGGTTCTGTCTGCTCTGTTCTCACTGGTTATTGACTTCCCTTCTGTGTTTTTTGCTGTTTTTTTTTTTTGCTGTTGTGCTTGACTATCGACTTGTCAAATAAACCTCCTTTGGCTTTTAGCTCTGAAGGGTCGAGCCCAGTTCTTTGTCCCTGACAAAAGAATGCAAGAGAGTCTGCTGTTAGGACAGCGAGCGGAAGTTCTTTCCACTATCTGGGTACCAGGACAGAGAAGAGTCTTTCATGCATTTTGAGGGATGGCAGGTCAAGCCAAGCTGTATCTGAAGGCTTGATGGCCCTTGCAACTGACACAGCAACTACACACTGCCCAGTGTGCCAAAAGTGTCTTAGTTTTAAGATCATCAGAACTGGTAGAGAGTGTGTTCAGAGCGATGCTCGCTCTAACATTTAAGAGGCTATCTTTGGACAGTTATGCTTTCAGAAATCCAGCACAGTTTGTTCACACTGCAGTGTCCTACAACTAGCTCATGAACTTGGCAAAAGTAATATTTACAAGATTCTTGTACATAACTGGGACTGACAGTTTACAGCTGTGTATATGTGCATATGGGGATAAGTTGTGCTGGGCTGTGGGGCTATTTAGTGGGGCAGCGTTGCAGTGTTGGTGCCTACTGTCAGAGAGAGCTGTATGAGTATTGATGACCTGCCAGCTGTTCAGTAACACTGGCCGGCAGCCTCCAGTGCTGCTGTGTTCAAAAAAAGACTTTTAATCTAAAGTGATGTGTCCTGCGTCTTCTGTGCCGATGCTACGGTATGGTGTTGCCACCAACTAATTAACAAACTAACTAAAAAAAAAACTACCAGCACTTGATTTTGTTGTTCAAGGGACAAACAAACAAACAAACAAACAGCAGTTAGTGGAATTTATGTGTAGGGCATAAAGTGTATTGTAGTCAGGGGCTGTCTTTGCACTAGGCAAAAGTAAGCCACTGACTAGGGCCTTCCACCATGAGCCAAGGGAGATCTATTTCATGAGCCCATGAAAGTACATGTTGGATATAATGTTTGTATTGATGTGCAAAAACCTATTTTGAAATACATATGCAAACAGCTGTTATCTGTAACTGTAGTGATTATTTTCAGTTATCAATTCAGCATCTTCAGAAGGATGTGAAAACTACTTCCATAATGTGCATACAGCAGCCCCATTCCTGTCTTTGCCCAAGAGCCTGGAAATCACTAAATCCGCCACTGTGGTAGGACCGGTAGGAGAGACACATTGAGCCTGATGTAGTTGCGTGAGGCATGTGCTATTCTGTGCGGTTCTGTGGGGTCATTTGTTAGTTTGAGTGTCTGCCATAGACAGACAGTATACTGTTAGACTGTTAGAGATGACTGGCCTGCTGTCCCGGCAGTTCAGCTAGTGCTGGGTGGCAGTTCTCCCCTGCTGCTGTGTTCCAGTAAAAGAGCATTCGCTTGAAGTGCAGTATGTCCTGTGTCTTGTTCTGTGCCGGAGCCACAATGTTGCTGAGTAGCTAACACAAAAATTAGCATGCTCAATGAGTGGGTGCATAATTCAGAAGCAATGAATCATTTTGATGAACGACTCGCTTCTGAATGAATCTTTCCAAAAAAAAAAAGGATTCAGCATCTTTCCATATTTCTCTCTATGTCTCCCTTTTCCATGTCTCTCTCTCTTTTCTGTCCCTCTTTTTCTCTGTCACCCTCCCTTTCTCTATATCACTGTCTTTCTCTTACTGTTTCTCATTCTCTCTTCCTGATTCTTTATCCCTCTATTTCTCGAACTCTCTCTTCCAGTCCTCATGCTCTTCCTCTCTCTTTTTTTCTCCTCTTTTTGTCTCTCTCTTTCATTCTGTCTCATTCTTTCTATCTCTGTCTCTCACTCTCTCCTTTCCCCCAGCTTTCATAGAGGTTAAACAGTGCCTGTTTCATCATAGTTCATCCAAATTCAGAGTAAAACAAATTCACGGATACGGAAAAGAGGCAATACAGGAGAAAAAGCGTACAGAAGTTCTTTTACCACAGTGTCGGCCTCCTCCGTCTGTTTTTTGTATTATTGGGTGACTATAGAGGCTGGACTTTTCAAACAGCCCCTCTAAAGTCTCTCCTAGGGCCCATCCATCAGAGAGAACTAGATTAAAAATGGAAATTATCACAGGAAGGGGGAAATATTCATCTTTTTCCAAAAATGGGGCTAGCGGTGATTACATTAAAAAAAAGCCAGGCTTCCTTTACCTTTCACTGCAGGAGCAAAAGAGAGGAACACTTAATCCGCCTCGAGAAAATTAACATTCAAATTACACTCATGCAGCCTGGCTGGTTAGTTGTGGAATGGCACAGAGCATTGTGTGTGTGTGTGTGTGTGTGTGTGTGTTTCATCTTTCAAGGCTTCCCAGAGTCATCTGGTCATTTTCCAGCTGGACTGTGCTTTGCAATGTCCCAAATGGTGATCATGTGACAAGTTAGGAGGTCATCTACTGTTCATTTATGCTTTCCATTTTGTGTCTGCTGGCCTTGAGAACAACATCTCTATGACCTCTGCTGTGTTGGATGTTTCCCTACAATGAAACATCAACCACATAAAAAAAATCCTAGAGGTCAAATACAGTACCTACTTTCTTATACTCAAGCATTGTATTGTACAATTAAATGATTATATACAATTATAATCATGATCATGAATAAAGTTAATGTATCACAGGTTTGCTCGTCACTTTGAAGGGACTGTGAATGAACTGCAAATGAACTGAAAATGAAAATCCAGAGGCTTACATCAATTAATGACAGAAGGAAACACATTTTAATCCACTGTTATTATAACACTGGCTAGCTAACTAGACTAAGATGTCTTAAAAGAAAAAGCGTATTATGAATGTTATTTCCCAAACAACAAAATAGTCTTTAGAGGTTGAAGAGCCTAATAGTAACAGATGCTAGCAAAATAGCAAGCTATTGATTAAATTAGCAAACATTATCTGACAGTAACTATTTCTATGGAACAGATAAGACAGTATCCATTCATCACATTACATTACCTCTGTCTTTTGGCCGTCTTTCATTCTCTTCTTTTGTTTTTTCCTCCCCTGAGCTTTTTTCAGCATATCGGTCGGCAGCAACAATATTGTTAGCAAGTCTTATATATATATACATATATATATATATATATGTATAACACAAACAGTTGCACCCAGAAGGAATAGACTCACAGGAATGATTCTTGGTGGGTGGGTTTGACATCATGAGACATGCGAATGATTCAAGTGTCACGCTCGGCAAGTGACGTAAACAAGGACGGGCCTTATCGCTGTGCCTGACTGACCCAACAGCCATGATTGGGGTGATTCAGTGAGCAGTGATGTCCTCCATGAGTCATCGTGTTAATGCTCGTACCTATGCTCGACGGCTGTACGACGCAGGCCTACATGCATGTAGACTGTTATGACGACTGCCCTTAACACTACTTTCACAATGCCAAAGACTGCAATGGTGTCGTGTTGGTCAGAATGGCAGTGGATCATCTTCAGTGACGAGTCCCGCTTTTGTCTTGGTGGAGACGACCAACAAATCCGTGTGTGGAGGCACCATGGTCAGCGTGTGTCCAGAAGACCTGGTGTCACTGTACCTCCACCCCTACAACAACATCTGCAGAATATTTAAGCTGCATGGGATGGATTATCACAGGGCACCATTAGGAACCTCTACAACTCCATGTCGAGACATATGCATGTTGGGTTAGCAAACATGGCTGCCGGACACCACACTGAGAGACACTACTTCTGTATGTGTAGCTCAATAAATATTGCCCATATCAGTTTAAAGGTTTCATCATTATTTGTTACTTGTAACCTCTGTCTTCTTTTTGGAAATCGGATACCTCATCCTCTGGGCCATACAGAAAAGGCACCATATGAGACACAATATGCACAATATGGAGCTCAAGTTCAGTTAGGGTTTGATATGTAAACAATAATACTATAAGTGATTGGATATGACACCAGTTTGTAAACAGTGTAGGTTTTTGAGTATAGGTGTGATATGTTGATGCAGACAAGTAAGTAAGTAGCCTAGCAGTTGCATTTTATATAAAGTGCGAGATGGAAAATCAGTAAGGAGGGCATTACAGTAGTCTAGACGTGAAGTGATGAATGTATGTATAAGGATCTCTGCATCAGTGTGATAGATATGATCCTACGGGCTATGGGCTACGTTTCTGAGATGCAGACTGCAGGATTTTATTAACATGCAAATCAAACAATAATGTTGTATCCAAGATGACACCAACATGTCTAGAACTGTAATACGACAAACAGACTCAACACTGGACTTTGCTCCAATTAGAATTATTTCCGTTTTATCAGATTTCAGCTTAAAGAAATTATTATGTTTCCATGATTTAATGTTTCGTAACTGTTTAATGAATTTAATGTGGATGAAATATCAGAACTGTTATATAAACAAGTATAGATATGAGTGTCATCAGCATAAAAATGATAGCTCAATCCATGCTGCTGAATAATGCAACCAAGTGGACGCATGTAAACAAAAGTGGTCTGAGTACAGAACCTTAACCTGGAACACCACAAGTAGGACTGGTAGGGGATGACTGCATCCCATAAATTCTTACAAATTGTTGTTGATTACTCAAGAGTGAGACTGAAACCAAACAGTGCTAGGCCAGTAACACCAATAAAGCTGTGCATGCACTCCAACACGAGCTGGGGGATGCACAGCATCAAATGCAGCTATTAGGTCTAGTAAAATCAGCACCAGGTCAGCACCAAGAAGAAGGTCATTGGTGACTCTGGTGACGAGTGCTGTTTCTGTGCTATAGGTCTTCCTAAAACCAGATTGGAAACAGTCTAGAGTAAGATCATGTTGGTTGAAAACAACACATTCCAGCATGCATAAGAAGAGTGCTAACAAAAAACATCCAGCTATGAGTGCTGCTTCATCCCACCCTGGATGCAGGAGCAGGTATAACAGACACCAGTCCTGAGTGACATATACCTGCTTGCAGGGAATGCTTTTCACGCCCCCTGGAAACTACACAGCTGTAGAGAGCTGCCTGAAGTGAACTCACAGTTCTTTCATTGGTTAGCCGTTCTCTGAGTGGGGAGTTTTTCCTTGAATCTCATTCTTTACTGTCACAGCTAAAATCATTAAACTCTTAAAAATGCCAGAAAGTGCAGCAGTAGGTATTAGCTTTGGATCAGAGATAACATCAGCAGTAACAGAAGAAGCTATGAGCTTTGCAGCAGTGGTAGCAGCAGCAGTAGAAGCAGTAGCTATGAGCTTTGCAGCAGTGGTGGCAGCAGCAGCAGTAGCAGTAGCTATGAGCTTTGCAGCAGTGGTGGCAGCAGCAGCAGTAG